>ML778368.1:391674-462097 GCA_009831015.1 Picea engelmannii | reverse complement strand
TGCAGCATTGAATGTTGTAGGGTGGTATATATATAGTTGGATTGTCAATTGGAATCTATAACACAATGAAACCAAATTGGAACTAGGTGAAAAGTATTTTGAAAAAGTATCAAGATGAAAAGTATTTTGAAAAAGTGTAGGGACTTTATTGATTGTATCAAAAATCAATTTGGAGAAACCATGAGAAGGTTAAGTAACATGGAAAACTTGGGTTCAAAACAAAACTAAGATTTAAGCCAAGTCATGAATAAAAACTTGGTTCTAGAACAGACATTGGCCATTCTCATACAAAGAATGGAACAATAAATAAGACAAACTCCTGAAAGGGACATTGAAATACATAGAGTCCATGAGTTAGAACTAATTGTGGCTTCACTGGTTCAAAGGCTTGATAATCTTGAACATGAACATGACTTCTATAGAGCTCGAGCAGCTCCACAAATATCTAACTCTGGATTCATCAATCATAATACAACGAACACTAAGATAGATCAGTCAGGAACATAATAAGAACCATAACCTAGGGATATAAAGGATAATGCTCAGAGGTAGAAATGCAGGATGAACCAACCAATAATACCACAAATTGAAGGTTTTTACATTCATTTTGATATTAGGACAATACGAGAATATACATGTGATATACATGATACGAAGCAAGAAGACTTGATCTCTGACTTTGAAGAGTCATTGTTTGTATTTTTTTAGTACAAACTCTTATTCAGTTTCTCTCAAGAAAAAAAGCACAAAATTAATAGAAAAAATATGACAAAAATAATAAAAAACATAAAACATTTATACTATACTACCTCATTAAAAAAAATCAACAATGTTAAAGCCCTTAGCTGGTAAAATTAATTCCTCTTTCACCAAAAATACGAGTTTCCATTATAGAAAGCTTACAGGTTGTTCTCGCAATAGTTCCTCCGTAGATACAAAAATAGGTTTGATAGGGGACAAAGCTATGGATTGAAAGAAACAAGGTGATCTTTGATGATCGTTCCCCCTCCCTTCTCTCTGTTGTTCACAGAATCTTGGCTTCTTTCTCCTAGCAGTCGTCCTCCATTAAAGTCTTCCCAATCAAAGTTTGTGAGATTACCCAGGCTGGGGGTTACACTTTAGCTTGCTTTGATGGTGCAGCACAGTCAAATGGTTTATGTTGCGGAGCTGGAGGCATCTTCAAGACACATCCGTCGAGGATCACCAAGTGGTTCATCAACTGTGGAGCAGGATCAAATACTAAAGCTAAACTTATGGTTTTATGGGCGACCCTCACTCTGGCACCTTTATGGTCGGTCAACCAATTAAAAATCCTTGGTGATTCGAGAGTTATTATTGACTGGATAAACCATAAAAGTAACCTCCATGCAGTTAATATTGAGTGTTGGAAACAAAAAATGATGGAGTTCGCTAAAAATTTCAAAGATATCAGCTTCCAACATATTTATAGGGTTCACAATAAAGAGGTCGATGCCCTCTCAAAGAGGGCTCTTAATGAAATTGAAGGAAGGCTATTGGTTTACCACTACGACAGTGGGAAAGAAAGCCCTATCTCCTTTATTAATATCTTTGAAATGTGAAGGAAGTGATCTATATAGTGGATTGATTGCAGTTTTTGCAAGCACTTAGTATAGATTTTCTGTCTGTCTCCTATCAAGCATCTCTATCATTGCCTTGACTAGTTTTTATGAAGCACTGTTGTATCCTCCCTGTCTATTCCATGCTCTTGGACTGTTATTACTTTTGCCCTCTCACAGATCTTGCATCTGCGTATTGGAATTTATACAATTATATATTTGAAATAATTTTTTCTTGAAAAAAAGGAGACAAAGCAATATTAAAACAAAAGAAATTACCATGGATGTGTAAAAACCATGGAGATATATGAACTATTATCTAAGTAATTTTAGAAAGTATCATAAAATTTAAAGATAAATTAAGAAGTGGAAATGTTAAATTTTGATATTCTTTAAATATTTTTAAACTAATAAATCAATTAATAAGCAAAATATTTTTACTATAATAAAAATCATATTCAAAATTATATTCAAATTGTATTTTTTTTTATATAAAATAAATATAATGTTTATATTCAAATAAAATTATTACTCCAATCTTTTATATAGATTAGTTTTTAAATTTGGCATTCCTCCATCTAGTTATATAAAAAAATTATTACTAAATTTGATATTGTTTTTAAATTTGGCATTCCTCCATCTAGTTATATATAAAAAATTATTGCTAAATTTGGTATTGTTTTATCTAGTTATATAAAAAAATTATGATATTTCTATATTTACAATGTTTTGGTTATCATTTACATAAATTAAGGGTCTATTAATATTAAATTAAAAAATTATAAATATATGTTAGAATATAAAAAATGGAAAAACAAAAATAATCAATTTAAAAAGAAGAGGTTGAAGAAAATTTCAACATGAGAGATATGATTATATAGCTAGAAGAAAAACTAACAATTTGGCCCTAATTAGTTTGGAAAATAAATTGGATATCCAACCCAGAGGAAATGAATAAGCTAATTGAGTTTGGTCATGAAAGTAATAAAAGAACCTTGAACCTCATAATTTTTAGTATAAAAGAACAACAAGACGAAGACACCCTAGGAAAAAACGAACTAAAAAATAAATCACAAATTGAACAACTTACATCATAGAAACAAAGAGAGTGTCAAAGTAAGTTGTGATGACAATAAATATGGCACACTTAGTAAATCTCCAAACTTAAAAGGGTCTGGAATAATTATAAATGAAAACTTCAAAAACCAAAGGAAAGAAGTTCAAAAGGTAAACAAAATCAAGGGAGACAAATAAACAATAATTAGAAACCCAAAAGCTATTAATAAGAATAAAAACTACAATAGTAATGATAAATAGGAATTTGGAACACATAAATAAAATTCTAAAAAATCTCATCTCAATCATCAATCATCATCATATTTAGATCATTCATATTATTATACAAAGTAATATTTAATTTAATAATCATCATAGTTAGATTATTCACATTTATTTAGAAAGTAATATTTAATTTAATAATCATCATATTTAGATCATTTACATTTATTTAGAAAGTAATATTAATTTAATAATAAATATGAATGAAAAATAGGATAATAATGAATGGTTGAATTAAATTTTTTTTTTTAAATTAAATTTACCAAAAACTTAAGAATTATACAAAATTTTGATATTAGCTTGATTAATAAAATTTAAATTAAACATTATTTAAACATGAATTACAACATTTTAATATAACTCTTCATTAATAAAATTTAAATTTAACATTATTTAAACATGAATTATTAACATTTTAAAAATCTTTTTTCAAACCATTAAAAAATAAATTCTTAAAAATAATCTCAAAACATTCAAAATAATAAAATTTTCAAAATTTTACCAATAATTAATAAAATCTTAAATTTAATATAATTATTAATAAAATTAATAAATATTTAAAAAATTTTAAATTTAGTATAAAACTAACAACTACAAAATCTTCTATTTTCGTTTAAAATATTCCCAGAACTATTTCCTAACAGAAAATACGCAATTGGATTATACCCACTTCGGACTATACGCGTTTACATATTCAAAACACAATATTTCAGTACCATTTCTAACAGAAAATACTCCGCAAACAGAAATCCATGGCGTATTCCCAGCTTGGGGTGTTGTACTCAGTGGATCGGATAAACTGATACAAACAAATAAGATATACCCCACGTTTTACGTCATGATATGGTTTGGCCTGAAGTTAAGTGAGACAACGAATCCTGAAGAACTCCATCATAAAACAGGGGACTGTTTGGATTTTTCAGTAGAGATTGTAATTGGATAGATGCATAATTTTTTTGATTTTCTAATCAATAAAATAACTAGTTGGGGTCATGTTATTCAATTGTTATCACTATAATTTTTAGGTGTTTCTAAGATGTTCCATACTGGATATACAAGGTAAATTGAGTTTAAAACCAATAACTTCACATAATAGAGTCTCTTAACAGTACATTCCATCGCCTATTGCTATACAAATTAAGAACAGATAAAAACATAAAATACTAAAAAAAAATACATAAGTAATTAAAAAACTTCTCTATAATATTTAAAGAAGATTTCAAATGTGAATGTCAGATTATATAATTACACGGAAAGGTGTACACCTATTGATAATGGGCACAATTAATGATCTTTTAACCTTATTTAACCTTAAACCATAATCTGATGGCTATGCATTGAAGATGCTGACATATTCTTAGTCGTCCTCTAAAATCAATGGATCAGATTTATTGTTCATAACTTTCTTACATTTATCAAAGCATCAGTTAACATGTTTATTTTTTAACATTTACTAATCATTTAAATAATTAAGTAGGATTAAACCGTACAGCCAAAAGCTTCATATTATCACAGAGATTGATTACGGATTACCACAGAGATTTTATTGCAAGATTAGCGGCTGTGCTAGTTACTAGCACAGCCGACTCCCGGCTGGAGAACGCCGAAAGGGGAGCCGTGACTCCAATACAGAGCGCACATAAAACGTTTGTGCAGGTCGTGGTATTAAACGAAAACGTAAAAAATGAATGATTGCCATTAAAATGAAACGTGTGCAGAGTGTTTCTTAATGATATAAACGTGGCTTGCATATATTTTAATCCTTCTTAATTATTTGAACGTGGCAATTATGTATTTTTACAGTAAATTTATAATGTGATTAGGTAAATGTAAAAAAGTAAACATGTTAACGGATGCCTTTATAAATGCAAGGAAGTTATGAACAATAAATCTGACGCATTGATTTTGGAGGACGACTAAGAATATGCCAGCATCTTCAATGCTTAGCCATCGGATTAGAATTTAAGATTAAAAGATCATTAATTGTGCCCATTGTCAATAGGTATAAGCCTTTCGGCGTAATTATATAATGAGACCTTGGAGATTGTAATCTAATGTTCAATAGAAATTGTAAATAATTAAGAAAATTTTCCCATCAGAATTAAAACCTAATTAAGATTCAAGTAACTTTCCCATCAGAATCAGAAACTAATGAAAACTGAAATGTGGAAGTTAGTATTTATCATTGTTTATTCACCATTCTTGTAAAAACGTTAAAAGAAAGATGGCAGGCCCGTTTGCAGCTGTGGCCTGAAATGGTCCCAGAAAAAGGTCCACGGAAAACAGCCTCAGGTTCCGTTCAGAACCCTTACAATTTTTCATATAACCTATGTAAAATCTGTATGCAATAATCAAGAGAATCCGTTTCTATGAATAAATTCTACCGCCTCCAACAAAAGTGGCACTCTGATCTACCTGCACTGCGACTGTTGCAGATACTCGGGTATCCGCCTCGATCACCACTTTGTTGTGAGAGACTTTTCTGAGAACATGCTTGGGAAACGAAGCATCGGTTGTATAGAAAGAATACTGAACATGCTGAATAAGATTTGGGAAGAGCAGGAAGGGATTAAAATCTATGATCCATTTGGTTCCGTTGCCCTCGACTGTGCCTCGAGCCACGGTCGATTTAAGCGTCATTCCACGTGCATTGTTCCTGTCAACAACCGTCTGATCAATCGATTGAAATCGCCCTGCCAACCGGACAATGTCCACGCCCTTCCCAGAACCACTAAACATATTGTCTACAATGTTAACTCCTGAAATCCTTTTCCTGTGCGATGATCTCAGCACTACGTTGGCGTCGCCAAGAAAAAAACTATTGGCAATATCAAGCTGCACGGGATCCTCTGCAACAATGGCGGTATAGTCCAAATAACAACCGATGATCCTCGTCTGAGTCAATCCACCGAGCTTTAGTTTGATTCCAACTCCTCCGAAGGCCGTGGCCTTGTTATAACAGTGGACTCCCGTGAATATATTGGCCTGTCCGCTCACCTCTATCCCCACAGCAGCTGAAAAGATGACGACATCGGTTACAGCGTTGTCGTTGCTCATGAGACTTATGCCCACGCCGCTAAATTTCTTCTCGTCGGGGCTTCCGCCGGCGGTAATGTGCTGCCCAAGGAATGAATTCCGGATGTATGTCTCGTGCCCGCCCTGAACCATGATGCCAAAGGACATGAAATGCGAGACATAGCAATTATCGATGTTGATTCTCAGGGAATTGATCACCAGAATGCCCCCACCTCGAAAGTTTGCATCCAGCATCAAATCCCGCAGAGTAATGTCCTCGTATGACGCGCTACGATGGGCGTTGTCCTTCATGGCAGCAGTGAGCTTGTCGCCATCGAGGCTTGTACTGTGCTTGGTATCGATCGGGGACCATAGCTCGATCAAGTAACGATCCCTTGGAAAATTCTTAGAAGCCCTCAAGGTGCCACCATGAATCTGTGTGCATGGAATCAGTTAGTAATTCGGTCGGACATACCTGCAATGTGATTTACAGTAACACAGATTTCATTTCATTACCAAAACATTGCCGCCTCCGCTTCTGGGCAGCCGTAGAGGTCCGCTGATGAGATAATTTCCTCCTTGGAGATGAATCTCGACGCCTCCGAGGTCGTGTACACCGGACATAGTGTGCTTGCTCCTAGCTACAATGAAGGCCTCGTTGATCGCCGCTAGAATGGCCTTGGTGCTGTCCTTGGCTCCGGTCGGATCGGCGCCATAGTTTGTAACATAAAACAAACGGCCCTTCCACAGGACCTGCGCACCACCAACAATCAATAAAACTCAAGAAAAACTCATCTCTGTTGCTCAAATTGCAGAAAAATGTGCTAACTCCATTAATTACCGTGGCATTGTGAGTCCTACGTGCTGCAGCCAGCGATCGAGTCAACTTCCAGCGAAGAACCGAAACTCTCTCGGCCTCCGCCCGGTTGAGATACTTCGGAATATTGGCAACAGGAGAATCCCGACTCCCCAGACTCCATTTCGAGAAGGATTTCATGCGACCAAAAGGCTTGGATGATCTCAAAGTCGTGCTACTATCGACATTGGATAAAATTCCAAGAAACAATATCACAAGCAAGATTGAAACAATTCTCAGGGCTCCCATAATTCCTTCCCCCCTCCTAATTCCTGGCTGCTATGAACGAAAGAAAAAGCAATGCTCACCTGGCCTAAGATTGTACGAGGCGCTGCTTTCTGCAGTTTCACGGCCACCCTGCCCTCTTTTATATGACTCATTACAGCTTATATGGACAAGCGTGAGGTCTTTTTCTTTTGAATTGAACGCCCCTGCCCATGGCACAGTGTATAATTTTACTGGCGCATTGCATGCTGACATGGCTGCACAGAGCGCTACTTTTTGGGAGTTACTTCGCCCTTTTTTTAATGTAATCACGTTGCTCTTAAAATGGAATCACATGGTTGCTCTTAAAATCTAATCACATGGATCTCGTCTGGGTTGTTTTTTAGTTGTTGGGACGCGGCATATTCATAAATAGTTTGGGTTCAAATTCCTATAATGTCTAAGTGCAGATTTTAAGTGGAGATTTTTACTAAAAATGTATTTAAGTAGTTAAATATATGGTTTAATTAATTAATTGGTTTAAATTACTTTTAATTGGACATTTGACCTTTTCAGTTGGTTAGGAGCTTATTAATTAAACAAGTGGGTTGTTTTAAAAAGATTTTGAAATTATATTGGAAATTTTTATATAGAATGGATTAATAAGAAGATAAATTTAAAAAAAAATTATTGATTTTTTTCAGTTAAACAAAGTTTTATTTAAATTTATTTTAAAATTTTAGTTTTGATTTTTTTAAATTTTAAAGATTTTATCTTTTTAAATTTTTAATTAAAAAAATTATGATTAAAATAATTAGTAATTAAATAAAATTATAATTTTTAATTTAAATAAAATGAAATTGAATTTATTTATTAATTAACTTACTACTTTTCCCATATTTTATGAATTAAGTAAATTTTTTTAATATATCTATTTCTTCATTAAACCTTAATACATATCTTACATCATAAATTGATTTAAATAAATCTTAATATGATATTTTATGTTATTAAATAAATTTTCATTCTTCATTTTAACTATCCCCACATATATATATATATATATATATATATATATATATATATATATATATATATATATATAATAAAATTTTATGATTAAAATTATTAGTAATTAAATAAAACTATAAATTTTAATTTTAAAAAAATGAAATTGAATTTATTTATTAATTAACTTATTACTTCTAAGGAAATTGCTTCTCAAGATGCCCAACTTAAAAGGGGATTGCCTTCTCAAGACCCCCAATCCGTCCTTGTAGAGGGAACTTGAATTAAATAATTCTTTTTAAAATTAATATTTCTCTTTCTTTATGAAACCTTAAAACATATCTCACATAATAAATTGATTTAAATAATATTATGAAACCTTAATACATATCTCACATAATAAATTGATTTAAATAATATTAATATGATACTTTATTCTATTAAATAAATCTTCCTTCTTCATTTGAACTATCCCCTAAATCATATATATATATATATATATATATATATATATATATATATATTCAATAACAAAATTTTATGATTAAAAATATTAATAATTAAATAAAACTATAATTTTTAATTTTAAAAAAAATGAAATTAAATTTATTTATTAATTAACTTACTACTTCTCATGTACTTTCATATTTTAATTATTTTATGAATTAAGTAAAAAAAAAATCAAATTAATATCTCTCTTTCTTCCTGAAATTCCCAAAATTTTAATAAATATCTCACATGATAAATTGACTTAAATAAATCTTAATATAATATTTTATCCTATTAAACAAATCTTCCTTTTTCATTATTATATATATATATATATATATATATATATATATATATATATATATATATATATATGTGAATGACTTTCAAATGAAATTGAAAAATAGATCCTCAAAAGCATTATCAAAAACTTTTTTTCTTGCTTAAAAAAATATAATATTTAAAATTTTAGATTAAAAAACAATTTTATTAATGTATTTGCATTTAATTGAGAAAGTTATAAATTCCATTTTTTTAATTGCAAAGCTCACAATCACATTTTGAGGTAGACAAAATTTGAAGCGTGAACACCATTAATTTTAACCACATTAAAAAATAATTTATTATTACACCCAGAGAAAACCAATATTTTTTTTATATATGTAACTACTCATTATTTAATCCAAAGTTCTAAAACATTAAGTAGACCCCCTTAAAAAGGCGTTAATCCAAAGTTCTAAAACATTAAGTAGATCCCCTTAAAAAGGCGAACGTTGTTCCAAAACATACTTCTTTTAGTCTATTAGGTGTCCAAAGAGTTAATGACCACATTGTGCATCACTCCTCCGTTGCTTAAAACTCATTGACTCTAGCGATCCAAATGTAGTTTACTCTAGTAGACCCTTCCATCATGCCAAATACAATATATAACTATTGGATTGCATCGTAGTAAGATTGGTGCCCTATTTGTTTTTGGTAGTGACCAATCTTCAATTACTATGTAACCTCACTTGTCTTCTTACCACACTTGGTAGAATTAAAGATATGTCATGTTAACAATTCCATTTGTCTTCTTACCTCACTTGGTAGAATAAAAGATATGTTACGTTAACAATTCCATTGATGTCTAAATTTTTTATTAAGTTTATCACATTTCCATGTTTATTAGTCTCGACATCCAACCAAGGACTATAGTTTCTGGTTACATAGTCAAATTACATTGACCTAATATTAATTCACTCAAATTTACAAGATATCTAAAGTGTTAAATCCTAAATCTGTACTTCTGATCCAGATT
This sequence comes from Picea engelmannii, assembly GCA_009831015.1. Classification (NCBI taxonomy): domain Eukaryota; kingdom Viridiplantae; phylum Streptophyta; class Pinopsida; order Pinales; family Pinaceae; genus Picea; species Picea engelmannii. The sequence continues at coordinate 452,313 of ML778368.1, read as the reverse complement.
TAAGAGCGGAACGAACTGATTAACAGACTGAATACAATAAACACAAAGATATGAGGAATAACACATATATCCAGTGAACAATATCTTCTATTGAATAATGAAATAGGCTGAAACTGTAAAATTGCATAACTGAAACACTTGCTCGAATGGTGGTAGTTATCTCTGAGAAGAGATGTGGTTGTTACGCACATCTGTTTGAGAAGAATGGATTACAATGAGGCTCTAGAGGCCTTTTTGATATTACTCATGAATGTCAAAACCCTAGACATCCAAAAACCTAACCCTAGAAGGTGAAACGTCAAAAGTCATGTGGGCCCCTATGGGTAAGTTGGTGTAAGTTGTTACCTCAACTTCCCAAGGTCGTAACTTTTGCATACGGCCTCTGTTTTAGGTGCATGATAGCCAGTTGGAAAGGTCTTTCAGAGAACTACACATTTCATCGTCAAACTCTAACTCTATCTATAGTTTGACTGTGGCGAGTAAAAAAAACAACGTTTAGGGCCCCAAAACGGCCCTGGAAGTACAGCAAGATGTGTTGACATGAAAACGTAAAAAATAAGCCATTTGGATTAGGCGAGAGGTCATCAGTATCCACCTGGAGGATGTGTGGGGCTTCAAACAACCCCAAAAGTGTAGAACCCGCAATTACAAAAAGTATAGAAGAACGTGTTGAACAAAAACGGACAAGAGGAGCCAGTTGGAATAGATGGGTGGCCACCAATATTCACCTGGATCAATCCTTCCCCCTTAGGAAGAAATGGTCTCCATTGTGTTGAGTTCCCCCATCAGGTGAGAAAACTTCTGTTGGATTTGGCTCCGAGTGAGCCACTTGCCTTGGTGTAGGAGTTGCCCTGCCTTGACAACCCGATAAAGTTGGATCCTCTATTGCAAGTGCCCTTGACCTATGTGTCCACTATCTGATCAGTGGATGCTTGTTCCATGCAGTCAAGGTTGAGCTATGTTGGTGTCAACTGTTCTGCGATCTCTTAGGTGTCCAATAATGGGGGGAACTATGGCCGAATGAGGTCCACATTGAACACTGGATGCAGGCCAAGGAAGGGTGGAGTGTTGAGCTCAAAAGCATTGTTACCCACAGTCTTGGTGATAGTGTAAGGCCCATAACGAAGTGGGCAAAGCTTCTGATGGGGCCCCGTGAGACGCTCCTTCTGCAAATGTAACCAAACTTTGTCACCAACCTGAAACTAGTGTGGTACCCTGTGTTGATCATGGCACTGCTTGTACTTAGCATTGGATTTCTGCAAAATCTCCTAGACCTGTTGGCGGATGTGTTGAATCTTCTCAATGAATATGGTGGCTTTGCCAATTACAAATTGATCATGGGAAGAGTCTGTTTGTGCAGTGGAAAGGGAAAGTGCAACATCAATGGGTCCCAAGGGTTGGAATCCCAGACCCACCTGAAATGGGCTATGGTCGATGGATCTATGGAGATCCCTACTATAACTGTGTTGAACATAGGTGAGACTCTCGTCCCATGTATGTGGATTCTTAGACTTGTACATGTGCAGGATGTGCACAATCATCCAATTGACGACCTATGTTTGGTTGTCAGTTTGGGGGTGGAAAGCAGTGGATTTTGTGAGCTTGGTGTCCAACAGAGACAAGAGACTCAACCAAAATGTGTTGAGGAACCTATTGTCCTGGTCGAAGATGATGGTCTGTGGTATCCCAAAGTGGACCCACACTCGTTCGAAGAAGAGCTTGGTAGTGTCTTTTGCAGTGATATTCTTATTGTAGGCTATGAGGATGCCCATCTTCGAAAACCGATCAACGACCACAAATATGCAGTCATTTGCTTGCTTGGTGGATGGAAAGCTAGACATGTAATCCATTGAGATGGATTCCCAAGGCTTCTCGGGAATAGGAAGAGGGGTGTATAATCCTTGCTTCTTGATGGTTGGCTTAGCAATGGCACAAGCAGTGTAAGATCTGATATACTTGTTGACGTCTTGACGAATTTTTGGCCAATAAAAATGTTTTTGAAGAACGACCACAGTTTTCTCCATGTCAAAATGTCCTTCCACCTGACTCTAGTGGGCTTCCCAAATCAGCTTTGTACACTCTCTTGTAGGAACATAGAGATGGCCCAGGTGGCATAAGAGTATGTCTTGAATGTGAAAATCAGTGACAGTTGCGCCTATACCCAAGAGCTTATAGGTGGTGGCAAAGTCCGGATCTTGTTGATAAAGTTGGGGCCACTCAGATGCTTCATGTCCATAAGAATGGATCACAGTGGTGAGTGCAGCCACAGGAGGCCGACTGAGGCAGTCAGTGACACGATTGGAGATACTTTTATTGTACTTGATGTTGAGATGGAACTGCTGCAGGTAGGTGGACCACTTCTGATGGCGGTTTTTCTGCAATTTCCCCTATGTTTGTATGAACTGCAGAGGCTTTTGATTAGTGTGTATGATAGTCTCTTTTCCCATAATGTAATTTTTCCATTGACGACAGGCTTGTACAATGGAATACATTTCCTTGTCATAGGTGGGGTATTTATGAACAATATCGGAGAGTGTCTCACTATGGTATGCCACCGGATGCCCATGTTGAGTGAGAACTGCACCCACAACATAGTCAGATGCATCAGTCTCAATCTCGAACAGTTGTTGCAGATCGAGAAAGGAGAGTACTGGAGCTTAGCATAAGTGATGTGTCAGATCATCGAATGCTCATTGTTGCTCCTTCCCCCACACGAACTTGGCCCTACCACCACCCTTTGTCACCTGGTTGAGGGCCCATGCAATATGGGAGAATCCCAACAAGAACCGTCGGTAGAAGTTGGTTAGTCCCAAGAAGCTTCGAAGTTCGGTCAATGTGGTCAGGGTTGGCTAGTCATGGATGACTTGGATATTATCTAGATCAACTTGTACCCCATTCTCATCAACAATGTAGCCCAAGTATTGGACCCTATTCATGTCAAAAGAGCATTTTTCCAAGTTGGCATATAGCTTGTGTTGTCGCAGAGTGCTCAAAACCTGCTAGATATGTCGCATGTGCTCCTCCCACGTCCTGTTGAAGATGAGGATGTCATCCAAATATACAACCACAAAGGATTTGGTGAAGGGTTTCAATACATCATCCATCAATCTCATGAAAGAGGTTGGTGCATTTGTTAAGCTGAAGGGCATGACTAGCCATTTGAAGAGACCTTCTTTAGATTTGAAGGAAGTGTTCCATACATCAGTTGGTTCGATGGGAACCTAGTGGTAGCCATACTTTAAGTCAATATTGCTGAAGGAATTGTCCCCCTTGATTTGGTCAAGAAGGTCATCAATCTTGGGAATGGGGTACCAGTTCCTGACTGTGATTTTGTTTAAGACTCTGTAATCAATGCAGAGTCGCCATGTCCCGTCCTTCTTCTGCACCAGTACAATCGGTCTTCCACAAGGGGAGGAGTTGGGTTTGATGTGCCCCTTTTGAAGCAACTCTTAGATCTATCACCTGATTTTGTCATTTTCCATCAGCGAGCGATGATAGAGTGGTCTATTAGGTAGAGGTGCGTTGGGGGTCAGATCAATCGGATGCTTGACTTGGTAGTGTGTTTGTACCCCTGTAGGTGTGGAGAAGATGTCTATGTATTCTTCCACGACCCCGTCCACTTGCTTCTGCTGCAAAGAGAGGCTCTATGTAGAGGCCACGAATGTGGCAGCGACCTTCTGCTTACTGTGAGCACGGATCCCAAACAAGACGAACTTCTCGGTCTGTGAGATGACCTTACTGCATGATTTCTTAGCAAAGATTAAAGAAATAGCAGTAGGTGGTGCTACCTTTGGTATCTTGTACAATTGTCTACCCAAAGTAATAATAACACTGCAGGGTCTAGGCTCATACACAGCATGACGCTTCCAAAAATATGGTTGTCCTAAAAGAACATCACAAACTTCAAGGGGAGAAATATCACACAGTACCTCATCTTTGAAAGGATTTATGTCATAGGGCAGACGACACTGTTGGTTGACATAGAGATCTCTTCCTTGGTGAAGTCGGTCGATGGTGTAGGGTTGCAAGTGTGGTGTTGTTGGTGGGTCCAATCGCTTGACGACCTCTGCTGAAATTATGTTCTTCTGACTACCGCTATCGACAATGAAATGAAGCAGAGCCCCCTTTACCCACATCTGCAAGTGAAAGAGGCATTCCCCTTCTTCTGATTCTTCTGGTTTGCTTGGCCGGACTTTGGTGATAGCGACAGTGGCACTGGGTTCAACATTGATAATCTTCTTCCCTCCTTCAAGATTTGATTCAGAATCCGAATCAGCCTCTGACTCGGAAGCCTTCAGTTAGACCATAAGGGACTGCTTGAAGCAACATTCTTTGGTGTTGTGCCAAGGTATGTTATGGTACTCACACCATTTTCACATGTCCTTCTTCATCTTCTCATTGCCCTTATTGTGTTGCGCCTTGGACTAGTTTTCTTGAGGGCATCCATCTCGACTTGGTCCCTTTCTCTGTGGGTTGGGGTTGCCTTTGTCCAGCTTTGGCTATGAGGGTATTTCAGATCCAAAATCTCACCTTTTCTTCTTAAATTTCTGCTTGATCTTGACAGTGTATCTATAAGTCATGCCCAATGAGGCGATGTCCAAAAACTCCATTTCTGTTTGAATGTATCTATGCAAACAACTATAGTATTTGAGCATCAGATGACGCTCAGAGTCTTTGATACCCAATTTGGTGCATAGGGTATGGAAAATATTGGTGAAATATGGTATTGTTTGGCCCATTTCTTAACGTAGGGTGGTCCATCTGGTGTATTGGTCCTCATAGCTTCCAATAGGGTAGTATTGTTCTTTAATGGCATCTCGAAAGGAATCCCATGTAGGGGCCACCACAAATATTGCAGATTCCTCCATGGCCCTTTGCTCAGAGTAAGTATCCCACCAGTCTTTAACATGGGGAACAACCTTGAGGAGTGCAAAAGTGATTTTTTCCCTACCGAAAAAATTGTGGACCGAAAAATACCCTTCGAGCAGATTCAGCCATTTATCTACAGCGTCCACATCTATCAGTCCTTCAAAAAATGGAATATCAAAATTTACTTGTACCTTGAAAAGGGTTGCATCGTCGCTTGATGAAGATGCTTCTCCTGTGGGAAGTTGTTGAAGGATCTGCCCGAAGTTGCCCATCATTTTGTTCCTTTGTCGATCGAGGGCTTCCTCGAGCAACATTTTAATAGGATCTCCTACTCCATCATCTTTCTTTTCGTCCCCCGTGGGTTTTTGTCGGGCTCGGTGCGACCGATATTGTAATGGCTTGATTGGTTCGAGTCCCGACTTCTTATACCCAGATCATGTTGGGGACATGCACGAAGAAAAAAATAAATGAAGAGCATACCACTTTGATACCACTGATATGGATTTAGGAGCGGAACAAACTGATTAATAGACTGAATACAATAAACACAGAGATGTGAGGAATAACACATATATCCAGTGAACAATATCTTCTATTGAATAATGAAATAGGTTGAAACTGTAAAACTGTAGAACTGAAACACTTGGTCGAATGGTGGTAGTTATCTCTGAGAAGAGATGTGGTTGTTACGTGCATATATCTTAGCAGAATGGATTACAATGAGGCTCCAGAGGCCTTTTTGATATTACTCATGAATTCCAAAACCCTATACATCCAAAAACCTAAACCTAGAAGGTGAAATGCCAAAATTCATGTGGGCCCCTATGGCTAAGTTGGTGTAAGTTGGTACCTCAACTTGGGTCATAAATTTTTCATACGACCTTTGTTTTAGGCACGTGATAGCACATTGGAAAGGTGTTTCATAAAACTAAACATTTCGTCGTCAAACTCTGACTCTATCTACAATTTGACTATGGTGAGCCAAAAAAACAACGTTTGGGCCCCAAAACAACCCTGGAAGTACAACAAGATGTGCTGACATGAAAACATACAAAATAAGCCAGTTGGATTAGGCGAGAGGTCACCAGTATCTACATGGAGGATGTGTGGGGCTTCAGACAACCCCAGAAGTGTAGAACCCACAATTACAAGAAGTACAAAAGAATGTGCTAAGCAAAAACGGATAAGAGGAGCCAGTTGGAATAGGTGGGTGGCCACCTATATCCACCAGGATCAACCTCTTTCTTCTTTTCCTCCATAATCCCATCAATTTTTCAACCTAATTCTTTCTTAGTAAATCTTTCCCATGGTGTGTTGAGTCATTTTGATCTGTTTTCATATTCCTATTTGTTTTTCATCATTTTCTTGCTCTTTACAAGGTTAATACATGTTATGGTTTGGATTGAATAAGACACATCACCATGGTTATGTTACTAGTGGGTTGCTAGCAGGTTGACCTAGGTCTTTGATGCAAAAGGACATTGATTGCAAGAATGTGCCTATTCTTGCAAACAACAGAAAACACACTATTTTGTTGGTTTTAACGTTCAAAAAAAATTTAAAAGTTTGAATTAAGTTATGTTGGCGCCTCGCATGAGAGTGCATGTCCCTAAGAAATCGAGATCATGTAGGTTACCACCAGTTTAACCATCATTATAAAATTCATGCTAAGGGTCATGAAGGTTTTCTCCTTAAACTGTTATTATCACAGGATCATGTGTAATAATTATTGTAGGTGGTAAAGGAACTAGAAATAACACATGCATTCGGTCATCACTTCCAGTAGAAGTAGATAGAACACAATGGTTTATCCCCGAGAGTGTTGGAAATTGAACAGAACAGAGCCACAGGGGCTCGAACTGTTTGAAGCCATTCCAGAAATAAGAGACATTTTCATCATAGCGAAATGGTTTGATTTCATCTACACTTTCAACGGGCATCACACAAGAGTGGCCCTGCTTTTCATGCAAAATTTCGATGAGTTACAGACCCAACTCGGGGACAACACCATTCATATTACAGATCATTTTATTGTTGGGGCCTACGCTCTTTCGATTAGTGGATAAATATGGTTTAAAAAGGGTAAGCTTCCTGCTAAAATCCACAACAAATTTTTGGTGGAAGAACACCAAAACCTTGATTGGAGTCAGGGTATAATGATTATGTGGATAAAATAAGAGTGGCAAGGCATTCTCACTGTAGTCCAAAGGTATATTATAGGTGAAGGAAATTTCTCAATCATCCACTATTATCACCTTCCTTTCCTTATTCACTTAAATGGTGACAAGGAATTAAACCTTCCTTTCTATTTTCTTAAAAGCTTAATGAAAATGTCTAAGAGGGTCCAGAGTCACCCTGAATCTGCTCACATAAGTTTATATCACCAAGGTTTCATTAAAATTGTGGTTGTATTTTCTTTAAATGAACAAAAATGCCTTGGAAGTATTTTTGCAGTTTGTAGGGTTATAGGAAGAAGAACAAAGGACTTATCAACAACAAGAGGAACAAGAAGTTGATCAATAATCAGATGAGCAAAGCGACGAGGGTAACCAATAAATTAGGGTTTCTCTTGAACTTGGGTGCTCATAGAAAGCTACCCAACAAGATAGAAACAAGAAGGCTACACCTAAAAATGGGGGAACCCGATCCAAAAGGGCCAAATCAATTACTCCATAGCAAGAAGAAATACATCGAAGGAAATTAAGGTCCTCAACAACAAAACAGAGAGAGATGGAGAGTGGAAAAGTGTATTTCAGGAATTATATCAGGCATGGAGGAGAACAAGACAGACCAACAGACCCACTATCACCTATACATTTTGAACATGAGCCTGTGTCCATGACCATGCAACAATATAAAACTCCCAGGTCAAAAACAAGCACGAAGAAGAAATCCAAACAACTTAGTCCCGATATAGTTGCAACAGAGTTTGTGCCTATAGACACCTTGCTTAAGGAATCCCCTGAGGCCAAACAAGGTAAAAAGAGGAAAGCGATTCAGGTCCCTGGGATGCCCACCAAAACTAATAGAAAAACCAGTCTCACAAACCAACTAAGGTTACATTCCAAGGCTTTGTTTAAACCATCCTTGAAAGACTAAAATCCTATAGTTGTTGAGTATGGGGACACTTAAGAGGACTTCTTAGAATTTGACAATATGGAAGAAATGGCTATCCATACATTGAAAGAGATGACAGAAGATAAATAAGAGAATAAATACAATAAAGAGGAGACCTCATGTATAAAGTATACTATTGTAAAAACAAAGTACCCTATAGATTTGCAGTTAGAAAAAAATGTAATGGACTTTGGTCCAAACCTTGAGAAAGACTTTGTTGATATAAATCCAGATGCAAAACTAGTTACTGAGTAGGTTCCACATGATTCCAAAGGAAAAATATTGAAGATGCATGAACTTGTGAGAGAATCGCTTGACAAGAAATCTGAGGGAGCACCTAGGTATGTAATAAGGCCAAGGAAATCTAACTTGTCCATTGACCTCAAAAAACCTATTACATAGGAAGAATGGGAGCTCAAGTATAGATGTAGGGTGAAGACATTGATCAAACCAAAGGTTGAAACTCACAGGGAGATGGATGACACCCACCAGGTGCAAGTTTTGAAGAAACAAATTCAGATTCTGCAACAACAAAAGCGAGATCTTGAAATGCAACACACTAAGCTACAGAAAAAAGTACCAGAAGCTGCAAAAGAAGCATCAAAAAACATGCATGTTCTTGAAATAAATAATCTAAAAGGTCTTGTACTGTCAAAAGGGAAAGGAATTTGAGACTTATGCTAGCTAATCCACCTGTATTATATATTGGTCTTCAGTTTTAGTGTATGTGGGCATCCATGCATAGTCAATTGTCGGCTACAAATTTCGAAGGTTTTTGTTATGGAGTTGGTCCACTTTAGTTATCAACGTTAGTCATAGTTGCACTTATAGAGTTTTGTTTATTTAGTTAAAGATATTGTTTTCAATTGTAATAAGTGGTTATTTTATTTTTGATATGAACCATATTTTTTTTAAGGTCGAATTGAAGGCAAGTCATGAACTGTTACTTCAAACCAAATTCACTCAATTCAAAGAAATGTTTACAATTGTAATTAAAGAGTGTTAGTCAAGTTGTATCTTGAGGATCTAGTTGTGATGTAAAGTTGAACTTTGGATTTAGATCCTAGAAAGGTGGTCGAACCCTCTTGGGATAGTGATAAATAGAGATATTTTTTAATGTAATGGGGTTCAATTTTTGGGAGATCAAGCATCAGAATTTTGGTTGGGACCTAAAGCATAAGATTGTAAATTTTCCTACCTTGGTGAATATAATTTTTGGTGACAAAAGTGTGTTTTCTTCTCAAATATTTCTTTGTATTCTTAATCTTATCTAGATGCAAATTGGAAATGTATACAAAGTGTTGTTTCCCTTCCTTTCAACTATTGTTTCAATGAATTGTTTATTGCTATGCAATTTGATCTCAACAATTTTTTTTCAGTAAATAGTTTATTGTAGTAGAACCTTGTTTGGATGATTTGTGTCAAGATACATGTTTTAGATATGGAATATTATTCCAAGTCTGGAATTTCATACATCAAGAAACAAATTGTATGATTATTTGTATTTCCCTGTTTTACTCTTCATATCTTTACCTACTCACCAATTTGCATGACACCATCTAAGGGAAACCTTATAGTGATATTGTTGAATAGTCAAACCAGGTTTTTACCCTTGAAGACCTATCTCTCAGTTGACCAACAAATTCAATTCATAAAAAAACCCATCATTCCAAAACTTGAGGTGGTCTAACTCTTCCCATTAGCAGTCAGGTGCAGACCTTAGGACCAACATCTTCTGACGTCGTTGTTAGGGACGAAGTAACGAAGTATATTTCCCTGGGAGAATGACATTGATCATATATGATATTTGATGGTGAACAAATATCAGACACCCAAATGAATGCCATCTCTCACCTGGCGGCTCCACTAAATGAAAATCTATTAAGGAATTTTGGCTCCCAAGAAAGCATTCAAGAAATAAAATCCCGAGCATACATTCAAAGATCAACATTGATATTAACGACGACACAACCACCCCTAATTCAGAGAGACAATTAAGGAAGACTACCATTTCTCATAGATACCCCTTACCATCCAAAGGCAAGGCCACACTGGAAAAAACTACCTTTGTCCACAACAAGAAGCAACTCGAGGTTGTCATTTTTCAAAATCCCCTTGTGATTAGCCCTCAGGCATCCCCTGTCTCAACTTCTGCCTCATTATCTCCTCAATCAACCATACCCACAAATCCTTCTCATCCTCAGAGTCTAGTTTTCCCAAACATGGCTATCAACAAGATCAAAGTCATCATTATAGTCAGGTATGCACCTTTGGCGCTGCCTCGAAATGTAAATTCCTTTCCCATAGGTGACTACATGAAATATCTGCCAAGATACAATAGTAAGGGAGAGGTGACTTTTGAAGAACATCTGGTGGAATTTTATAGTTTTGCAGACAATTTTAACATTGAACATGGAGATGTTTGGATGAGGTTGTTTGTGCAGAGCCTAGATGGAGAGGTGAGAAAATGGTTTCGTGGTCTAACTCCAGATTCTATCATAGGTATTGATGCAATGTATGAGGCCTTTCTAAAAAAATGGGAAGATAAGAGAGACTACCTGTATTACATAAATGAGTTTGGGGATTTAAGAAGGAAAAATGGTGAGTCTATATCAGATTTCACCAAGAGATTCAACAAGATGTATAACAAGATTCTTGATGATATTAAGCCAACTGAAGCCTCATCCAAGATCACATTTGCAAATGCATTTGATGTTGAATTTTCTCTTATGTTGAGGGAGAGGAGGTCCACCACTTTTATGTCCATGCAAGAGGAAGCTATTGAGGTTGAGTCTAACATTTTGGCATCTGAAAAGTTTAAGAAAAAATCAAATAAGGACAAAAATAATGATAGGGAAGAGCTACCTTCTTCTTCCAACCCAACATAATCTGACCCAAAGCTAGATGAGGTGAACAGAACCTTGAAATCCCTAGCTTCAGAGATAGCTAAACTGAAATGGGAAACCAAACATCCAATCAGAGCATATCAGGATGTTGCAAAAAGAAACACCAATCAGTTTAGAAGGCCTAACAATGTCCCTCAAGTCATGCAGAGGGAAAGGATACATGTTGAAGATCATAGGGTGGTTCCTCCTTTCCATAACAATGGAGTTGAGGAAATGGATGTGGAAAATCATGTTGGAGATGATTTTTTTGTACTGTTTAATGAAACTGATCTTTATCCTAGTCATCTAACACAATAAGACTATGAAATCTCTCGGTTTTCAAACCCATTTGATGATGATGTAAAGGAAGAAGAAATATTTCAAACTCAGCCCCAAAAGAAGTATGATTTAAGGCCTAGGCCAGGGGGTCCAAAAACAAATGCACCTATTTAGAATAAAAAATCAGATCTTCCTCCCAAGAAAGGTCCAAACAAATATACATCAAACAAAGCTAATCATCCACAATCATCTAAACATGTTGTCCCAGAGGTAAAGGAGGAATATAGACAACCAACTTATTTCAACATAGAGCATGAGATAAGTAAGATAAAGATCCATGTACCTTTAACAGAGTTACTGAAAAATGAGCCATTCAAGAACTCTATTATGAAGGTTTTGAAGCCACCTATTTCTTCTATATCATAATATGTAATCAACTCGCAGGATGAGAACCCTGCTATCACTATTGGCCCACACATTGAAGATGGGTCTGAAGCTTCTCCACCTTTTTACATGTCCTTGAATGTTCATGACAAAATCCTTCATAATTGCTTAATGGACTCAGGGGCCTCTCATAATGTCATGCCTAAGGTTGTTATCGAAGAGCTAGGATTAGATATTACCAAGCCTTACCAGGAACTTTATTCCTTTGATTCCAAAAAGGTTAAATTCTTGGGATTCATTAAAGATCCGGTTGTTTATCTATCACAATTGCCCATGAAAAGCATAGTTATGGATATTTTTGTAGTTGACATACCCCCGAAGTTTGGCATGTTGTTATCCAGGTCATGGGCTAAGAAAGTAGGAGGATCTCTACAAATGGATCTTACATATGAAACCATACTTGTTTTCAGAGGAGAACACAGAAGATTATACAGACAAGTCAGGTTGGAATACATTATGAGTGACCATGAGAATCAAGGTAATCATTCAATTTATGTTGTTGAGGATGAAATTGGGTCATCTATTTTTCATATAAATGATGATGATTCATAAATACAGTAATAAAATGAATAAATCAACCAATGGTAGGCCAAGGAAATGAAGTCTGGAATGTGTACTTTGATGGATCATCTTCAAAGGAGGGTTATGGTGCTGGTATAGTCCTGATTTCCCCTACGAAGGAGGTGTTTACACTCTCATACAAACTATAATTTGAAACAACTAACAATATAGCAGAGCATGAGGCCTTGGTGCTAGGGTTGAGAGATGCTAAAGACATGGCCATTGACAAATTGGTAGTCGTTGGTGATTTTGAACTAGTTTTCAATCAAGTCAAGGAAATTTATCAAGCAAAACAACAAAGGTTGAAACAATACAAAAATGAGGTATGGGACTTAGTGGAAAATTTATTTCTAACATTCAATATTTCATTTATTCCCAGAGATGTTAATAAGAGGGCATATTCTCTAGCCATGGATACTAGTACCTTTAGGCCTCCTATTGATATAAATGTCAAATATGAAGTGGAGGTTAGGCACATGATAGCTATACCATACAATGTTAAGCACTGGCATGTTTTTAGCGATGACCTGGAGCTCAAGAGATTTCTGCAAAATATTGAGGAATTCTCAAATATCTCCATTGATCAAGAGAACAAGGAAGATGAAACAAAAAATCAACAGGCACCCCCTTTTCTGAACAAGGTGGATGGTCAAAATATTGTAGATCTCAAAACAAATGATATTCCAAGGGGCTTAGTACCACTAGAGAGGATGTTTGACATCAATTATGTCTCTAGGAAAGCTTTCATGAAAAATCGGGAGAAAGAGGTTGTGGATTGCAATATTGGGACAGTTGCAAATCCCAAAATTGTCAAAATATCCAGAGCACTGCCACATGAGCAAAGAGACAAGTACGTCAGCCTTATGAAAAATTATGTTGATATTTTTGCATGGTCTTATGAGGACTTGAAGACATTTGATACTGACATCATTCAGCACAAGATTCCTCTGAAGGTGGGCTCAAATCCATTTAGGAAGAAAATCATACAATTCAATCCTCTTCTAATGTCTATTATTGAAAAAGAATTGAAAAGGATGCTTGATGCTAAAATCATTGTGCCATTGAGATATTCAAATTGGGTGGCCAACTTGGTGCCTTTCAGGAAAAAGAATGGAGAAATATGCTTGTGTGTGGACTTCGGGAACTTGAACAGGTGTTCGTTGAAAGACAATTATCCTTTTCCCAAGATTGGACCATATTTTGCATAGGGTAGTAGGTGCCCACATAATTTCCATATTGAATGGATATTTTGGATACAACCAAATAGCAATGCTTGAATAAGACAAGGAAAAAACATCCTTCACTACCCCATGGGGCACATCCATGTATGACAAAATGCCCTTTGGCCTGATGAATGTAGGGGATACCTTTCAAAAGGCCACGAACATTGCGTTTGTGGGTGAAAATGACAAGTTCATGGTTATATACCTTGATGACATCACCATCTTCTCAAAATATGATTATGAACATTTACAACACCTAGAGCAAATCTTTCAGAAATGCAGAAGGTATGGAATCTCTTTGAATCCCAAAAAATACCATTTTTCTATGTTAGAAGGAAATCTCCTAGTCCACATTATATCAGCAAGGGGGATAAATATAGAACCATAAAGGGTATATGCCATTTATAAAATTGACATCCCTAGGAATAACAAGGCCATCCATTCTTTCATAGGAAAAATAATTTTTTTGAGGCGCTTTGTGCCAAATTTTGTTGAGATCATAAGGCCTATTACTAACATGTTGAAGAAGGATGATGATATCAAATGGTCATAGGAAGCCAAATCATCCTTCAACCTTCAAAGGATTAAACAAGCTATGATTGAATCCCCCATTCTACTAGTTGATATTATTCCAAAGAATTCCTAATTTTCTCATTTGCCACTAAGGAGACTATTGTTGATGTATTGTTGCAAAAGAATGAATAAGCGCATGAGCATCCCGTTGTCTTCTTCATCAAAGCACTCAGGGAGGTTGAACTGAAATATGACATATTGGAGAAGCAATCCTATGCATTATTCAAATCCTTGGAGGCCTTCAGGGTTTATATTCTGCAGTCCATCATAACAACTTGTGTTCCTAGCAGCAGTGTGAAGGAAATCCTTTTCCAGCCAGACAATTAGGGGAAGAGGGGCAAGTGGATAGTCAACATTTTAGAATATAACCTGCACATAAATCCCACTAAGCTAATCAAGGGACATGGCCTTGTAAAACGATTATTTGATTCAAACTACAAAGCATTTGAATTGCACCATACCTTTGACCAATTAGATACTCCAATGATGCAGGTTGGGAAGGACATCATGCAAGTACTTGACCAATATTCTATTTCACCCTGGTATAGAGATATTTTTTATTTCTTGTAGCACCTAGAATGTCCACCAAAATTGGAGAAATCTAAAATTAGGTCTCTTAAACTGAGGGCTATAAAATATTTCATTTTAAATTAGATCTTGTATTGGAAAGACCCTGCTAGTATTTTGTTGAGATGTCTGGATGAAGATGAATCAAAACATGTCACAATAGATATGCACACAAGAGTTGTGGAGGGAACCATCTTTGGAAGGATACAACCCTCAAATTTTTAAGGGTTGGATACTACTGGCCCACCATATTCTCTGATGTCTTTTCCATGGTCAGATATTGTGAAGAATGTCATAAATTAGCTAGAAAACGGAAATTTCTCTCGCTACCCCTAAATCCCATTACTACTAGTGCTCCATTTCATAAATGGGGCCTAGATTTTATAGGTGAGATAAACCCACCTTCTAGTGGACAACAACAGTGGATTCTTACTGCCACTGACTACTTCACAAAGTGGATTGAAGTTGTTCCTACCAGAAATTCTATTGATAAGGCGATCATGAACTTTTTGGAGAAAAACATATTTTCTAGGTTTGGATTCCCCGGGAAGTTAGTAACAGACAAATCCCAAGCATTCAATTCCAAGGCCATGATTGACTTATGTGGGAATTACAACATTATCCTAACACACTCCATGCCATATTACCCACAGGGAAATGGGATGGCTAAGTCATCAAATACAACCCTCATTAGGATCATCAAGAAGTTGTTGGTTGGAAATAAAAAAATCTTGGGACTCCAAGCTTAAGTATGCCTTGTGGGATGACATGATCAACACCAAGAAGTCATTGGGAACCTCCACATTTCAGCTAGTTTATGGGGTGGATGTTGTTTTTCCAACCCATCTTGGCCTACCAATGTTGAAATTTCTGCAAGAGGAAGTGGAGGAGCCTAATGACATCCAAAGGATATTTTTTTATATTATTGAAGTGAAGAAAATAAGAGAAGCATTGAATATAAATACTAAGGCTTACCAGAACAAGGTCAAGGTTGCCTTTGACAGGAAAACCAAAAAGGAATTTTTTCAAGCATGTGACTTGGTTTTGAGGTGGGATGCCAGGAGGGAGGACAAAACCAAGCATGATAAGATAGATAACCTTTGGTTTGGTCCATTCAAAGTGGTAAAGGTTCTGGATAATAATACATTTATATTGTAAAACCTGGATGATACTGAGATATTTGGAGGCCCGGTTAATGGGTGTTTCCTGAAGCATTACTTTTCTTGATGGAACAGAGGTGGTTCATTATGTACAATAGTTATTTTCATTTTCAAATTGATTTAATAATTTATCTTGAATAAATACTCCATAGCCCAATAAAGGCACTAGGGTGTAGCTTTAGATTTCTGATTCAATGGAAATAAGACAGGTAACATGCGTTGGTAAACAAAGTAGGAGTGATTGGTAACAGGTGGGGGAAGAATTAAAGAACTAAGGCACCTATTCTGTTGTTCTTAGAACCTCATAGGGAAGTGTTATACCATGTTGGAGCCAATTTTAAATCCTAGGTCTGCACCTCTTCCTTCTTTTCCTCCATCAACCCATCCATCTGTCAACCTAATTCTTGCTTAGTTTCTTTTCCATGGTGTGTTGAGTCATTTTGATCTGTTTTCATCTTCCTATTTGTTTTTCATCATTTTCTTTCTCTTTACAAGGTTAATACATGTTATGGTTTGGATTGAATAGGACACATCACCATGGTTATGTCACTAGTGGGTTGCTAGTAGTGTTGGCCCTCGACCATGTTTTGAGGAAACCTTGGTCAGATTTGGACCACTTTTGGACTTCGACACACTGTTCGAAGGAGGAGAGCCCAAGCGGAGCTAAGATCGCGGATCTCACCCATGTTTGTGGGCTATGTGGACCCAGTAAGGGGTTCCCCAGGGTTTTTGTAATGGGTTTATGGGATGTCGGCCCATGGGTTTTCCCATGTTTAGGCCTTATTGTAAGGGTTTGTAAAAGTATAAATAAAGAAGAATGTATGGTAGAAGGAGAAGTTTTTGAGGAAGCTAAGTGCAAGTAGTTTGAGTGGATTTGTGCCAAGGAATGTATGTGTGTTAAGGCTTTGTTCTTGATAGAGAGTTGGCTCTGTGCCTTGACCTAGCCTTGGAAGGAGGATTTGGTGCTCAGTGTGTAGATCTCTTGTCTGGTGTGAAGCTTGACTATGTGGCTTAGTGCACATGAGTGAATGAATGTAAGATTTAAGCACATAATAAAGAAGGTGAAATTGTTGGTGGACATAGCTCCACACTGGGGTGAACCACGTATATCTGTTGTCTTATGGTTTTCTTTTTGCAATGTTATCTCTGTTATGTTTTGCTTAGTGTGTAGATTAGATGTGTAATGGATATATATGTGTTGCCTGAATGTTTTGCTTAGATGCTAGATATGGTCCACAATGCTAAGTGCTAGATGTTTAAAGTGCATAATATTTTATTATTACTGCACTAGATGTATCTTAGATTATGTTATGCGATGTTCATAAGGTAAATAAACTAATGCATGTCACTTCCTAGCTTTATTAGAATACTTTGTGAAGTGTTATTGTCACAGATCTGTGTCCCAGCTTGGTTACAGACGCCTGTGTCCTGTAAACCCCCCTGCTTCTACCTCAGGTGAGACCTCACCTTCTTCATAGGTGTTGCCGAAAGGGCTGGTAGTCGGGGTTTTCTTGGTGAGCTATTAAGCATTGAACCCTAGGTCTGCCCTCGTGCCAACAAATGGTTCCATTGTCGGGACCTGAAAATGTGATTGTTGGGAACTAAAGTAAATAAAAGAGAAGCTTTGTGCGTAGATCTGTTGTTGAAGTGTGCAGTAATCTACTTGACTTGTGAATCTTTGTGCTAAGAAAGAAATCTGATATGAAGAAAAGAGGTAAGATCCTAAAAGAGGTAAAGCTTTGTGCTTTGACAAGAGAAAGATAAGTGAAATTTTTTGTTTCAAAAGCATGGATTTAAATATGTTTAATAGGTTTTGTCCTAGTCTGAAGGCTAGGGTGCAGTTGAAAGAAAGATTTGATTTGAGTAACTTTAATGGAAATGAAGAAAGATATGTTATTCCTATGCATAGAAGGATTTTTTTGACTAATAAGTGGATGCAGGAACCTAGGATTTTTTTTTGCAGATTGCAGATCCAACACGATGATCCTAGTGCGTAGTACATAAAAGGTTGGGGGACATTTAAATAAAAAAGAGGATTAACATTGTGCTATAATTGCATAAGATTGGGACATCTTGCTAAGGAATTCCCTGGCACAAGTCCTATTTGTCTTTGTTGTAAGATTGTTGGTCATGAGGTTGAGGATTGTCGAAGGATGATTGCTAAAGTTGAAGGGATGAACATAAGACAAGAAAACTATGAAGAATGTCAAAAGACTAAGAGCATGTTAGAAAGTCATAAAGAAAAAAGGCCTGAGAAAGTTCAGACTACATTAGTACAATTGAAAGAAATGATGGATGTTCATAAAGATGTCAGTTTACCAAATATCCTGAAAGTAAAACATCACATAAGTGCAAGGATAGAAGACTTCAATATAGACCGTGTCTTGGATGAGGAAACACAAGTAAATATTATGACAGAAGACACTTGGGAAATTTTGGGAAAGCATGTTGTGGTACCTTTGTTAGGAAGGATAGGATTGTTTAAGGGAAATATGATAACCCTATGTGGAAGAGTTACTAATGTACCTATTACTGTTCATGGAACATCGACTGAAGAGGAATTTGAAGTCATTAAATTTGTTGGGGACAATGCCCCCTTCCCACTTTTGTTAGGTAAGACTTGGATTGAGAAGGACCAAATTAGAAGGAAAGCAGAGGAAGAAGGTACAAAAAATAAAAAGCAAAAACTAAGGGATTTCATAGCTAGAAAAACAGACCGACTAATAAAAGAACGAGAGGATAAGTCGAAGCAATAGAAGAGAGTAACAACGCAGGAGGGACATGAAGCAAGAGAATTAGCTATCAAGGTTGAAAGAACGCAAGAAGGTTTGAAGGACCTATCTATTCAACAAAGAAGTATATCCACCCAGGAAGTGTTAAGAAACGAGATATTAACTTTAGACCCTTTGAGGGCACATCAACAGTGCGAAGTCACTACGCTAGGGGAAGATAAGAATAAAAATTGAAAGAGGATTCCATAAACAGTTAGAGAGACTCAAATCACAGGAAAGAAGGCAAGGAAGCTCAATAAAAAGAAAGATAAGTTGGAAAAGTTGCAAGAAGCTATAAAGACCATATGGAATACTTCACAGACTAGAACCTCGCAGTAGATAGGTTCACAGGATTTGAACCTTGCTGGAACAACAGGACCGTGCAGAATAGGACTTCGCCTTGGCGAAGCTATATGATCATTTGAGTCACCCAGATCGTCAGAACAATGCTCCGAAACGGTTAGAAAATGCATTTATGGGCTGATGGACTGCTTTTGGGACATTAAGACTGTGCCATAAAAGACAGATTCACATTGATGGAAGCATTCCTGGCCGTAGGAAGAATCTGTTACAATGCCCCACTTATTTAACTCGTCGGACGCTATGTTGGGACCACTTTTTGCTACCCGTGATTGACTGAGCTAAGCAGAGAATTGTCCATGTGTCGAGCTGTGATATCTGGAACTAGACCCTGCTGCCCATTTGTCTACCCCGCCTCTCCGTTTGTCTACCCTCACCTGTCTATTTAAAAGATAGAATGTTGGGAAAACCTAGTGAAATCGAGAAGTCTGTCAAGGAAGTCCTCAAGAAGATAATGGCCTACAGACTGATATCTGAAGGTGTCCAGGCATCGTCGACTAGGAGACTGGAGGCTTCCCCTTCGATTGGACATTGTTCCGACCGTGTTAACCCCACAACTGAGCAACAAAGTAAGCACCACGGTGATCTAGCTAATACGAATAAAATCTCGTCGATCCTACCCGAGTATATCCCACCTTTGGCTTGCGTTTTTAACCGCGACAACATTCCCCAATATTTTGAGTGCATCGTGTTCACTACTTACATTTTGAAAGGTATACACATAGTCGGGAGTTAGTTAGTACAGATCCCGCTATTAAACAACAATGACTTCAATTTAAGAGATAGGAAGAACTATGCTTTGTTAGCACCCCATCGCTACATGATGAATTCAACTGGGAAGAAGCCTCGCCTCATCTCCCCACCATGGATTAAGGGGTTGGCGCAGTCCATCATGCTGAATGTGATGAAGATCTCACATTTTGGCCGCCACTGGGAGGTTAACGCTTGTGTTAAACTCCTACTGTCATGCTATCATGGCATATACCTATGGCTCGACCAAAGGATTATTGTGGATCCGACGTTGATCCACCATATTACAAGATTAAGTGTGAAGGGACCTAACCCTCAACAATTTTATCCAGGGAAGGCCTTGGACCATTTCCTGTCGCAACGCATCAAGGAAGCCTATGGAGAAGTCGAAAAAGGAAAGAGAGGTTACAAGGTAGCCTCTATACATGATGGCACAGTGTGCCTCACTTGCCAACTTCTAGCTGAAAAGCTCGTAAGGAAGAACCACCCCACACAGGTCACCGGGTTTGTGGTGGACCTCACATGAAAATGTGTGGAAAGCATGCAGATGAACTGGGCGAACTACCTCGTCAATGAGATAGAGAATGATTGTTGCGAAGACTAGGACTTGGAATATGAATTCCACTACAGTTGGCTGATCATTTTGATTGAATTTGTCGCTTGGAAAATGCCTGAAGGAGCCACCTTCCCAGAAGTCGAACCCTCGGAGTCATTGGCCACTAGTTTTTCCACCTTGTGGTACACCAATGACATGACAAAGCAGTGGCAGTCTAATGATGTGTTTCATGCATACTATCATCAATTGAAGGTTGTCATCGAATCATTTCCATGCATGACACCGCGCACCCTGCACCAGTATCAACCAATAGGAAATTTTTTCATTGATCCTCATTTCATCTACATCACTGCGCGCAGAGATGAGAACCAGCAAGAACTACAGTCATACTACAAACTGATAGATGAAGATATGGAGCAGATTACGAAGGAGTGGCCGAAGAAATTTCTTGTACCTGTCGTTGATGTAGAACTATTTGACACTGACACCATAGGAAGCCCCATAGTCACCTGAGCTGATCATGTCGGACATTCCAGTGGGATGAAGAAGAATAAAAGTTAGGAGGAAGTCCAGGATATAGAGAGCGATGAGGAGGACAATACTTCTTAAGATAATGGGTCTAGATCACTAGGAGGAGGAGAAGATGAAGGAGAAGAAGGGAAAGGAGGAGGAAAATCTACCACCCCTCCACTTGAGGATCCCCTCGTTGGGACAGTAACACTGCAGAAGAGGAAGGTTTCTCCAAATAAACCTTCAACAAGGAAGAAGACGCGTGCTAATAAGCCCCAGTTGGAGGCCATGCTCATGGAGGACGATATCAGTCTGGTCCACGGAGCTATGGAGGACGCTTCTGAGTACATCTTGCAGAGATATGGAGAGAAGCAAGAGGAGCTATATGGAAGGATTGAGAAGGAATTGAAGGAAGTACATCAAGTTGTTCATTTGGTCCGCGCAGTACCTACTGCGCCTTCCTTGTCACAGATTGCAGAATTAGGGGATGAACCAACCCAATAGAGAAGACTTGCGGATGCGACAAAAGCTCGACTTCAGAGATTCCATGAAGAGAAGGAGAAGGGTACAAAATCCTTGAAACAGAAGAAAGATGAATTCCTAGTGAAATTACGAGCAGCGCAAGACAAGGTAGTAGCCCAAGAAAGTGAGAAAACAGAGCTTCGGGTGAAGCTCCAGGAGGAAAAATCCAAGCTACAAAGAGAAAAGGAGCAATTTCTCACAGAGCGGGCCATGGTCAAAGAAGTATTGAGTAAAGCATGTCACGTTGTGGCAGGCTTGGTACATGAGAAGCAAGAGTTGGTCGAGGCTCAAATAGTGAAGCTCGTTGAGATCATCCAGCAGCTTCAAGCTAGGATGACAAAATGGAAGGCCCAAGCAGTGTCGAGCACCCCGCAGGAGGTGCGTGACCAGAGGGAGGAAACCGCTAAGAACACAATAGTAAGGATAAGAGCCCTTGCCTCGGAGTGAAAAAAATTGAGTGATAGAAGCGCACGGACATATGAATGCCTCGTTGAGGATCCAGAGCTAAGGAAGTTGGAAGCGCAGTTACAGGCGGTGCAACAACATGCATTTTTTGTGCAGGCATAGATGAAGCTGCTCACTGTGGTAGAAAGAATGAAACGATCCCAGGAGCAGTGCACAGTACAAAAAAATATCACTTCCCTCCAGGGTAGGGTAATGGAAGTGACACAGAAGCTACAACATGTGCAAGATGAAGCCTGCAAGGTGTTCGAAGAGATTGATGGACATGGATCTCAATTTGACCAAGTGGTTACAAAAGTAGAACAACGCCTGGAAGGGCCTGTTACAAAGCAGATGATCCATGAGCTCACTGAGCAGGAGGCTCGGGAGAAGCAACAAGTCGAGGCAGCCTGAGTTAAGCTCAAGGCCTTTGAAGCAACATTTTCCAGACTTGAGTGACTCGGGACGAGTCATAGGTGAGTGTTGGGGGCCTGTTGGCCATCGACCAAGTTTTGAGGAAACCTTGGTCATATTTGGACCACTTTTGGACTTTGACACATTATTTGAAGAAGGAGCACCCAAGCATAGCTGAGATCGCGGATCTCACCCATTTTTGCGGGCTATGTGGACCCAATAAGGGGTTCCCTAGGGTTTTTGTAATGGGTTTATGAGATGTCGGCCCATGGGTTTTCCCATGTTTAGGCCTTATTGCAAGGGTTTGTAAAAGTATAAATAAAGAAGAATGTATGGTAGAAGGAGAAGTTTTTGAGGAAGCTAAGTGCAAGTAGTTTGAGTGGCTTTGTTCCAAGGAATGTATGTGTGTTAAGGTTTTGTGCTTGATAGAGAGTTGGATCTGTGCCTTGACCTAGCCTTGGAAGGAGGATCTAGTGCTCTGTGCACAGATCTCATGTCTGGTGTGAATCTTGACTCTGTGGCTTAGTGCACATGAGTGAATAAATGTAAGATTCGAGCACATAATAAAGAAGGCAAAATAGTTGGTGGACGTAGCCCCACACTGGGGTGAACCACATATATATGTTGTCTTATGGTTTGATTTGTGCAATGTTATCTCTATTGTGTTTTTCTTAGCGCATAGATTAGATGTGTAGTGGATATATATGTGTTACTTGAATGTTTTTCTTATATGCTAGATTTGGTTCACAGTGCTAAGTGCTAGGTGTTTAAAGTGCATAATCTTTTGTTATTACTATGCTAGATCTATCTTAGATTATGTTCTGCGATGTTCATAAGGTGAATAAACTAATTCATGTCATTTCCTAGATTTATCAGAATACTTTGCGAAGTGTTATTATCATAGATCTGTGTCCCAGCTTGGTTACAGACCCATGCGTCCTGTAACCCCCCCCCCATGCTTCTACCTCGGATGAGACATCGCCTGCTTCGCAGGTGTTGCCGAAAGCGCTGGTAGTCGAGGTTTTGTTGGTGCATTGTTAAGCATTAAACCTTGGGTCTGCCCTTGTGCCAACAAGAAAATTCACCTAGGACTTTGATGCAAAAGGAAACTAATTGCAATAATGTGCCTATTCTTGCAAACAACAGAAAACACGTTGTTTTGTTGGTTTTAATGTTCAAAAAAATTTAAAGTTTGAATTAAGTTGTGTTGGTGCTTCGCATGTGTGTTCATGTCCCTGATCACTCGATATCACGTGAGTTACCACCATTTTAACCATCATTATAGACTTCGTGCTAATGGCCAGGCAGGTCTATGCCTTAAACTTTTATTATCACATGATTGTGTGTAATAATTACTGCAGGTGGTAAAGGAACCTGGACTAACACATGCATTCGGTCATCACTTATAGCAGAAGCAACTAGAAAGCAATGGTTTCTCCCCGAGAGTGTTGGAAATTGAATAGAACAGAGCCACAGGGGATCGAACTATTCGAATCCATTCTGAAAATAAAAGAAATTTTCATCAGAGAATAATGGTTTGATTTCATCTACAATTTCGGTGGGAATCACATAGGAGTGGCCCTTCTCTTCATGCATAATTTCGATGGGTTTCAGACCCAACTCGAGGACACCACCATTCATATTACAGAGCATTTTATTGTTGGGGCATACGCTCTTCTGATTAGTGGAGAAACGTGGTTTAAAAAGGGTTAGCTTCCTGCTGAAATATGCAACAAATTTTTGGTGGAAGAACACCAAAACCCTGATTGGAGTCAAGGTATCTCGATTATGTGGATAAAATAAGAGTGGCAGGGAATTCTCACTGTAGTCCAAAGGTATATCATCGGCGAAGGACATTTCTCAATCATCCACTATTATCACCTTCATTTTCTTATGCACTTAAATGGTGACAAGGAATTAAACCTTCATTTCTATTTACTTAAAATATTAACGAAAATGTCTAAGAGGGTCCAGAGTCACCTTGAATCTTCTCGTAGAAGTTTATATCACCAAGGTTTCATTAAAATTTTGGTTGTCTTTGCTTTAAATGAAATAGAAATGCCTTGGAAGTATTTTTTGCAGTCTGTAGGGTTACATGAAGAAGAACAAAGGAATGATCAACAAGAAGAGGAACAAGAATTTGATCAACAGTCAGATGAGTAAAGGGATAACGGTAACCAAATGGGAACCTCACCTGAATTTGTTTTCCATATATGCAGTGTTCACAAAATTATACTTCTAAACCACATTTAGGAAAACCTTCGACCATACCTTTTCTTTGCATAGCGTGAAGTCCTTTTTCTCCAATGTGTCCCATCCTCCCATGCCATAACCAGGTTGAGTCGAGTTCATCATGTCTTTTCGAGTCGGTTTGAACTGAATTGGATTGAGTCGAGTCGAGTCGAAGTTGAGTCGATCTTAGGAGCAACGATGTTGTTGCATCCAGTTGAGTTGGCATTCCCTAACAACTTGTACAAGGTACCAATCCGAACTCCTCTCATTAATACCGTCGCACATTTGACCAATTTGCACAAATCCTTCTAAAAATGAGTATGCACACCCACATCACTCATCTTGTTGACATATATCAGGTTTCTTTCCAAACCAGAAATGTGTAGCACACCTGGAAGGGTTCTTTTCCTCCCATCCTGCAATTTCATTTAGACTCTTCCCCATCTGACAATTCTGGTTGTCGAGTCGTCCCCCAAGAAAACATCACTCCCATCATATTGTTCATATTCACAGAACCATTCTTTATGTGGTTTCATATGATAGGATGCTACTAAGTCAGTCAACCAAACATATTGATTTGATTGTGTACTGGTCGACGTCATATACACATCACCTCCCTTGTTTGAGGTCATCTTTCTCTCAGTCAACTACTTCTCATCGGATCCAACATTGACTTTCGTTGCCATCGAAGTACAGTCATTTTTATAATGCCCAACTTTACCGCATTTCCAGCATCTTTGTGTCGACTGAACCGTGAATTTACATCTACCCTTCGAATTGAACTTTCTACCAGAGAATTTGCCTTTATCTCTATTTACCGATCAACCTCTCACTACCAAAGCATATTTGTTTGATCCTTCCATGTTCTTTCTTCTCATTTCTTCTGACAACAGATAAGCAATCACGTTCGTTGTGCCAATTTGGTTGTATTACTTCCAATAGCCACGACTAAGATATCCCAGGAGTCTGGAAAAGAACATAATAAGATTATACACTTCTCCTCATCAGTGATCTTAATATCCACATATGATAACTAGATTAACACGATGTTAAACGCATTTAAATGCTCAGTCGTCGAACTGCCATTACTCATCCTCGGAAGATATAGTTTCTTTTTTAGAAACAAATTATTTACCAGATATTTCAACTGGTATAAGATTCCCATCTTGACCCACAGTTTCTTGGCTGAATCTTCACTCGAGACATTCAGCGACACAGAATCTGCAAGAAAATCCGAATACTACTACTTTCTCTTCTTTCGAGTTTCTCCCATTCTTTTGTCGACATACCTGTCAGTGGGGTACCTAGACATACCGTTGTCCATTTTTCTTGATCCACAAGAAGATATTCCATTTTAAGCTTCCAAAGCTCAAAATTATGGCCATTGAATCTTTCTATCTCTATTCTAGAACTGCTCACCATTATTTATCGTGATATTTAAAAAAATCCATGACTTGTGAATCTTATTGTACTTAGGGTTTAGTTATTAGATTCAAGATTGGCAAATCAAGATCTAATATACTCACCAAATCATTACACTACTCTGATAACTCACTTGCCAAGGAAGACCTAAGCTCTGATACCACATGTCAGGAAATGCAAGACACTTCCACACTAATCCTAGCAGAAGAGAAGAAAAATTTAATCAAGAACGCAAATGAAACAAGCAATCACATAGTACACTGCGATTTTACCTTGGAAACCCTTAACTAAGAAAACCAACATTCCTTTGAGCGTTCTTCTCTCTTGTTGTCTTATTCAATCAGAATAAAAAGTTACATGTCTAACCTTGGTTCACACCTAAGATACAATCAACATCATACCTTCTTGCACTGGCAAGAACAACCCTGTAGCCAAATCGGCTTACATATGCATGACCAACAACCTACACTTACACATGCATTAACCTACAAAAGTGCATTCTATGATCACCTACAATAGCACCCTTTACGACCTTACAACACGCCTCTTTATAGGATTTACAATAGGAAAACCCCTAAATATTGGGGCCCAAAAATGGTTATAGATTAATGCATATCATTGGCTACAAATCTCGCAAATCCCAGGATTTTGTTATAGTCTACCCCAATTCAGGTTTACCAGTCAACTACCAGTTGGCCTCCATTTAGTCTCTAGTCGTTCGTCTCATGCCCACACTTCGACCTCTTGTCATTTGACTTGTCATCAATATCTTTGAATTCGAATTTATCCGGTCGACTTCCTCGACCTTTGAATTTATGTCAATCTACCTCAACTTCGACCTGTTGTCAATGTTGTCGATCTACCTCGACTTCGACCGTCAGTCAATTAACCTCGACTAGACTTTCACTGCAAAGAATATAACAACCCAACAAATTGGTCGTACAATAGGTCAGACCTTGCTAGGTTAGTATGCAGTTGTATTTCTCTTAATGGGCCATTATCCCTATTACGGGAACCTTGATTTTAGCATAATAATATCATTCTCAACATTGGTTTTCCCTCTGGGTTTTTCCATGGGTTTATACCCCAAAATTTTGGTGTTGTTATGTGTTTGATTTGGTTTCTTTATTTATGCTTTTGCTACATTTTTAGTTGATTACTCAGATGTGATTTTAGTAGATAAAGTGCTTTTGTTTTGAGATAATTTTTGGGTGTTGAGTGGGAGAAATTTCAACATGGTATAAGAGAATATGCTTTGAAGGAAAGCCAAATCTCATATCCATAGCAAATTCATAACCAATAGAAGGAAATTGAAGAACAATTTTTTCAGGGAAATAGTCGTACTAAGGTAGAGCTAAGTTTTTGTAGGTGTACGGAGGCATACGCGATTGAGTACAGAAGACACAGTCATGTACATACCTGATTTGTAGTGTGTCAAATCATGTATATACTCGATTTACAGTGTTGACAGTCACGTATAGGACGTATAAGTCAACACAAAGGAATTTTTCTAGTAGTAGGTTATTTCTAGGGCAGTTTATCAAGTCTTAGGGATGTCAACAACACTGTTGAGATTTGAAGATAGATTGGATGGAGAATCCAACTTCCTATCTTGGAAAGAAAGAGTGACTTTGGCATTTAAAGACTATGACCTTTGGGAGTTAGTGGATAAAGAAATTACTCCACCGATGGATCCACCAACTTTAGATGCTCACAATAGGAAGGAGATCAAAGAAGAAAGGGTCCTCCTAGATTTAGTGAATGATCATTTAATCCCTCATCTAAACGAGAAGAAGACAACCAAAGATATTTTTAATTCCCTAGTAAGTTTATTCCAGAGAAAGAACATGAATAGGGAGACGGTCTTAAGAAATAAACTTAGATCAGTTCAGATGTCTAGATCAGATAACATTACCAACTATCTCACGAGGATCACATAGGTACATGATCAACTTGTAGAAATAGGGGATAAAACTGAGGACACAAAGCTCATGAATGTAAAGCACTAAGTGGTCCTCCCAAGTCATGGGAACCATTTTTCAAAGGAGTTTACACTCAGGAAAATATCCCAGATTGGCAGATACTTTGGGATGATTGCATCCAGGAAGAGACTTGGGAGGAGTCGAAGGGAAGCAAGTAGGGAGGTAGTGATGAGAACTTGGCTCTTGTTAGTAATACAAGGAAGGGAAAAGGAAAGGGTTCTAGAAAGAAGGGTAACAGTGATGGAGGATCATCACAACCAGGGAAGAAGAAGGACTTGAGTAAAATCAAGTGTTTATCATGTCATAAGAATGGACACTATGCATCTCCGTTTCTAAAGAAGATGAAGAAGGGTAATGGAAAGACGCAGACAACAACATCAATAGAGACACAACTTGATGAGTTTGCAGTGAAATTTGAGAAGGATTACTCAATGTTTCTTGCCTTTATACTAGAACAATAGTGAGGAGTGCTTTGTTCTTGGAAAATAGTGCATCTTGTCATGTGACAGAAGCATGAGAGCTATTTAGCAATCTGATGGAGAGGGACTCAAAGGTTTATTTGGATCTTGGTGATGATTCCAAGTATGCAGTAAAGGGAGAGGGAACAATTACATTCTAGCTTGATTCATGAGGTACATTTGATGCTCATGATGTGCTTTACATACCAGGTTTGAAGAAGAGTTTACTCTCAGTTTTAGTTTTGGAGGACATGGGTTTTGCAATTACTTTTTATAGAGGTAAAGTGATCATATTTTCAGAGAGATCTATCATTGTCACAACAATGAGCATTGGTTTCAGAGAGGGAAGGTTATATAGGTTGCAGGGCCAGCATGTAAGAATATCCAAGGGGATCTTAGATTGTGGATCGATATTAGTGACAGGGGATGAGGAGAAAAGTTCACATACTTCCAGTGTGGGGATTAAACCTTTAGAGGGGAATAAGGAGTTATCCCCTTCCAGTTCTGTCAGAGGACCAAGTTGGTATGAGATGACATTGATGGAAGCTCAGGAGCAAGAATCTTCTAGGAGCATATTGAGGGAGTTAAAGCCTTCAATGAAGGTTACAAATTTCATGGAATTAATATGTAGCATCATCAATTTCAATAATTCCAGTATTTAGGGAGGACCTGACTAGTAGGGTTGGAGGAATGCTAGTATGCAGGATGATGTGTGTGACATTGTGCCAGAGTCAGAAGTAGAACTAGTTCTAGGTGGATCTTTAGGAAATACATTCCTTGCTAAGACATAATGTTGATGTTAGTGTTATAATCAAATAGGTATTTTCACACAGGTCTATGTGTCTAGACGTGTGAAATCATCCAAATCTTTCTACTCTTGAATTTACTTTAATTAAAGGAATTATTAAAGTAAATTTCTTTTATTAATTAATTATGTAATTAGTTAATTGAGTTATTTAAGAAACATGATAAAATTACTTATCATAGAGCATGTAATATATATCTCAAGTGAGTGTGAAATGTAATCTCAACCGTAGATCACTTTGGAGATTAAAAGCATATTGTAACTCATGATTATAAAACAAATGCTAGAAGAAGGAGGGAGACACTTGACACTTGATAGATTCAAGGGGATATTGGATAGGGAAGGAGAAGGACTTCCATCTAGAGATCAAGTCGAGGAGAAGAGAGAAAATAGGCTTATGTATGTGGGTTTCATTCTAAGAAATCCGCAGGAGAGTGTTGGATCATATGGAACTTGTCGTAAAATTTTTTTGAGTGGATATGCAGTTCATAGTGTAGACAGATGAGTATATGCACGATTCATAAGAAGGTGAATCAGGTATTCTTCGAAAAACATGCTAGAACTGGTCGTACAATAGGTCATACCTTTCTAGGTCATTCTCCAGTTGTATTTCTCTCAGTGGACCACTATCCCTATTACGGGAGCCCTGATTTTAGCATAATAAAATCATTCTTAGCACTGGTTTTCCCTCCAGGATTTTTCCGAGGGTTTATACCCAAAACATTTGGTGTTCTTATGTGTTTGATTTGGTTTCCTTATTTATGTGTCTGCTACATGTTTAGTTGATTATAACTGTGTTTTTAGTAGATAAAGTGATTTTGTTTTGAGTTAATTGTAGGGTGTTGAGTAGGAGAAATTTCAACATTAGGAACCATAAATGTCGTGCAGTTGTAGACATTGAGTTCACCTTGACCATCTGCTACAATGAAATAGGATCGTCAAATCCATCGTAGTGAGTGTTGTCAGAGAAATCCGTACAAAGAGGCTCATGGTACCAGAATGGGGACAATCTGAAGATAAGGAACTCTGAGAATGGATGTGAGTCATCGATCGGAGAGTGGGTGTAGTGCAACCTTAACCGTAGGATCGTTATGGATGCCACTTGATCACCTAAGAAATAATTGGAGAGGCATTTGATAAAAGTCATATAATTTTAGGAACCTAGAGAATCGCAGTTGTTGGATTCTAAGTCCAAGGGTTGTTGGATCCATAAGGACGACCCATTGGAGTGATGTCAACGAGGAAGATGTCAATCTTGGAAATTGGAAATTCTGACAGTAAGGAGTTTGAATAGCTCTAGATAATTGATATTGAGATAAGGAGTGACTTTAATGGTCCAATTGAAGGTGTGTGGATCCCTTGACAAGGCAATGCACTCTGTAGAGGAGCTTTGTTGGTAGCTTTGGGTATTGAATGAGTAGAATGTAATACAATGAAAGTTGTGATAAGAGAAGTACTCATTGAAACATTGATGGACCGAAGTCTTACCTTAATGATAGAGGGAAAATGTACATCCCACCAGCCTATGGGAGTTAGGGGGTCAGGTGTGTTACAAAGTGGTATCAAAGAAGAGTTCAAACTCTAGGCTTGAATGGGTCACCAAGATCTCTTAATTGTTTGCAAAACATCTTTTATTTTGTGAAGAATGCATTATATTTAATTGCTTAATGTAATGGCTAACAAAGGTTTCTTGTTTCATCACATAGGACATCCAAAAAGGAAATTAGAGGTGAATGGTACAACATAGCATGTAAGACACCTCACATTTCATAGAAGAGGAATTTGATGGTTGGAGGACCAAAACAAACCCTCTAGATTTGGTAGCCACTATCAAAATTCTGAAAGTAGACAATGAGAGGCTCATGAGGGCCTAGGCTGAGCAGGAAGAGTTGAATGCAGTGCTACTGCAGAGCTGGTCAGAGATTCAAAAGCACCTGCAACAAGTTCCTAGTAATGTAGAGATACAAAAGTTAAAAGGGTTGAAAACCCCTTCGGATTCCCAAAATCATGGACTAATCCATAGAAATGTGGGAAAAAATCTTCCAAGAAGAGGTATCGAGATGCAAACAAAGGAAAACCTAGTGGAAACATTTCCACAGTGTCATCCAATGGGAAGTCTACTTCTGAAGAGTTGTCCAGTAGTGACACTCGATTGAGTGCCCCAGGAAAGAAGAAGAAGAGACACTCATAGAGTTATTTGAATGAAGAATACAAGAACTCTAAGTCACCTACCTTTGATGGAGAAATCAAGAAGGGAGAAGAAGTTGAGGCCTGGTTGTTGGGAATAAAGAAGTATTTTCAAGTACATAATTACTTGGACAATACAAAAGAGAATATTTCCATATTCAATATGAACGAAGAAGCCTCCATATATTGGAAATACCTCATGGAAGTGAAAGGATTGAAAGAGATCAAGTTGACTTGGAAGCAGTTCGAAAAATATTTTAGGAAGGACTACCTATCAGAGAAGTAATTTGATGACAAGATCAAGGAGTTCCACAAGCATAAGTTGGGACAACTAACTATAGATTCATATTCCAAGAGGTTTTTGGAGTTGTTGATCTATGTCCCTTACCTCAAATATGAGAAAACAAGGATACATTGTTTCCTTAGTGTATTTCTGTATTCCTATCAGGACAAAATTGAATTTGATAAGCTCAAGACGTTGGAAAGACACCATTAGGAAGGACCAGAGTTGTTATGATTAGACTAAGAATAAGCAAGAGCCTTATAAGGATTGGAAGAGAAAGGATAAGAGTGGATTCCATAGGAATGGATTCAAATCAAATCCCATATAATAATTCGAAGAAAGGATATTAATTTGGTCAACCAAGCATAAGTGTGCATTGGTGGAACTTTCCATCTCATAGTGGAAATAAGCCAGCAGAGTAGGAAAGAGAATAGGAACCAAAGAAAGGACCTTTGCAATGTCGTGGTTGTGGAGAACCACATTTGTTGAGAGATTGTACTCATAAGTAGTAGGACAGTAAAAGAGTTTACTATGTGCAGGAGGCAACCATTGTCAATGATGTTTCCAAAATCATGTCCAGGATATATGAAGTCATGGAAATCAACAAACATACCACCAAGCTTCTGTAGTGGATCCGGAAGGTATTATTTCCAAGTATATCTATTTTGATTGATCCTAGATCTAAACTTATTTATATTTCGCCTCAAGTTGTTGAAACATGTTCCCTATAGAGAGAGAAACATGCAAAGGCATGGTTAGTTCAATTAGCCACATGGACGAAGAGGAAAGTGGCAGAGGTGATAGAAGATTTCCCATTTGCAATGAGTGGACTACATACTCAAGCAACCTTGAATATCCTACCTTTGGGATCATATGTTGTTGTTAGGTATGGATCAATTTTCATCTCACAAGGAAAAACTAAATTGTTATGATAAGACATTATAATGTGAAGATGAAGAAAGCAATGTAATAGTTTTGCAAGGAATTTGGAATCTGATTTCAGTTAGACAAATATTAGTGCTACAACTTAATAAATTTAGTAGAAAGATATTCCCCTTGTAAGAAATACAAGTTCTTAACTCATCATTAAACAAGGAATTGAAGGCTGAAGATCACCCTGTAGTGTGGGAGTTTAAGGATGTGTTTCCAGAGGAGTTGCATGGACTACCTCCTAAGAGAGATCTCGATTTCTCAATAGATCTTGTTCCTAGAGAAATACCAACATCAAATGTACCCTACAGGAGGATCACGCTCTAGTTGGTGGAGATGAAGGTACAACTGAAAGAGATGTTGGATAAAGGTTACATTGGGCTGAGTGTGTCTCCATGGGGACCACTAGCTTTGTTTGTGAAGAAAAAGGATGGTACATTGCACTTGTGTGTTGATTGCAAGTAGTTAAACAAGATGACCATCAAGAATAAGTATCCATTCCCTAGGATTGATGATATTTTCAATTCGCTTAGAGGAGCTAAATTTTTCTCTAAGAATGACTTGAGGTCGAGATACCATCAAGTTAGGATCAAAGATGAGGACATCCACAAGACAACCTTTAGAACAAGGTATGGTCAATATGATTTTGTGGTGGTACCATTTGGGCTTACCAATGCACCAACTACCTTCATGTTCTGAATGAATAGTCTCCTTAGCAAGTATTTAGACAAGTTTTTCTTAATATTTGTGGATGACATTTTGGTGTATTCCAAGACTAGAGAAGAGCATGAAGAGCATCTAAGGATGGTGTTGCAAGAGTTGAGAGAACACCAATTGTACGCTAAGTTTAGAAAGTGTGAATTCTTTAAAAAATAATAAGTATTTAGGCCACAACATCTCAACTGAAGGAGTGGAAGTAGACCTTGAAAAGATCAAGGAAATTATGGATTGGCTTACCCCTCGAAATGTAACAGAGGTAAGTTATTTCATTGGATTAGTTGGGTATTATCGAAGGTTCATAAAGGGATTTTAAAATATTGTTCATCCCATTGATTCATGATAGAAGAAAGGAAAGAGGTTTGTATGGTCAACAGAGTGTGAAGCCATCTTTCAGCAGCTGAAGCACGTTTTGACCAATGCCCCTATTTTGAAGATTGCATACCTTGAGAAGGATTTTTTCATTTTTATTGACTCTTGTAAAGAAGGAATTGATGGAGTCCTTATGTAGGAATGACAAGTGATCAACTATGAATCAAGAAAGCTAAATGAGCATGATAAGAAGTATGTCACCTATGATTTGGACCTCACAACAATTGTGCATGCGTTGAAGATGTGGAGGCACTACTTGCTCAGAAGGAGGTTTGTCTTGATGAAGGATCATTGTGGGTTAAAGTATTTGTTTGACCAACTGAGGTTGAATGCTAGACAGGACAAATGGATGGAGTTGATCAATGAGTTTGATTTTGATATCAAACACATAAAAGGAAAGGAGAATAGAGTGGCAGATGCACTTAGTCGAAGTGTGCAGACTATACACATAGCAACAACAAGTGTAGGAGAGTCTGACATCCAACAAAGGATAAAAAAACTCTTAAGAGAGGATGATATTTTCAATTAGATAAGAGAGGGATTTCAACAAGAACCTGGAGAGATAAAGTATGAATGATATCAACTTGTGGTTGATAATATGTTGTTGTAAAACAATAGGATATATGTGCCTAATTCAGCAAAACTGAGGCACCTAATCATGGATGAATTCCATAGGAGACCTTATATTGGCCATCTTGCTTATCAAAAGATGGTAATAACAATGAGACAATTGTACTATTAGCCAAGAATGAAATAAGACATTGCAGAATCCATTTCCAAGTGTTTGAAGTGCCAGCAAGTGAAAGTTGAACATAAACACCTTGTAGGATTATTACAGTGGTTGTCAATTCCAAAATGGAAATGGGAGACAATATTCATGGATTTCATTACTATTTTTCTAAGGACAGTTAGGAAACATGTTGGTGGTAGTGGATAAGTTGAGCAAGAAAACTCACTTTATTCCTATCAGATCTATTTTCAAATCCATAGATGTTGCTAACATTTTCATGAAGGAAATTTCCAAACTGTATGGTCTACCCAATACCATAATCTCGGGCAGTGATGCTAAGTTCACTTCAAGTTTTTGGAAGAGTTTGTTTGCAGGCTTGGGGATGCAGTTAGCGTTTAATATGGCCTACCATCCTCAAATAGATGGTTAGACTGAGACAATGAACATAGTGCTAGAGGACATATTGAGGATGCATGTTATGCATCAACCCAAGCAATGGGAAGAATATCTACCCTTGGTAGAGTTTGCCTATAATAATGGTTATCGAGAATCATTAAAGAGAAGACCATTTGAGGTTCTATATGGAAAGAAGTGCAGAATTCCAATTAGTTTGGACAACCCAGTGGACAAGATCACACTTGGACCAAAACTATTGAAAGATATGGAACATGTTATGATTAGAATAAGATAGAATTTGAAAATATCCCAAGATAGACAAAAAAGTTGTGCAGACAACAAGAGAATGTCATGTCCCTATTTTTGGGTTTCCCCATTTCGTAGTAAAAGGGACTTCTATGGCTTGTTAGTGGAGAAAAAGGATTAAAAATGGGGTCATTTGATGTCACTTAGTTAGGATATGTTATGTTTTTAAAGTGACAATAGAGAAATAAAGTAACTTTAGATTAATAATTTACTTAACCATTATTAAAGTGACTTTTAATCTTAAAGTGTAAATTGGAGGGAAAATAAGGGTTATATTTGATTTAGTAAAAAAGGGAAAAATTCTAGAAGTTACATTTGATTTGGTCAAAAGGGGAAAATTCTAGAAGGCATGGAAAGAGGATAAAATGAGGGGTAGATCCTCACTTTGGCATTATGATTTGATTGATCTCTTGTATGGTGTTCTTGGAGAAATTGTTTCATTAGGGTTTATCAAAGCCCTTCCATTGTTGGTCTTGTTTCGATGGTGAAATATCCACCCTAGTTAGACAAAGAGGAGGATGCATCTAGGATATTCATTGGAGATTCATCTTGGGTTTTTATTTCATTTTTTATTTTCTTGGATAGGTTATGGCACTTGGAGGGTTTTATCTCATCTATTGAGGAGGCCATGACATGATTCTAGGTTTTTAGCTCAAGGTATTGTGTGTTTTCCATTGAGGTATTAACAACCATTGGATGGTTGTATTCATATCTTCATTCATAATAAAATACCGCATATTGTCTCTTCTATTTCTGGTGTATTTGTATTACATGTAATATGTTTGAAAAAATGTCTATTAGTAGAATACATACTAACTACTTGTGAAAATTTGTCAACCAGATTAGAGCATCAAGAATATGTATTACACAGAAAGACATAGTATCCCATCTCATTCTACTAGGTATATTACAGTGGTATCATAACTTGTGATCTTTCCAGCATGTGATTGCATCAGAGCACTTTCCTTAGCCAAAGAAGGAAAAGAAAAAAAAAAACAGAAAAAGAGGGCAGCACACTTTAGGGTCATATATGAAACTTTCTGAGTAAAATTTGGAGAAAAAAAACTATATATTTGAATTCCTATCGGAAAAAATCCAATTTCAAAAAGAAAATCAGCTGAAACGAAGTCCGGAAAGTGAATTTATCAACATTTTAAATTTGACAAATTTTCAGGTTTTTTTTCGGGAAAAAAAGAAAAAGAAAAAACCCGTGCGATTTTTTCCAACCTATAATTGCATGGTTTATAGAAGAAATAGAGGTAAAAATCAACATGGTCAAGGGGGTGATAGAACTTATGCAGACAATGGACGAAAATCAAGAGAATATGGTAAGGTAATGGGAGAATCTATACTTATTAGTTGAGAAGAAGAGAAAAAATACCAAATCTAGAAAGGTTGATGAAGCCAAAAACTCAACTCATGATGGGGGATTGGCTGAATCACTAGGGGAGTTGCATACATCTATCCATATTGAGGATGTGTGCATAGAGGAAGACCAAACAACACCCTATGAGACATCATCAAAATTAACCAATGAGACCGGTGACACTAGTGTGTTGGATGGGTATACCTCTGATGAAACAACAAAAGGTGAGGATGCAACACCCGATGATGACCATATGTTTCAATCAACTAATGTTGGGGATCCAACATATTTCACTATGCATGGTACTTATGATGAATGTAGCAGTATAACACCTAATCATAATGAGGATTCAACCTCATACCTCATTTATGATGTCGATGATGAGGGAGACATGATTGCACCTCGACAGTGTTTGGAGGACCAATTATTGGTCAAGGAGGAGTTGATTGTGTAGGTGTTGACAATGACAGATGGTAATCATAAGTTTATTGAATATATTATGTGGAAATATCAGATGGAGGAGAGACAAAAGGAGTTGTATATGAGATCACTAGTGCTCAATTATGCATCATCAAAGAAGCATTAGAGCAGATGAAATATGATTACTTGTAGTTTTTCATGTATGGGGACCTTTTTCTTAAGTTCCTTGAAGACAAGGAAAGGGATATTGAGGAGATTTTTTACCAGATTAGTCTGGAAAAATCCTCATCATTTACAACAACAGAGACTTCATCATCTTTGGCAGTAGTGACACATGAGGACATGAGTGGCACTCATGATCTGATGGAGGAGCCTCTTGTGACAATTTCGCGCGAGGATCATTCAGAGTAGTTGGTGAGGTTTGGCACAGAGGTTTTTGACCATGCATCTATTTTGCATTAAAGGGATCATGAGTCATTCCTTTTGGCTCAGGGCTTAGCTACAGAGGAGGTAGTTGAGAAAATTCCTTGTGGACCAACCAACAAAGAAGTATATGCACCAGTCGATTGGGGGATTGAGTATAGGACATATGTGGATACATCACTCTGGGATCCAAGTTCATTTGATATTAGTAGAGTGATTGATACAATGGCACATATAGCATACAATGTGGTACATTGTGATATGGTGTTATGCAATAGTATACAACAATATACAACATTGTACAGTGGTATACAATGGACGTTTTCCTAGGGGAGACCTTTAGACAAGGACTTCATGGACTTTGGTTCACCCAGGATCAATGATTGGATGGACGAGTTTCATGAAGAGGAATATTCCTCAGATATTGATCTTCGATTGGGATATCACCATAGTAGGAACAGAGAGTAGGTTACTCATAGGATCACTCTCAGATATTACTTTGAGTCCTTGGTCATACCATTTAGGTTGACCAAAGCACCTAACATTTCCCAATCTTGCAAGAAGTGGCAATGGCATCTAGTGATATTTTCTTATTCTAGCAGTATATTCAGCAGGACATGGAGGGTTGACATGAGTCAGTTGGGTGAAGCATGTAGGATTATATCCATATCAGAGTTATTTCATTTGGGTTATGTGGTTAGGGCATAAATCCATATTGTATTAGATCAGTTCACAAAGATTTCAGTTGACAGAGTGGTGGATGGCCTTATCCACTATGGAGGTTTCACACATGTAGTCCTTGATTCCACACTTAGGGAGAGGATTATGAGGGCTATGTATGATTCACTGCAGGTGATAGGGATACTTTCCAAGGAGGTGTTCCGACTCCACAGATTACTTGAGTACATTGATGATGATCGAGATAGCATATTACCCGGTGCAATTTGGTAGGAGATGAACATATTAGCAGACATAGAGTTGATTCCTAGTACTTGGTCTCCACAAAATGATGGCATACTAGGGACTTGGCTCATTTTGACTTCGTTAGCACAATAGTAGCTAGGAGGTATTGGGAGTGGTGGAATTCCAATTTGGTGGTGGGATCCAGGAATTCATCTAAGTGATATATTGATTCCAATGATGATGATTGGCAGAGCCATGACAATGATTGGTTTGCTTTATTTTTTGGATGTCAATAGAGGGGAGGCCGAGACTTACATTATTTGGAAGGATAGGCTCGAGGCAAGTCATGGATTTGCAGACTTAGAATTCACTAAGACACCTTTGCAGGGGAGGATTCGTGATGATGGTCTCAGTCCCTTCAAGGGACATCAACTTGGGGTTCCAGGAGAGGAGGATGTATACTGAGAGCGTTGGTCCAATGATGATGATCATAGTGGTGTAGCGTCAACATGGTGGTACCTTTCCAGGATTAGTTTGGGACCCTGGAATTACATTGCTTGACAATTCAATTACTATTAGATATGTGAGCATCGATTTTGACTCTCTAGATTTTACCTTTGGGAGGATTAGGAGTGGTTGCATGGAGGAGTGGCCTTCTGAGGAGTTAGATGAATTTAGGCAGCTTATGATTGCATGTATTATCAAGAGCAGTCAGGTGGATATTGGTATTTTCACCTTATAGAATAGTGTTATGAGTAGAGGGTGCTTCATGTCGTACATGCTAATGTGGGATCCCGACGACTTTACCTTCTATGGGGTTCTTTTGTTTAGGGACTCCATAGATGATATGTTGGGGGATTGTCTTGACGATGTTTGGATGATTGCAATAGACTGGGGGTGCTGGAGTATTAGGAATTTTCCCTTTGACACTTGGAGACGAGGTGTAGTGGATTCCCTATCAATAGATGAACACATAGACTTCTCTATGATGTCTTATTTTAGAGTTGGGATACATTGGATGGGTATAATCCTCGATAGTGGATGCGATCCTTGGAAAAATTACAACTTGTGAATGCAGAGTGGGCACAATGGTTGGACGACTATGATTAGATTGGCGCAATATCAACATGGTGGTTCCTTTCTGAGGATAGCTTGGGACCCTAGGATTTCATTAGGAGATAGTGCGACAACTGACACAGAGGGAAGAGTCACTTTTTTCCTTCATGAGATTGGTTATCGGGCAAAGCAGTTCCTTGGTGGGTTGATCAAGTTGTTGCAACACCAAGTGGCCTTACTTGTGGGCAGTTTTTAGGAGACCTCGGATGTCAATACTTTATAGGACCACGTTTTGAGTGGAGGATATTTCACCTCTTACAGGGTGGTTTGGGATCCTAGTATCATTTTCAATTTTAGTTTGGATCAGTTGATGGAACACTAGGTCATGATGGAATTGCTTGAGGACACGATATCTTTGGGAAGGGAGGATTTGTCATGTCCCCATTTTTGGGTTTCTGAGTTTCGTAGTAAAAGGGACTTCCATGACTTGTCAGTGGAGAAAAAGGGGTAAAAATGGGGTAATTTATTGTCATTTAGTTAGGAGATGATATGTTTCTAAAGTGACATTAGGGAAATAAAGTAACTTTAGATTAATAAGTTACTTAACCATTATTAAAGTGACTTTTAATCTTAAAGTGAAAATTGGAGGGAAAATAAAGTTTATATTTGGTTTAGTCAAAAAGGGGAAAATTCTAGAAGTTACATTTGTTTTGGTCAAAAAGGGGAAAATTCTAGAAGGCATGGGAAAAGAATAAAAGGAGGGGTAGAGCCTCACTTTGGAATTATGATTTGATTGATATCTTGTATGGTGCTTTTGGAGCCATTGTTTCATTAGGGTTTAGCAAAACCCTTCCATTGTTTGTCTTGTTTCGATGGTGCAATATCCACCCTAGCTAGACAAGGAGGAGGATCCATCTAGGATCTTCATTGGAGATTTGTCTGGGGTTTTGATTTCAGTTTTTTTTTTCTTGGAGAGTTGTGACACTTGGAGGGTTTGATCTCATCTATTGAGGAGGCCATGGCATGATTCCGCGTTTTTATCTTGTATTGTGTGTTTTCCATTGAGGTATTGTAGCTTCCATAACAATCATTGGATGGTTGTATTCAATTATTCATTCATAATAAAATACCACATATTGTCTCTTATATTTATGATGTATTTGTATTACATGCAATATGTTTGACAAAATGTTTATTAGTAGATTACATGCAAACTATTTGTGAAATTTTTTCAACCAGATTAGAGCATCAATAATATTTATTGCACAGAAAGACATAGTATCCCAGCCCATTCTACTGGGGATATTACAGATAACTCATAATGAGTTCAAGGTGGGAGATCATGTGTATCTCAGGGTAAACCCCAAGAGGAGTTTCTTAAGGATGGGAACATGTGCTAAGTTGGCACCCCACTATTGTGGACCATTTGAAGTCTTAGAAAGAGTGGGACCAATATCATATAGACTTGCCTTTGCACCTACTGTTAGAGCTCACAATGTGTTCCATGTATCTTTATTAAAGAAATATGTTCATGATTTTAATCATGTTATTGATTGGGTTGTGATATAGGTGAAACCAGAGGGAGAATTATGTAGATTTTAACCTTGTACAATATTTTACTACAAACAGATTTTCAATAAAAGAACATAAAAGATACAATGGAAAATACACACATTACACATAGATTTTTCCCCTAGAAACCCAAACCGAGAAAACCAACATATTCTATATTCATTCATAGTGATACATTGTTTACAATACAATATACATATAAGATCCAACAACATAAAAAACCCTAACCCAATGACATGGATTAGTCAACAACCCTAATTCCTTAACCAAAAATAGAACCATCGGCAAAAACCATGTGCCCAAAAACTGCCCAACAATGGACACAAAAAACGATGCAAAAATGCAACATGTTTCCTGAGGCAAACAATTTTTCTCAGGGGAATTCCCCCCCCGTGCAGGGGGGATATTGCCCCCCCTGTAACCCCCAAAAGGGGGGCCTAGCGACCCCCCTGTGCGCCTGCCACAACGTAGAAAACCATAGAGCTAGTCATGCAAAGAATATAACACATGCCCAACAAATTCTAGCTTGAACCTCAGTGCAACTTGGACAAAATAGAAACATTTCTCCGAAACCGAGCCATCGTGCATGTCAAGGTGCAATGGAAGCATTTTGGAGAAGGTGAATCACCTTGAGAACTGGAGGATTCCATGAGAGAGTAATACCTATTTTTGTTTTTTGTATAATTGTAAATATATATGTTTCTTTAAACATCGAGGAAAATGTTTCTTTATCAGGGAGGGGAATCTAACACCCTGTATTCCCCCATAATTTTAATCATGTTAAGTCTTCATATAATGGGATTATGAAGCTTGTAATCATGCTATCGATTAATAGAAAACACCAATAGACTGACTAAGAGGGAAAATCCTGGAGTACTAGCCATGATATCATAGGTGGGAATTGATGAAGTGGATTGGTGCAGTGGAACTGCGATGTTTCAGTGAAGAAAATATAAATCTTTCTTAGCAAGCTGTCATATACTTGAAAAACATAAATACACATCTGCCAGCGTGCTTGGATCTATATGGAGCCATGTGATCAATTATGGGTGATAGGATTGGTGGTTGAAGTAGTTATAATTGTTGACATATCTAATTGCTTGAAGAGAAAAGGGTTAGTTAAAATATGAAAAGAGGAAAGGGTCAGTTAAAGTATGAAAAAAGGAAACTCTTAGATTACCCCTTCGAATTCATGAAAGCTGACAAGAGGTTTTGTCTGACAATAGCCATGGGAATCCCAAGGATTTGGTGGAATAAGAGGCCAAAGGTGGAAAAGGATCACCCAGATGTCTAGATGCCAACACGCATAGACACGAGACAAAGAGTTTGTACCCACAGAGAGAGAGAGAGAGAGAGAGAGAGAGAGTAATAAGAAACACACTAAGGAAATTACAAGAGCTAGAGGAGTTGTGAACAAATTCTCACAAGGAACCCATAGTCTGACGAAGCGATGAGGAGGAGACTCACATGCTTGAGTGAAAAAGATGTTGGGAAGCTTTCTTGAAGAAAACATGGAACTTGTCCAAAGATATTAATGGTCACCCTAGAACAGAGAAGACCCAGATACAAACTGGAGCATTAGTGGGCCATGACTTGGTGCTTACTGGAAAGAAACTAGCATTGGAAGGCGGGGTCGTCGAGGGAATTTATAGCAGATAAGGGACTCCCTTATGTAATGGAAATCTAGTTGGTAAAGTGTTTGATAAGCCTGTGGAGGCCCATAGCTCAATGGGAAGAGGGAAACTTCTGATGTTTCCAGAGGAATGAGGGAGAGTAACCATCCTGGACCATTTGGTTTGGAAATTAGTTGAATCAATCCCCTTGTGATATCATGGCTTGGCACGTTGGTTGTATGTTGTAGGAAGGTACACTACAATATAGCATAAGGTTGGGAGGATAGGATTCCTCTGTCAGTTAGTTGGTGGGTTGACATATTTCACTAAACAGATAAGTATTTAACTTGACATATTTGATGTATGCTCAATTATACACATGTATTGTTTTATGGTTTAAATAACAAATGTGAATGTATAAAAGAAATGGTTGAATCCATGAGTAAAATAGGTTATGAATGTTTGCTTTCACTATTAACTTGACAGACCTATGTAACCCAACAAAATGTGTAAGAGTAGGGTGTAGCCCTATGAGTTATGCAAGTCCTTTACATGGAAGGCTTTCAGGATGTAAACTTTCATTGGAGGTGTAATGTCAGTGATGGGTGTAATCTTGTGGGGGTTGCAAGCTTTTGAGTGGAAAGCTTGCAATATATGAATAAAATATTCACCATAATTGATAGGAGTACCTTGAAGTCGAGGAGATTTTTATGAGTAGTTAGGGAGCCTTAAGCCCTATGCAAACCTCCCTGTTTTAAATGGAAAGTTTGCAGGATATGTAAATATTCATCCAAGTCCAAGGTAAAAGTGCCTTAGCCAGTTTTCTGAATGAGGGTGTGAGCCTAGAGGGCCTAGTTAAATCCTAGAACCAACCTAGGATAAACCATGGATTGGTTAAGTCCTGGTTAAGTCCTGATTCATACTGTAAATCAGAGAAAATCCCATGTTGAGTCGGAGAAGATCACAACCGTTGATTCAATGCATTGAGTGGATTTTGACCATCGGTTGGAGAACGCGATTGTCAGAATGGCCAAGTACAAGGCTATAAATGGGTTCTGATAGAAGGAACTCTGAGTCAATGACAGTCGTCCATCTATCAGAAGACTAGATGGTGAAATGGTGACTGTTGAAGCCACATATAGACTGATCGGAAGGAAGACCATTGGAGACCAAGAAATAGGGTGCGAGATAGGAGTTCGAAGATAGAGATGTATGAGGATCGTTGATATGTCTGATACGTCTCGTGATATCTCGACCGTTGGATCTAGTATGGCCTTGATATAGAAAGGAGGCTTAGGAACCATAACTATCGTGTAGTTGTAGACACCAAGGGCACCTTGACCATTTGTTGTAGTGAACGAGGATCGTGAGATCCGTCATAGTCAGTGTTATCAGAGAAATATGGTTGGAGAGGCACATGGTACCAAAATGGGGACATTCTGATGATAAGGGACTCCAAGAATGGACGTGAGTCGTCGATAAGAGATTGGGCGGGGTGCAACCTTAACTGTAGGATTATCGTGGGTCTCACTTGATCACCTAAGGAATAATTGGAGAGGTGGTTGATAACAATCATATAAGTTTAGGAACTGAGGGAATCAAGGCTATTGGATTCTAAGCCCGAGGGTCGTTGGATCCATAAGGACGACCCATCAAAGTGATGTTGTCGGGGAAGATGTCGATCTTGGCAATCAAGAATTCCAACATGAAGGAGTCCAAATAACTATAGATCAATGATCTAGAGATAAGCAATGATTTTAACTATCTTATTGAAGGTGTGTGGATCCCTTGACAAGGCAACAAACTTTTTAGAGGGGCTTCACTGGTAGCCTAGAGAATTGAATGAATAGAATGTAACATAGTGAAAGTTGTGATAAGAGAATTCCTCATTGAAACATTGACAAACTGAACTCTTACCCTGACGATAGAGGAAAAATGAACATCCCACTAGCTTATGAGAGTTAGGGGGTTGAGTGTGTTACACTAGAAATGATGCAAGTGAGTTTGTATAGGCCACTTTGTCATGTTAGATACCCCTTAGAATTGTATGGAGAATAGGATCATT
Source organism: Picea engelmannii (assembly GCA_009831015.1). Lineage (NCBI taxonomy): Eukaryota > Viridiplantae > Streptophyta > Pinopsida > Pinales > Pinaceae > Picea > Picea engelmannii. The sequence goes on along the minus strand of ML778368.1, from coordinate 408,073 downwards.
GATGTGGTTGGAACCCTTCATTATTTGAGTTGTTGTATGCAACATAAGAACACCATTATCACTATATTCCTTCATTATTTTCTTTCAATCTCTGGGATTAGTAGTTAAGGTTAGTAGGGAGATGTTTCAAGTTTCATGGAGTATAGCATTGGGTAGAGGAAGTAACAAATGATCTTGCAAGTGAGGAAGGGATGGTTTAAATGTGCTAGGGAGAAGAAGTATGAATTGTCAAATGAAGATAGACTAGTAGATCTAAATTAATTTAAGGTTTTCTTTATGAAAAACATGGAAGTACAAATTGGAGTGGCAAGATTCTCCAATAAGAGTTCTTCACATAAATGGATGTTAGCAGAGATTGTATGAATGATGGGTGGGGAAAACAAGGTCTAGGATAGTATGATGTATCATTCCTAGTTGCAACACTTTAGAATCTTTCATTATTTTCCCTTTTGTCTCTAGCCTTAACAATTAATATTACCAGGGATAGATTTCAAGGAGTGGAGCATTAAGTAGGGGAAATACCAAATGAGAATGTAAGTGTGGAAGGATTGGTTTAAATGTGCCAAGGAGAAGACATGTCATTTGTCCAATGGAGATATATTGTTAGATCCAAATTAATTTAATGTTTTCTTAAGTACAATGAGGAGTGACTAGTTCCCCAATGAGTTTTCTTCACATATATGAATGTCAATGAAGATTGTTTGAATGATGGATGGGAAACACAAGGTGTTGGCAAGTCCAACCAAAAAATGCTTCAGAATAGTGTGATGTGTATTTTCCAGTTGCAATGCTTTAGAATCCTTCATTATTTTTCCTTCAATATTTAGGCTTAGTAGTTAAGGTTAGCAAGGAGAGGTTTCATGGAGTGGAGCATTGGGAAGGGGAAGTAACGAATGAGCATGCGAGTGGCAAGGGATGGTTTAAATGTTCTAGGGAAGAGAAATGTCAACCATCAAATGGGGATAGATTCATTTAGATCTAGAATAAACTTTCTTCACATAAATAAATGTCAACAAAAATCCATGGATGATGAAAAACACAATGTGCTATCGAGTCTAACCATTAAACATTTTCTTTACATAAATGAGAATAATGGATAATAAACATGAAATTCAACCATTAAATACTCTTAAAATAAAACTAAGTAATTTTTTAATTTTTTAAAAATTTGATAAATCAAATTTGATTTTAATAAACACTAACCATCATCATTATATTATATCTTTTTAATTATAATTTTTATAAATAACAAGAAAATGGAAAAATATAAATTTATTTTCACTTAATGTTAAAATCTGAAAAATGGATAATAAACATGAAATTCAACCATTAAATACTCTTAAAATAAAACTAAGTAATTTTTTAATTTTTTAAAAATTTGATAAATCAAATTTGATTTTAATAAACACTAACCATCATCATTATATTATATCTTTTTAATTATAATTTTTATAAATAACAAGAAAATGGAAAAATATAAATTTATTTTCACTTAATGTTAAAATCTGAAAAATTTGAAGCACCATAAAGATTCAATGATTCAATTTTACCCTTTGGTTGAATTTTTTCAAACTTGTGAATATTTTTTTAGCCAGTGGAAGTTTTATTTTGCATCTATGTACACCGACATAAATGGTGGAATCTTTCCACGAGTACCTGATTTCCAATTCAAGAAACCTCATTTCCTCGGATTTTGAAAATCCTTTGCCATATCCTCTACCAAGATGAGATAATGTTTATCCGACCCAATCCATCTCATGTGGTGGTGCTTACACAGTTGAACACGTCGGATCCATTAAGTTGTTCGTCGCTCCTCTTCCCATTGCGAGGTCGAGCAGCGGTCCACGTGATCCTCTATATCGACTCCATCTCGGTCGAATCTCCTCTCCACATATTCTCATATTTCTTTCGAACCACACATTGTTTGCACACATTCCTTGTTGTTGGTGGTGGTAGCGTTGTTGCAGCAGCTGCTATGGTTAGTTACAGCTAAACTAGTAATGGTGAAGTGCAGGTATGGATGATTAAGGGGAACTTGTTTACCATGGCATCTGTAATACCTGATCATCTACCGAAGCTCCAAACCACAGGTCTCACCTTTGCCAAATCCCTACTTAGGTCCGCCAATGGACCCGCTAACTTGCCCCTCAGAGAAAAATCGGCCAAACCCCTCGCAATGCATGCTCTTCAGCGCAGGGACGAAGAAATCAATTTAGAAGAGAAACAGTGGAGTCGTCATCCTTTGTGGTTCCTGCATTCCCAGCCACTGGATTCGATCCCGTTATCTCGTTTTGGGAACTCGGTGCTCGTGGACTCTGATGGATCAACGCTAATGGATTCCAAGGTCGAGGTTGCCGTGCAGCCGAGTCCACCACCGAGGCGCAAGAAGGTTGACAACAGCGAACGGAGTGACTATTATGTCAACATGGGCTCTGCCATTCGCACTCTCAGAGACGAGCTTCCGGCCCTATTTTCCAAAGAGTTGAACTATGACATATACAGGTATGTGCCATTTTGCTTCGAAATGACGTACTATCACAAACCCATCTAAACCAGGGCATGATATATTGATTTTATTACATACCCATCTAAACCAGACATGATATTGATTGTATAGCAAACCCAACTAAACCAGACATGATTATATGACAGAGCCATCTAAACCCAGGCATGATATACCGTTTATCTGACAGACCCATCTGATCCCAGGCAGGATAAATTGATTTTTAAGTTCAAGTTGCTATCTCAAGTTCCGATTCAATGCGCAATCTAGAACCTAGTGAACCCTCTAAATTCGATACATTGTCATACATGGGCGCCAACAAACACATGAAGAATTGAGGGATCAGCCTCAGACTCAGACCCAGCTAAAGAATGCACTTTGCTTCTTTTTAGTGTAATAATTTGATTTAAATATATGTATAATTGATAATACAGAGAAGCCAGTTGTTCTGTAGCCTGGGTGGAGGTGAGGGATCCATACACCAACGCTTAGGATATGGATATTAGCACAAACCCATATAAATCGAGTCTATATGCACCTCAAGATTGTAAAGCTTGACGATGCATATCTAAAGTTTCACACATGACCTTGGTATAAAATATTGGAATTACAGATATGAAACCTTGTGCTGTCAATCTTTATCTTTAGGTGCATAGCAGACCCACATTTAAATGGCTCTGTGCTAGCTGTATTCAAATCATTGCATATAAATCGAGTCTATATGCACCTCAAGATTGTAAAGCTTGACGATGCATATCTCAAGTTTCACACATGACCTTCGTATAAAATATTGGAATTCCAGATATGAAACCTTGTGCTGTCAATCTTTAGGTGCATAGCAGATCCACATTTAAATGGCTCTATGTTAGCTATATTCAAATCATTGCATGAGGAATAGTACCCATATTTATTCGGGCTTGATACACACCTCAATATTGCAACGCTGGAGGACGTATATCTTGAGTTTCACATATGGATGAGCTATCAGAAATTCGAATTCAAGATATGCTGTTAGGGTCCTAACCCGCACATAGGTAGAACAATATATTCGAATGTAATAAAGGTCAATATTAATAAGGCCTTGCAATAAAATAGAATAAGTCGAATGTAAGAAGACCTAATAGAAGCTTCTGCTTCTAGAAGGATCTTCCTTTAGATGCTTCTTTTGATAAACATATTTAGTATAAATAGGAGTCGAGGGTATGAGAACCCTAGCTTGGAGATTATTGTAATAGAGCGCTTGACTGGAGGTTGCCCTCTCGAAGAGGCCCGTGAACATTGCTCTCAGAATCAAAGTGCTATTTCTGTTGTTATTTTTATATCATTTCAGTGTTATTGTGGTGACTATTCTGGTTATATTGCTGTTATTCTGCCATTTCTAGCATTTTATTTCTGTTCTGCATACTTTTTATATCTGGTATATTATAAGTGGTATCAGAGCACTTTCCTTGGCAAACATTGTGGGTAAATTTTTTTCCAGGGTAGAGACGTATTCCAACGTTTTTAAGCCACAGAGATTTGTCGTTACGCGCATAAACCCGCGGTTGAGGGATTCATACACGCAGGAAATACAAGTGGTTCTTAAGCGCATATCTGTTGGCCACCCTTGTAACCCCGGTTGGTACCCCTTCGAGTGGTAGCGCATTAGAGAACACCTGTGTACGGATTGACCTAGATTTTCTGAAGCCCTCTTTAGATAAACCGATCGGTCGCCTGACTGCTATAGTGCCACCAAGAACAACACTCGGGAAGATACTCTCTAGTACCTAGGTAGTCGAGTAGTACGACTAAGGGTACAGTCCATCCTCCTTAGTTAGTGCCTTGAGATATTGGGTCGAGTACTACTGTTGGACCCCACACATATATCAGAGAGCTATAGCACAGGGAAAACCCTTGTCTGTAGAACCCTTGAATACCTAACCCTTGGGGACAGAAACATAAACAAATTAAAACAGGCAAGATCTATTGCCGCACAACTGTGTTCGGGTTGCCAAGTAAATACACATTTCTTTCTGGTTAAGCATTTGGGCATTTCCTCTCTGCAGTATTCTTCAGACTGGAGTATAACTTTGAAATTTTTTTCACCATTATTTGAGACCTATTCCATTGGATTCATTTCTTCTCCCTTATCACATTCATCCATATCATTTTTCGGCAAAATTTTTGACCTCGCCCACCCCTTTTCAGTTCCCCCATCCTCATGGCCCATACCTGTAGCCAAGACTTGGAAGCTCGCTTCAACACCTTGCAATCTGGTGTCATCGAGACCCAACAAAAAGTGAAACAATTCAGTGCCAATGTTGTTGCCATCAATACAACCATTCAGTCCTCAATGGAGGAAATCAAACAAGACCTCACCACCCAGCTAAAATCTGTCTTTTCGGCATTCTGCACCAAACTGCATATCCCTATAGATAACCCTTCCTCTTCCTCACCTCCACATACAGAAGGTGACCATTCCTCTCATTCCCATAACTTTCAGAACCATCACTTTCAACGTGACCTACGCCTTTCGCGGGTGGATGTGACCAAATTTGATGGCTCGGACCCCACTGTTTGGGTAACCCAAATGGAACATTATTTCTCTTTATACGTCATTACAAATGACTTGGCCAAACTCTGGTATGGTGTTCTCCATCTAGATCAAGAACGTTGGCAATGGTGGCAATGGAGAAAAACTTCTCGTCAAGGGTATATTGCTTGGACACACTTTGTGGCAGAGCTTTATGAATGCTTTGACACTGACACCAACCATTTGGGCCGTTTGACAAAGTTGAAACAATCATGAATAGTGGAAGACTTTATAGCTTCCTTTGAGCGCCCAACTTTTCGGACAGAGGGCATGTATGATGCCTTTTTTCGAGAATTTTTTATCAGTGGCCTCAAGGATGAGATTCGGGCCCATGTCCTCATGGCTCGGCCTTAGAGTTGGGTGGATGCTACTAAAAGAGCTAAAGAAGCACAACAGGTTGTATCTTCTCAAAACCGGAAACCCTCCTTTATCCCTCGCTCTAAACCAGTAAATCCCACTACTCCCTCCGCTCCACTAAAGATCCAAAAATTGACCAGGGCTGAAATGGATGAACGCCAACTCAAAGGCCTTTGTTATAATTGTGATGACAAATATTTTTCGGGCCACAAGTGTAAGGAACAAAAGCTGTTTATGGCCATCTCCGAGGATATTTCGGAAGAGGATATTGAAACTTCCCTTGTGTCTGAGTCACCTGAAACCCCCGACATAACCCCTCCCTCATACCCTCCCGAAGTAGAACCGATTATTTCCCTCAATGCTCTCACTGGCTTCTCTGCTCCCCAAACCCGCAAGCTAATCGGTTACATCAAGCATCGAAAGGTCATCATTCTGGTTGATAGTGGAAGCACCCATAATTTTATTTATCGCCGCATTGCCGCAAGACCTCCAAGCCATCCTTTCTAAACATCAAGTGGTCTTTTCCACTCCCTAAGGACTCCCTCCTTCACGTGGTGTTCATGATCATTCCATTCCCCTTGTACTCGTAATCCTTCCTCCCAATATCCGTCCGTATCGTCACCCCTTTTCCCAAAAAAATGAAATTGAGAAAATGGTCTAGGATCTCCTTAATGCAGGCATTATCCGCCCTAGTACGAGCCCCTACTCTTCTCCTGTGGTCATGGTCCTGAAGAAAGAAGGTTTTTGGCGAATGTGTCCCGACTTCCGTGCCCTCAACAAACTTACCATTAAAGACAAATTTCCCATTTCTATCATTGATGACCTCCTAGATGAACTGAGTGGCGCCCAATTCTTTACTAAACTTGATTTTGGTTCGGGCTACCACCAGATACGTATGAAAGAGGCAAACATTCCCAAGACTGCCTTTAGAACTCATGAGGGCCACTATGAGTTTTTGGTCATGCCCTTTGGCTTGTGTAATGCCCCCTCCACCTTCCAAAACCTCAAGAATCATGTCTTTCGTCCTTTTATCCATCATTTTGTCTTAGTTTTCTTTGATGATATCCTCATCTATAACAAGACCTGGACAAAACATCTTGCTCATGTGGATCGAGTTCTCCATCTACTCTATCAGCACCAATTTTTTCTGAAACAGTCTAAATGTGCTTTTGGCGCCTCAGAAGTAGAGTACTTGGGTCATCTGGTTGGCAAGGACGACGTTAGGGTGGATTCTAAAAAGATTGAAGCTATGTAAGACTGGCCTCACCCAAAGACTCTCAAAAGCTTGCGTGGATTTCTGGGCTTAACAGGTTATTATCGCAAGTTTGTTAAGAATTATGGAAAGATTGCAGCACCTCTCACTGCTCTCATAAAAAAAAACTCTTTCACTTGGACTCTAGCTGCTGCTCAAGCTTTTCAAACCTTGAAGATGGCCATGTGCACCACTTCAGTCCTGGCCCTTCCTGATTTCACAAAGACCTTTGTCTTGGAATGTGATGCTTCAGGCAAATGAATTGGTGTTGTCCTTATGCAAGAGGGTCGGCCTTTGGCCTTTACCAGCAAGCAACTATTTGAAAGAAATCTGGGCAAATCTATCTATGAAAAGGAAATGTTGGCTATTCTGCATGCCGTTGATTTGTAGCGCCCTTATCTATTGGGGCAACGCTTCCAAATTAAGACAGACCATCAAAGCCTCAAGTATTTTTTGGAACAACACATTTCCTCCTCGAAGCAACAAAAATGGGTAACTAAGCTATTTGGCTATGATTATGAGATCATTTACAAGAAAGGCAAAGAAAATGTGGTTGCGGATGCACTTTCCCGCAAATATGAAGATGAAAGATCCCTTTTTTCTCTTTCCTTCATTGTACAAGATTGGTTCCAAGCTGTTCGCCAGGAATGGCTACAAGATCCCAAAAGTTTGCCGCTGATCCAACAATTGCAGTCCAGTGCTCCAGCTCCCCCAGGGTACTCTTGGTTCCATGATGAGCTTCGATACAAAGGCCGTTTTTATTTAAGTAAACAATCAAAGCTTAAATCCACGGTACTTTCTGAGCTTCATGCTACACCGACAGCGGGGCACTCCGGGTTCACCAAAACCTATGACAAGGTCAAACATTCTTTTTTCTGGGATGGTATGAAACAGGACATTCGTAATTTTGTCGCTGAATGTGATGTGTGTCAATGCAACAAGGGAGAAACAGTCAAATCTCTGGGCACACTACAACCGCTCTCGATTCCACCTGCTATTTGGAAGGACATCTCTATGGATTTTATTACAGGCTTACCCAAATCAGGAAATAAATTAGTCATCATGGTGGTTGTTGATCGCCTTTCCAAGTATGCTCATTTCTGCGCTCTTCAACATCCGTTTACAGCATCCACGGTGGCTCAAATTTTCATGGATCAGGTCTTCAAGCTCCATGGCATGCCACACTCTATTGTTTCTGATCACGACCCCACTTTCACAAGCAATTTTTGGCAAGAACTATTCAAGCTACAAGACACCCAATTGCATCTCAGTATAGCTTATCATCCCCAGACTGATTGTCAAACAGAAGTTGTCAACAAGTGTTTGGAAACATATTTGAGGTGTTTTGCCTCGAAAAAACAAAATTAATGGGCTCAATGGTTACCCCTAGCTGAATGGTGGTACAACACTTCATACCATACAGCTACACACATGACTCCTTTTGAAGCGGTATATGGACAGAAGCCACCTTTGGTTCTCTCATACTTACCTGGTGTCTTGAAGGTCCAGGCAGTTGACCAAACACTTATAGTTCGAGAGGCTATTCTCCGTACCCTCAAAGAGAATTTGGTCATGGCACGTAATTGCATGAAGCAACAAGCAAATCAAGGTCACTCTAAACGTCAATTTGAAGAAGGGGATCAGGTGTTTCTTCTCCTACAACCTTACAAGAAGAATTCCCTCAAGGCCGAGCATTGTCATAAGCTAGCACCCAAATTTTATGGTCCTTATAGAGTTCTCAAGCATGTGGGACAGGTGGCCTATCAGTTAGCTTTGCCCAGTCATTCGAAGCTACATCCTGTTTTTCATGTTTCCTGCTTAAAGAAGGTGATCGGAACTAAGTGCCAAATTCAAACCAACCTTCCCGAGTTAGCCGAAGAAGGATCCATTTGGCTACAGCCACAAGCAGTTTTGGACTAGCATGAGCGTCACCTGCATCAGAGAACCATCAAGGAAGTGTTAATCCAGTGGAAAGATACAACTCCAGCAGATGCCACTTGGGAACCAGCTACCATTCTGCAACAATTTTCACATCTCAAGCCTTGAGGACAAGGTTGTTTTTAAGGGGTAGGACATGTTAGGGTCCTAACCTGCACATAGGTAGAACAATATATTCGGATGTAATAAAGGTCAATATTAATAAGGCCTTGCAATAAAATAGAATAAGTCGAATGTAAAAAGACCTAATAGAAGCTTCTGCTTCCAGAAGGATCTTCCTCTAGATGCTTCTTTTGATAGACATATTTAGTATAAATAAGAGTCGAGGGTATGAGAACCCTAGCTTGGAGATTATTGTAATAGAGCTCTGCTCGACTGGAGGTTGCCTCCCTCGAATAGGCCTGTGAACATTGATCTCAGAATCAAAGTGTTATTTCTGTTGTTATTCTTATATCATTTCAGTGTTATTGTGATCATTATTCTAGTTATATTGCTGTTATTCTGCCATTTCTAGCATTTTATTTCTGTTCTGCATAATTTTTATATCTGGTATATTACATATGCGACCTCAAGCTCATATCTAAAGTTTCACAAATGGTCTTGGTATAAAATATTGGAATTACAGATATGCAACCTTGTCCTGCCAATCTTTAGGTGCATACCAGATCCAAATTTAAATTGAAATGGTTTTCTGATATTTGTATTTAAATCAATGCATAAGGAATAGTACTCATCTTAATTTTGGCTTTAATTTTTTTACTGTTAAAGTCTACCACTATATACATACTCTATCCGTTCTACTCCTTCTAGTACTGCTATATACATACCCTATCCGTTCTACTCCTTTTAGATTTTAACTTGTAATCTCTTAAGAAGAAAACATATTCTTAACCATTAAGCCTACTCAAACTGTATACAAACCTCAAGATTACAAATCTGGAAGACATATATCTTGAGTTTCACATATGAATGAGGTATCAGAAATTCGAATTCAAGATATACAACCTCAAGCTTCCAATCTATAGCTCATATTAAGTTATTCAAATCAATACATAATTAATAGCGTTGTTAAAGGGTTTTTCTGAAATTCCCCATTTATTGTATGCAGAGATGACATAACATTCACAGACCCATTGAATAAGTTTCATGGTATTGAGAATTACAAGCTCTTTTTCTGGGCATTGCGATTCCACGGGAAAATATTTTTCAAAGAAATCTGGGTGGACGTTGTTAGGGTTTGGCAGCCTTCAGATAGGGTCATTCTCTTGCGTTGGACTGTGAAAGGGATCCCCAGAGTCCCTTGGGAAGCAGAGGGTCGGTTTGATGGAACATCTAAGTATAAATTAGATAAAGATGGCAAAATCTATGAGCATCATGTGGACAACCTTGCCTTCAATTTCCCCCAGAAGTTGAGAACCGCTTCAGTGTTAGATTTGGTGAGAGCAGCTGGTTGCCCCACAAGTCCCACTCCGACTTTCTTTGGAGGAACAGGGCTCTTATTTTCATCTTACTCGGAAGAAATAACCTGGCTCCAGTTTTATTGGGCAGTGAAGAATACACTGGATTTCAAAGATGTCCCCCTCGGTTATGGATGCTATTGTTGAGCTTTTTAGTGTTCTGGAATGGGTCAGTTCAGTAAATGGATAAAACAAAGATGTCTCCCTCGGTTATGGATGCTGTTGTTGAGCTTTTTAGTGTTCTGGAATGGGTCAGTTCAGTAAATGAATGAATAATGGACATGTGTACCATTATACATGATGCATCATTGTATATTGTAAAATATCTTATGAATTAATAGAAACAGTTGTTGACAGTTCATGTTTGAACATAAGTTTTGTTGGTCATCTACCGCGGTGGACTTTACGCTTGTCACTAATTAGACTTTATGCAAGTTGGGAATTATAGCCCAGTCTACAGAATTGTGAATTTTTGCTCTCTTCATTCAGTTTATATCATTATTCTGTTAGTATTACTAAGGTCATTGTGGCACACTAAACCATACTTTTCAATGCCTTGCAAAGGCTCAAACAGTTGTATTTATTTACTGCCTTATTTAAGTTGCTTGAGTATGTAATCATAGAACTCTTAACTTTTACATAGATCTCTTTAAATGATAAAGGCCTGATATATTCATATTTGTTACAGCACGAAAACATTACATCCAATAATAAGTGGCTTTTACCTTGTATTCAGCACAGTGAACATAAAGCTATAGGCATCTATGTGTTGTCCATGCAGAGACAAGAAATATAGTTTTTCTACTTGAATGCATATGTTCTTATGGTGCCAACTAAGTAACACAGGAACCTGTAGCTCTGCGTTTTCAGAGTGCACCGTGACACAATTGGAAACACAGAGACGAACGTGGATTCAGTGCAGTGATCAGATTTCAAAAGAAACATCACAAAACCTTACTCCACTAATTAAAATTAATACTGTCCGCAAGAAACCAGCAATGCCAACAACAACAAAACCTTTCACAAAACTTTATTCCACTAACAAAAACTAATACTGTCGGCAAGAAACCAGCAATGCCAACAACAACAAAACCTTTCAGTTAACAAAATCTAGAATCAATAGCAATACCTTCATAGAATTGAATCTCTTGTATCCAACTACAAATTCTTACAGCAAAAAACTAATACTGTCGGCAAGAAACCAACAATACCAACAACAACAAAACCTTTCCATTAACAAAAACAACAAAACCTTTCAATTAACAAAATCTAGAATCAATAACAATACCTTCATAGAATTGAATCTCTTGTATCTAACTACAAATTCTTACAGCAAAATAATCCAAGCAAAAGGTCAATGTCATCAATGATACATGGCCAAACTCAAACGTAGGGATTCAACTATGTTCTCAACGTATTCTTGGATCCCTTGTATCAACAATATGATCTAATTCCTGGAGCTGCCAATGTCCCATGCTATTGAGTTATCGAAGCTGCCTAGCTAAAACTCCGAGCTCTCTCTTGAGCTCTCTCAAGGTCCCGACTATCGAGATACTCCAAATTGCCATTGAATAGTTACTCTTGTTCTTTTTATAGGCTTTGATTTTCCATAAAATCTTCTCATCATAGTTGACCATTATCAACTAACGTCCATGTACTTACCAATTACTCCCAGCCATGTGGATCAAAGCAATGAACACCTAGATTTATGCCTGAGCCTTTATGTTGTGGTCTCTTTTTCAAATAATTTTGATGGAAAACATGTTGGGATAGAAATAATTTTGGGTGATGTGGGATTGCCCACTACCCAGGAATGCTCCTGCATCACACTCCCAGTTGAATTGAATGTGAACATCCTGCTTAGAAAGTTGGTGATAAATCGACAATCCCTTGTGGTTCTTTTTCTTCTTTTTCTTTATGCCCCACACCCCAAGCCATTTACTCTTTGGCGCTTCCCATCCGGGGTCCTTTTCTTTGCTCATTATGGTGCTTACTACTGCAATAATCTTCACATTCCACTCATCAAACTCTTCTTTATTGATCTCCAACATTTTTCCTGCAACTTGTGGTAAAACATACTCCACGTCTTCCACATCTTCCATTATCTCCAACGTTGGATGTATAGGATGCACATCTTTTCCTCCTATTGTAACATCTTTACTGTTTTCAAATGAAACAACTTTCACAATTTTTGTATCCTTCACATAAACCATATGCAGGGATCATCTCACCCTTTCCATGGGAATATTCAACCTCTTCACTATCATTGGTTCCCATGAAAATTTATTTTTAATGGCCATATTTAATAGGGTTCACATTCTCTTTCATTATTGTACTTTCACACAAATCAATAACCAAAAAAAAAGGAATTATGGGAATTAAAACTTTCCATGGACACCTACTTTTCTTTTTTACTCCATTTGGATGCAACTTTTCCAGCACACATTCGGATGCAATATCCTCCTCCGCTTCCTCTGACAAGCACTGAATCACATGTTTTTTTATCCATTTCTTGATGCATACATTCAATCAAAACCTCTTCTCGCTCATGCTTCTCATTCTCTGTATCATCTTGGGGATATCTTTTCATTGATCCTATTTCCAGAGTGCTATTCTCATATTCTTGTGTTTCATATTGGCACCCTTGACCTTCAACACCTCCTTTCGCATTTTGTTGCACTCTTAACAATTTCCTCTTTGCCTTCTAGGCCAAACTAAAAGCTTTATTTATGAGTGCAATGTGCATGCCAACTTCTTTATGACCGGATAGTTTTAGAACATCCACATACTTGGTGATCTTCTCCTCATTGTCCTTTATGAGATCAACGCTAATCACTATTTTACAAAATTTTGTGGTGTATTGGTCTACAAATATTTTTTTCTACTTTAATCTTTCTAATATTCCATGCATAGACAAAAGGTAATTTGAAGACATATAACTAATTCACATTCTAGCAGCCACCTTGTCCCGGGCCTTGATATTGTTCTTTGTGCTTCTTCTATCTAGTTGTAGATTGTCCCACCATCTTGATGCTTATCTTCTCACTCTTGTGCATGCAATCTTGATTTGCTTGGAGTCCCCACCATGATTTCTATAAAGTTACTGTTGCATATCCCAGTGCAATCCATCAATCCATCTAGATTTGAACTCCCAAATACATAGGAATATTTGATTGTTCCCTTCCTTCTAATCTCATAATGATTTCTTTTGTCCCCATTTTTTCTAGTTTTTCTTCTAGTTTCTCTCTAGGAACTTGTATTTCCTTTTCTCCATTACTCTTAGCATCGACAACTTTTAACTTTCCTTCTTGTCGGTTTAATTTTAGGGCTTACAACCACATCCAAATCTTTCTCAATGTTGTTGCAAGTACACCATCATTCCTTTGAGGTGCATCTCTACCTCTTCTTACACACATGCTTCCTTTTTGTTGTTAATGTTTATGCCATTATTATAGTTCTTTGCATTTCAATAGATAATAGCAACATAAGAACAAGATCACTGAGAAATACACATTCACAAGAGACACAACATTTATCCTGGGAAACCCTCTAGGGGAAGAAAACCCAGCAAAACTTCCTTAATATAAATAGCCAATACAATGCCAAGAGATCTTATGCTAAAACAAAAAGTCCTCTCCCAAGATATGCACAACTCTCTCTCTCCTTTGCTGGTAATAGATCAAAACTTGTCTCTCAAACTGAGCAAGTGAGTTGTGTTCAAATGAGGTGCTAGCCTCCTTTATTTGTACAAGTTTTGGCACGTGTGAAGTGTCTCTTCACTGGCAAGGCCGACTTCTCAATCTGGGTGGGTAAACCCACCTTTATTATATTTCTGGGTCTTCTTATTAACTATTGGGGTCGACTTCTTATTCTGCCTATTATAATTGTCTGTTGACCAATCCGCAAAAGGGGATTTGGTCCTATTACAATATCCGACATGATCAATCCATAATGGGGATTGATCCTATGAATAAAATATCAATAATAATAAGAATAATCTTTGTAGTTACATTATTTCAACACTCCCCCTTAACAGGAAGGGTATTCTTCAACAGCATCATGCGAGAGAGAGAGGACAACATCATCAACAACATTAGGTGGGAGGACAACATCATCAATATCATCTTAGCTGGCGTATCTATAAATCATCGAAAGTTTTCTTCATCGGTAGCATCGTCATTCTTGAAAGAATGTCATCATCATCTGCATCAATATGTATCAGTATAAAAAAAATTATACCTCATCACAACACTAGGATGGCCCATCACAGTACTAGACTGGCTCTATGTCACAGCTGTTAGGCTGGTAGCTTAGTGCAAGTCACATCTTGCTTTACGTCTAACAACTAGGTCAGAAGCAAGGTATACATCATCTTGCTTTACGTCTAACAACTGGGTCAGAAGCAAGGAACACATCATTTTGCTTTATGTCTAACAACTAGGTCAGAAGCAAGGAACCATCTTGCTTTACGTCTAACAACGAGGTCAGAAGCAAGGAACACACACATCATCTTGCTTTACGTCTAACAATGAGGTCAGAAGCAAGGAATCATCTTGCTTTACGTCTAACAACGAGGTCAGAAGCAAGGAACACACACATCATCTTGCTTTACGTCTAACAACGAGGTCAGAAGCAATGAATCATCTTGCTTTACGTCTAACAGCGAGGTCAGAAGCAAGGAACACACACATCATCTTGCTTTATGTCTAACAGCGAGGTCAGAAGCAAGGAAACATCTTGCTTTACGTCTAACAGCGAGGTCAGAAGCAAGGAACACATCACATCTTGCTTTACGTCTGGCAGCTAGGTCAGAAGCAAGGAAAATCATCACATCTACTCCCCCTTTCGAGAAAGGTCCTTTCGGACTATGCCAAGCTTATCTCGGAAGTACTCAAACTTTACGCGAGATAGAGGCTTGGTCAACACGTCAACAACCTGTTCATCCGTGCTAATGTACTGGAGCTTCAAGGCTCCTCTCTGTACTATGTCGCGGATGTAATGATAGCGGATCTCTATGTGCTTCGACCTGTTGTGGAATACAGGATTCTCTGTCATCTTTATACAGCTCTGGTTGTCACATAGAATCACGGTTGCTCTCATCTCCAAATCAAATAGGCCGGTTAGCAACTTTCGAAGCCATATAGCTTTGCAGCTAGCAGAACATGCAACAATGTATTCTGCTTCCACTGTGCTGAGAGCAATATTGGATTGCTTCCTACTCTACCACGAGATCATGGCTGATCCCAAACTGAAACAACATCCTGAAGTGATTTTCCTGTCAGAAACACTTCCTGCCCAATCTGCATCAGTATATCCACTCAATGTGAAATCATGATCTCCATCATAACTGAGACCATAATCTATCGTACCTTTAAGGTACCTCATCACATGTTTTGCAGCCACTAGGTGAACACGTCTGGGCTCTACCAGAAACTGACTCAAGGTGTTCACGACAAAACAAATGTCTGGTCTGGTGTTCGTTAGGTACATCAGTGATCCAATAATCTGTCTGTACAGTGTGGCATCAATCAAATCTGACGAAGTATCGACCAACAGCTTCAGCTTCACTTCCATGGGTGTATTCATGGGTTTTCATTCCAGCATGTCGAATCTCTTTAAGATCTCGACCGTGTACTTCCCTTGGTTAAGGAAGATTCTCTCTGGACTCTGCCATACCTCAAGACCTAAGAAATAATGCGTTAGGCCAAGGTCTTTCATTTCAAATTCAGAGGCAAGTCTCCTTTTACATTCAACGATGAGATTTTCTTCTCCAGTTAAGAATAAGTCATCCACATATAGCAATAAGATTACTGGCTCATTATCCATAATTTTGAAGTAGAGATTTGAGTCTGCTTTACTCTTGGTAAAGCCTAAGCTCGTCAAGAAGCTGTCTATATGGCCATACCAAGCTCTAGGAGCTTGCTTCAATCCATATAAGGCTTTCTTCAATCTGTAGACATGAGACTTCCTGTCTTCAACCTCAAATCCTTGAGGTTTCTCTATATACACTTCCTCTTCGATGACACCGTTTAGGAAAGCTGTCTTTACGTCCATTTGGTGTAGCTTCCACTTCATCTTAGCTGCAAGAGCTATGATGGTCCTGATCGAAGTGTATCTGGCCACAGGGGCGAATGTCTCTTCATAGTCAATGCCTTCCTTCTGGGAAAAGCCACGAGTGACAAATCTTGCTTTATGCTTCTCAATACTTCCATTAGCAGCATGTTTTATTTTGAAGAGCCATTTGTAGGATACCCCATCTTTATTCTTTGATCTGGGAACTATTTTCCATACTTCGTTCTTCATTATGGATTGGTATTCCT
>ML778368.1:331873-355302 GCA_009831015.1 Picea engelmannii | reverse complement strand
TATCTTCCAGGAGATGGATATACAAGATATGTACAGAGACGATGCAAACAAGATATGTACAAGAAATAAGAAGAGTATTGTTACCTTTAGAAGAAGAAGTCTCTTTCATCCTGCTTAGTCTTCTTTGTAGGTTCCTTTTCTTCCACAATTGATGCTTAGAATTTCTCCTTCCTTTTCCTTAGCTTGGGACAATGATTCTTGTAGTGACCATACTTTCGACAGTTGAAGCATTGTATTTCTGAAATGTCTTTCTCTTGATTTGGATTCCTCCTTGAACCAAACTTCCTTTTGTTCCTGAAATTCTTGAATCTTGCTGTGAAGGCTTGATCATCGTACTTATTTTGGGGTTTCTCTTTTGCATTGATCCTTGATTCTTCTTGAGAACAACAAGTCCAAATTTCTTCAAATGATGCATACTCCTTCCTTGTGTTCATGCTTGCATTAAATGCATCCCACGTCTTGGGAAGACCATTGAGTACTATGTTTACCAATTCCTTCTCTGAGATGATCTTTTCAATAGCTTGTAGTTGATATCTTAACTGAGAGATTCTCACAAAATATGATGTTATGCTGTCATCATCATTCATCTTCATGTCACAGAGTTCATTCTTCAGACTCATTACTTGTCCAATGTTTCTGACTGAGAAGAGGTTTGTTAGGGCATCATACATCTTCTTTGATGAGTCAATATGAAAGATGTAGGATATCAAGTGGTCTTTAATAGAATTCACTATGATACTCATGGCATTGATGTCACTGTCTTTGAACTTCTCCATAGCTGCAACGTTCTGTGGTTCCTTCTCTTTCCCTTCTTCAAACTCTGGTTTCACGATCTTTCCTTTCACGATATCCAACACTTTATTCTTGGCAAGGATGAGATCAATCCTTGTCTTCCACACTCTGAAGTTAGAAGCTCCATCTAACTTGTTCTCTAACTTCATAGGGTAAGTCATGGCTGCTTTGACTTGGTCAAACCCTAGATTTGACCACAAACTCAAACTTCACGTCTTGGCTTGCTGAGAGTACCAGGAGATGCGCTAGGCTAGATTACACTGATCTATCCGAAGATTAGGTCAATCCATTCACTTAAGGTGCCTCAACAAGAGGATTAGGGTTTCTGCATCTGCTCCTGCTAGTAACCCTAGTGACAGTGTCTTGGAAGTTTCTTTTGCTAGTAACCCTAGCGATAGTTCCTCAATGAGCTCAATATCCTAGCAGCTATGTTTCCTTCCAGCGTTTAGACTGAATGAAGGAGGTGTGGGCCCATAACCTGTTAGAATATGAAATATGTGTGCTCGTTTTACCATTGACAATACCCTTGTCACCCAACCATAGGATGAAGTCGCCCTCCAAGCACATTAACCTTGAAAGACAATCACTCCGGAAGAAAACCCTGGGCTAGATAGCCAAACAAAGGGTAGCGCACCTTTCCCCAAGGATAGTGCATCACAAAGAGCTGATCAAATAGTCCAAACCCTAGCTAAGAGATAGTCCAAGCGTAACTGCTAGCTGCAGTAGCTGCAACGACAACTCTCCTCCAAACCTGCGTAGAAACTGGGCAACTGCAGTGTGCACAAGACTGGGCACTGCAATTCTGAGACTGCTTGCCGAAATGAGAACTGGCCTCCTGTATTTATACTAATTTTGGCTAACTTCCAGGGTCGAGTTCTCATTGTGGGTATCTGTCTGTTCAATATATAATATTATTTTTGGCTGACTTCTTCTCTCGGAGGCTAATAACCTAATATAAATTATCTTCTTGAGTCGACAAATCTTCTAAGGTTATTAGCCAACTCATTAGGGTTTCATATTTCTTTCCAGAGTATTCTATCCTTGTCAGGTTTACACGTGGAGGTAAATACCTCTCGCAGCTACCATAATATCAACAATAGGACATATTACCTATGTGACTATTAGGATGGAGAGCCTATATTGGATAAAAGGCCATCGTGCCTATTATTGTAATATGTAAACACTCATATTTTAATAAAGTACATCATTGTTTCCGATCTTCCACACAAAAGAGATGGGGGGATAAAATCCACTAGGATGGGAAAGGGGATAAGAGTCTAAGAAGGGGTTAAGCTTGAGGGATTAATCCCAAAGGAATATTATGTTATTATTCCTGAAGTCTAAAGTATGGATATAACTTTATGTTATCCTAAGTTCCATGGGGAAGGGAACAAATTACAAGTGGGAAAAGGGAGTCCATTGGGTGCCATGTGTCTTAAAGGACACATGCATATATATTTGGGGATATAATGTAATTCCCCATCTTATGGATATTATTCATTCATGCTTCTTACCATTTTTTCACTCATCCATGCTACCATCCATACTAGTACTTGAATCTATTGTAGGTCAAAGAGTTGGGTTTTCAGGTCTATGGTCGAAGAAGTGGGTTGTCAGGCCTGTAGGAATTTCTCTCCAGGTGGGAGATTTTCTGTGTCGAGGAAGTGGGTTGTTAGGACCACGAGCATTCACTTGAGGTGAGAGAATTACTAAGAATTAATTCCCAAGGTGCCAAGATGCAACTATAGGGCTCTGAGACTCCCTATTCGGCCTATTGCTGAAGCCCCAAAAGGGAAGTGGGGAAACTGAGGGACTATTGAGCAGATAAGTGGCACACTTCCCAGGGTGGAATGGGCATGTGGGTGATGAAGGGTTGTAGGGTGGTTTCTAGAAGCCGAGCTGTAGCTATAGGGATTTGAGACTTCCTGTCTGGCTTGTCGCTGAAGCCCCAGAAAGGGAAGTGGGTAGTCGAGGGACTGCTGAGAAGAGAAGGGGAACACTTCCAAGGATGGGACAAGCATGTGGAGAATGAGAGACTGTAGGATGGTTTCTAGGATATGCACATGAATATGAGAATTGTTGCTAATTTTCAGACCTTAGACTGGCTTAGAACTTCCTTTTCCCGGGTAGAGTTTATCCCTAGCTCGAGGGTGACCTAATGATGATATTATTAGCAATGTGGTCTATGGATGGGAGGAACATGGAAGGTTTTCACCTAGTTGGTGTTTAATTCACTAAAGATAAATGTCTTTGCATGTTTGGGAAACTGCTATGTTATGATTTATGATGTTCTGTTATGGAATTTCTATTGTCTATATGTATGAATTATTATTGTTGTATGTTGTTATTATTCTTCTTAACTATGTTCATATGCAAAACATATCAGTATATTTAATGGTATTAGAGTGGTAAAAAAGAGATTTTTTCATGGCATGGCCCAACTTGGGTGGTTAGGGACATTACAAAGTGGTATCAGAGCAATTTTGTTGAGTTTCTGGTAATGGGTATGTTACATTGAAGGAGGCACATGGTGTTTTATCTTCCCATCAAGTTTGTTCCCCTCTAAGTTTTTTCTCTCTCAGCCACAACTGTTTTCTTGTAAATCTTGTTTTGAGGTGGGATCTAGTTTTGGTTTAGTTTGCATGTCTCACTAATTCTAGAGTTTCTAAGGTCACACTTAATGATGTAGATTTGTCTAGTTTATCCAATATGAAGTTTAACTTAAAAACAAATTAGGTAGCCATCATGGAAAATTATAACAAAAGGATTGTTAAGGTCCTCCATTGGTAAACTGTAGAGATCTAACATGGAAATTAGCCTTTGTAGATGACCTTCAAAACTGTGGTACAAAAGTTTAACTTAACAATAAATTAGGTAGCCATCATGGAGAGTTAAAACAAAAGGATTGTCAAGGTCCCCCATTGGTAAAATGAAGATATCTAACATGGAAATTGGCCTCTGTAAATGACCTTCAAAACTGTGGTGTAGAAGTAATATTGGGAGAAAATGTAATTTATAACCCATCATGTGTACCACACCTTGTATGGGTTTTGGGTGCACTTTTGGTAACCAAAAGGGATTAATTGGGGAGGCATGATGAAACACAATTTCATAGGATTTGATAACTTAGAATGACAATAGATCCCATTTTTGGTTCGATTGAGCTACACGAACCTGATAATAATCAAAGGCACAATAGATATCCTAACAACAATGCATACCTTGTTGCATACATAGAAAATTTCCTTCATAACTTTGATACCTTCAACTGCTTTATGAGATTAGCATATGAAGTTGGCCTGAGTGTTATAGATTTAATAGAAAAGTAGAGATCAATGAACTTACTACCTTACTCATCCAATTTTAGAACTCCATTCATTTGTACAGGATCCATATTTGGATTTCATGAGATACACACATTAATTTATAAGTACAACGTGATTTGTTTCTATGAAAACCTTCAGTTTATTAACACAACATTGAATTTTATCTAATTTGTATATGGTAGAATTAGTCTTGTGGAATCAGATGGATGTGCTTAAGAAATCTCAGCTCTAATCTTCTTTCACCACTAATTATTATAACAATAGGTGGTTAGCACTAAAATTTCCTATTTTATTAGAGGAGTGGGGCACCAAGTGTGTAAGTTTCCGAACTTCCTCAAGCCACCTCAACCCTCATTCCATTTTTGGAAATTTGTCATGCAAAATTTGGGGGAAATTCAACATACAAGCAAGGATTGAAGGATGTTGTTGGAAATTTGATATGGGTTGGAAAAGTTGTAGTTGAAGGATGGGGTTTCTCTAAAGCCTTTGGGGCCATATTATTTTTTCGTATTAATATCTAGTACAAATTTCAAAGATAAGCTTCATGAAAATTGTATGCGAGACACAACCATCAAAGGGGTGCTATGTTCTTAATAATAGATTTACTTCTTGTAAACATGGAAGTGATACATATTTCAATATCTCTTAGTTATCACTCATATTACATGCAATATTCATCCTAGCTCATACAAAGGAAATTTGATGTCTATGTGTTTTGTACATAGCCTCATCATTGAGTTTAATGTAACTAACTAATGCATGACATAAATACTACACAATGTAACTAACAATGTAACTAACTAATGACACAAGAGAAGTAAATGTTTTGTGCCTTGTCGGAAATGCGTTATGGATTGTGTAGGTGACCACTCTTCAAACCTACATTTGTCAAAGACAATAATAGGTTAAATGACCACATAATAACTAAACATATATGAGCTTGAATTTGACAAAGTGAATTAAATTTTATATGACTAAATAGTAATTAAACATGTAAGATGTTCTAGAAATACTAAAGTGAAATACCTCATAAATGAGCTCCTCTTGGTTTCGAGAATAATTTATTCTCTACTAAACAAGACCAACCATGTGAAGATGGAAGCTCATTTGCCCCCCCCTTGCATCACTCTCAATTCCCCATACCCAATCATGCATATCACGTAGAAAAACAATAATTAAAGGTAAATGAAATAAAGAAGGTAGATGCATACATAACATATAAGGTTCACACACAAATAGAAAAAGAAAATTGTATAGTCAATAATTTATATTAATAAAACTTGTCTTGAAAATATGTATAATCACTTCTTTTTTTGTTTCTTCTTTTTGGTGAAATTCATGAGAAAATCATCATCACATTCATATCGATCCTGGCCTTCAACTATTGGAGATTGTTCTGATGCTGGAAGGTGATGGGTCATCTCAAGCATTCTACTACTTCTAGTAGCAGGACATGGACACTGATGGACTACATGAGCATCCACTACAACAACAAAAAACGTTAAAAGGACATGGTTAGTTATTATTCATAGCATTGTTTCATTAGTACGAATATCATTACTGTTGGACATCTTATCATTGACATGTTTTCATTGATGTCAACAATCGAATTCATTGTGATGTGATGATGAGTTGTCATTGATGACAAACAGGGTCACAGAGGAAACCTACGTAAAGAAGGAAAATATATTTTGCTCGAAGACAAAGTCTCGAAGTGGACATGAGTTGTCCGATACGAGAAACATTTCAGGAATTATATTGACTGTACGATCAAAGTAAAGTGGAAATATAAGATCAGCAAGGTCGAAGGATAGATATCCTGAATAGCCGAATTCTCGACAAAAGTTGGATCATGTTAAAGAAGGACCATTAGATGAAGTCAAGTTACTTGAGGATTATTCTTCGGGGAATCTCACTTCAAGAGAATTGGGAAGTGGGAAAAAGAGAATAACCCAAAGTCCCGAAGGCCGAAATGAATATGTACCATTGATCTAGAACTGATCACAGTCGTTGGATGAATCCAAGTGGAAGGATAGCGTAAGCACTTCCATTTTGACCACTTCGTCACTGAACAACTCCTGTGAAAATTGGAACAATAATTACCTGGACCTTCAAAGCCTCAAAGTCCCGAAGTCATGAACTTCCGTCAATCATCGGATTAGAGGAAGAGCAGGGAAATCCTTTCAACCATTGATCTAGTCAGAGCGCAGTCAAATCCGGCCTTGACCTACTCCGACGATAAACAACTCAGATGAGCCAAGAACTCCCTTACCCTGGAGTTTCAAAATAAACAGAGGCCATAGGATCAAGACATGAAAGATCTACGATAATAGATCTATTCAACTCTTTGCCAATTCGGGAGGATTAGATCAAAGTCTCAAAAGTATCATATTACCGGAGCAAAAAAAACCATCAAATAAATACGATTATACAAGATGAATCATGACTATTAGATCAAGTGTAGTGGACAGATAAGTAAGCTACAAGAGCCATAGATCTAACAAAAGAATAGATTGTGACCGTCAAAGGATGAATTCATCAGAAATCCACAACAATCATTATATCTGGGAGTTGCAGAGGAAGACTGTCCGATCAACATCCGATTAAGTCATGACCGTAATATCTCAGTGAAGGCAGATCAACGACAGGAAGCCATTGCGGGATTCAAAGGACAAGTTAACATCTGCACAAATTTTGGTTCCACAATCCACGACGATCATCGATCGTCACCCATCAACAAATCAACGATTCACATCGGTCCATCCGCCAACGTGCATCTTCCATTGAGGAACTCGATGATGGTTTTAAAGGTTGTGTTAGTTGGGACTCCACAATCATCCCTGATTGTAGATCTCCACGTCGGTTTAATCACAACTGTCGATTTGAGATACAGATCAATGAATAAATCCTGGCCATCCATATCAACGGTTGATTAAGTCATAACTGTTGGATTAATCCAGTGGAAGGATAGTGTAAGGATTGAAGCTATACCATTGATCTGGTTCCGAGAATCATGCTAACCATCAGATCAACCATTGTGAGAGGAAACCACCTCCGGAGGTTCAAACTCCAGAAGATTGAAGGCCTTTTAAGGAGAAATCACCCAAAGGTCGAAGTCAACGTTGGTCGTTGATCTAAGATCCTCAGGAATATTTATCATCCATTCAATCAAGTACAGTGGAAGGATAACGTAAGGAGTACTAACAACTGGCAGCAAGCTATCACCATAGTTTTATGACTTATTCGGTAGGTAAACGCTCTGGAGGGATTGAATGTCTCAGATTTCGAGTATCCCAGAGCCCCAGAGTCATGAATAGCCGAATACCCGAAGAGAATAGCTCCTTTGTGCCTAAGCCCACGGTCCTAGCTCCTGGACTTATGAAATTCTATCAGAGCAAGGAAGTGTTGATAAGAACTTCGACGAAATTTTCTCTAGAAGAGTTGAATGACTACAAAGACTGGAGTCCTGAAATGTCGAAGTCCCAAAGTGAACGAGAATCTTCCACTAAACTATAGATCAAGTCCTGACCGTCGATTTGTTTGAAGCCTATGGAAAAGACAATATTTTCCATATAATGGAAAATCAAATATTGACCTTCCGATCTACTTTGGAAAAATGTACTCCGTAAGGTTGAAATATTGTAGAGGCCGGAAGTCCCTAAGGACAAAGTTCCGAAGTAACGATAGTCTTCCATCTCATTGTGCAATTAAAAGGTGACCATTGATATTTAGAAGTGATCAAACACTCGTTTGGTGTAGCTCCTGGTCACCACCTGTGGTTGTATGGAATAAAGGTCCTGAAGAGTTTTTCTAAATTTAACACCGAGAATGAGAAGTTTATCTCGGTTGAGAAGGAACGTTAAACCATAAAAGGTCTGGACTTTTTCCTAATATATCTTAAGTAATTCAATACATACTATACATTAGAGAGATAATAAAAAAGGTTAGATCTGATCAACAAACATTGAAGAATGAAATAAAGAGGCATGGGATCGAGTTAAAATAAATCGATCCATATCTGTGATCGATTTATGAAAATCCCTCTCACTAATTTGAAAATCCTTCATGATAACGTTTGAATAATAATGAATAAAAATAAACGTAATTATTGTTAATATAAATGAAGAGGTGCGATGGTCCAACAAAGGGACACAATGCTTCATATCTCACACCAGTTGTGAGACTATATAAGCAAGGAAGAATGGTGAAGAAGAAGTGTCTCTGCAGTCCATATCAGAATATTAAAACAGAAGCATAGTCCAATAAGAAGAATGATGATTCTTATGCAGTGAGGGTGGAATGGAGGAGCATGGAAGGACTCATATCCTTTACTAAGTAAGTGTAATTTAAGGCAGTTGGTGCTACCTAGGGTTGGTGCCCTAAATACAAGGGAATTGGTGCTTCCTAGGGTTAGTTCCCTAAAGACAAGGGAGTTGGTTCTTCCTAGGGTTGGTGCCATAAAGATAAGGGATTTGGTGCTTCCTAGGGTTGGTTCCCTAAAGACAAGGGAGTTGGTGCTTCCTAGGGTTGGTGCCCTGAATAAGGGGATTGGTGTCTCCTAGAGTTGGTGCTCTAAAAAGGATTGGTGTCTTTCACTATTTCTTTATAAAACCTTGTAATTTCTGTTAATTATATATTTATAATTGATTTTAAATACAATTCCATTGTTGATATGTTGTGGTAAATAATAAAATATCAAAGTAAATGCTAATTGTTGAAAAAGGAAAATACCGATTCATCCCCCTTCTCAATATTTCCAAAAATTACTATGTTTTTTACCTAGAGGAGTAGTGGACACCATTTGGTTGGATTGTCATCGGTTCCTCTCCTCTCCGAGCATCCTCATCTACATGCTTTATCATTGAAACAAGAAAAGTTATAAGTACACCATCTAAAGGAAGTATTTATAATTGTCATATTATACATTTTATTTTAAAGACACACATACCGTAATGGGTTTGTGGACCACTAGTATCGTGGGGTTTCTTTCCACCACCGTCAAATGAACATGTGTTGCTTTCCTGCTTAAAACAAATAGACACATAATTAATTGTCTGGTTAAATCAATCTTCAATATAACTGACAAGTAACACCAACTACAATCTTGTCATTTTATTTACCAAGTAATTCGAAGGGTCAGATTGTGTCTGTGATCCCTTCCTCTATTGATTTTCCACTGCAGCTTGAAAGCTGAACTTGAAGCCGAGCATCAAGTATTCTTTGGTGGCGGAAGTGTTGAATGTATGCCGCTACATCACATGGCATAAGATATGGATTTTTTCTTACTATCTACAATTATATAAAATTTACATGATGATATGTATAATATGAATAAAGTATTTGTACTTACAATTCAAGCTTTTAATCTCAAGTAACCACCTTGGATAAGTTTGTGCTACCCATGTTTTTCTAGTTTTTCCTTGGTTTATTTTGACGTTTTTGGGAGCCCACGAAAAGTTTCAAGTATGTTATAAGATATCACAATTTTTTCTGTAGAACTAAACAAAATTCAATATATTCAATTCAAAATATCATATATTACCTTCCAGGGCCAGGTGGTGTCTTCCCTTCATTTCTCAATGCACTATCCTTTGCATCCTCTTGTATATTCTTCCATTCCCTCTCAATAATGGCCATAGGATGATCATACTTAGGGTTATTTTTCAATTGAACCCTATATTGATATCTAACATATTTCAAATATGTATTGACCCTCAAGGTGATTTCATATTTTTTGAATAAATCGCCAAATAGGTCGACCATATGGTCTATAAGATTCTTTTTCAAATATTTATTCTAGGAATTCCACCGTGTGCAAATGGTGGACTCAAAAATATCTAAATCCTTGTCGTGAAAGGTTCTATAAAAAATATTATTTCCTGGAAAACGATATGATAATTAGATTAAAATAATATGAAAGATGTAGGTTTTAATCAAATGGAAGGTTTCATGATGATTAATCCCTTCCTTTTATGCATATTATTTTATGGCCAACCACAAATTATTCTTGTTTCTAAAACTACAATCTTTGTACCTAGTCCTATAGATACAGTCTTTACTCCATCCAACTATAATGACTAATCCAACTTTGCATATTCCAATGTATGAATTGTTGATGATTACAACTACGTGAGACATCTTCCAGGACAAATACCTAAGAGAGAGCCCCTAAGATGGGTGTGCGGTTCCTATCTGAGACAGAGCTGGAACGTAGAGATGTCCTCCTCCTTACAGAGAGTTGAGAATAACTCCAAATGATTCTCCTATGTAGCGCAATGAGAAAGGAGATCTGCTGAGTTGGACGTGCCTGTGGCTGAGCACAAGGTGAACGTGTGAATTCCCATGAGATGGGTGCATTGTTATGAGACAGAGATGAAGATGATGTATTAGCCTCCTATGAGCAGAGAGTTGAGATGATGAACTCCAAATGACTCTCCTGTGTAATGCAGTGGGAAAGAAGATTTGTTGAGTTGGACGTGCCTGTGGATGAGCACATGTTAAAGTGATCCTAGTGGCTGAGCACTAGTGAGTTTGGTTCTCCTGTGAGACGCAGTGAGATAGAGATATGGACATCCCTATGGATGTGCCCCTAGTGGCTGAGCACTAGTGGGTGCATGAGATCCCTTGCTATATTGTTCAGGAGTCAGACCTACATGTAACTCTAATTGTAATGTAAAGGGTATAGGTCGGCCCCACCTTAATGTAATTAATAATTAATGTAAAAAATAATTAATTTGGTTATTAATAATTATATTGTGAGTTAGAGAGGTCAGCCCTGTTGTGCCAATAGACACTTCTGTTGACAGGTCAAGTCTAATATAAGTAAAGGTAAATTCCACATTGAGGAATCATATCTTTTGTGTGAGTTTGGAAATTTCAGCAAATATATATTCTTGGGAAAAGTGCGCACCTCTCTTGGGCTCTAGTATTATATGGTTTGCAACCACCCTTTTGTGTGCTAGGTTTTCTTGGTGGTGGAGGTATTTCTCTTGAAGAATATAGAAAATGATTGGTTGGGTTTTCTTCCCTTGTTGAGAAAGGTTTCCTAGGATACTTCTTGTGTACTTGTGCATGGTGTTTCTTCTTGTGATCTTGGTTTCTGCAACATAATTGTTTATGGTTTAAGTAAAATGATAAAATGGAATGAAATTCATGCTTAAACCTTTCTTATTGAAAAATCAACACGAACATACCACTTAGGTTTCTTTTTCTCCACCTGAGAACTATTAGAACCAAAAGATTTTTCACCGGAATATTGTTCACCCATCTTCCTTTAAATTTTGATTCCACTTTAATGTGATATCTCTTTGTTGACAACATCCAAAGCACCTTCACTTGAGTCATGTTATACTTCATTGTGGAGATACAAATCTCAATCTCTTTTTGAATTTGTGCAATTTACCAAGAGGGTTTTTATGTGATCAATCAATACCTTCAAGTTCATTCAAATGTTGTATTAAGATAAGGATTGACTAGGTAGTTGAAATCTTCAAGAAAGTATTCTATAAGCTTTGTAACTTGTTTATGAAAATGGAAGGCTTGGAAATCAACCCAATCTCAATATGCTAGAAGATGGTTAAATTGATTTAGCATGTTTTGATTCTCTATAAAAGTAATTCTTTGTACAATATTTTTGTACATTGGTTCTTATTGAGGAAATAAAAGAAAGCAAGCATCTATCCCATTCTTCACGTACAAAAATCTTGGTTTTTCATTTATTGTATTATATTCTCAATTTAAGTAGAGTTTTCTTGTAGGTTTGATCCTAGATTTTAACAAGCAGTATTGCTAGAAGATTTTTTAGTCGTGTCACACAATTTTATTATAATATATGATCCTAGAGTTCAATAAGTTGTCTATATAGGAGACAATTGATTGCGTCAATCTAGATTCTAAAGAACCGTCAATCTAGAAAAATAAGCATGTCATCTCTTTGGAAGCATTGGAGTGAACATGTGAGCGATGGAATTTACTTACCAAGACATTATTGTACGGAAAGGTGCAAGGGTAGATGCTCTAGTGCTTCAAAAGAAGCCAACAACATTTATAATAACAAGCCAGACAACTGGCTTCCTATTCCTGTTGTTTTGTTAAAATTAAGGCTATGATCTTGTTCTTCATCTTGCGAAACACAAATCTTGCTTTCCTGGAAAACTTGAGTACTAGTATGAAAGGTAATGATGACATCGGGACCCATATTGACCATGTGCTCAATGAAATCACATTAATAGGAGGCTATGATCTATACTTTCCTATTCATATTGGTTATTTACTTCCTTATAAGTGGCATTCCATATGTGTATGAATTTTCATGTTCCCTTATTCATTGCACTCAATGGTAATCATACATGCTACAATATGGTGAAATTAGGAAGTAGTAGTAATAGTACCAATCTCATTTCCATAATATAGGTAATATGTATAGATACCACATATATTCATTAAGATAGGTGTATGTTATAGATATCAAACATTATAAACACCCATATATTTTACGTGTTCATAGGGTCTATTGATTAGGGTAACACAATAGCCACATGCCACAAATATGTACAATGTGAAAACCCTATGTATTTCATGTGTTCACTGGGTCTATGGACTAGAGAGATACACCTACTACATGTACATTAATTGGTACAACTTAAGCACAATAACCTATGAGCTCTATACATATCTTATGGAATTAGTACTACTTATATCTACCATTGAACGAGTCCCAAGAGGATATTGTTGCTTGAGTATAACATACGATTAGAATCAATCATATTGACTGGTGATGATATAATGGTTATTAAAAGGTGATTGAATACCATGTAAGTAATGGAACACACATTATATTCTTGGTAAGGAAGATGTTAGATGAGATGTTTAGGACCAAGTATGATAGCTTAGATACCATCTATATTGAGAACACAAGGCATATGTAAACAGTAAACAATGTTAATCAACTTAGTAATCATACTAGTATCTACCTTATATCCATAATATATAAGCGATGGAATTATGTCTTTAGTGAAGCTTCTATCCTAATCTGTAATCAATAGCATTGTAATATATGTCATTGGTTTTACATACATTATAGAGAAACACATATGCTCGTACTAATGGTGTTATCTCTAACACACATGCATGTTCTCTTAATTACAAGCATTACTGGAATATCACTACTATAAGTGGTAACAAGACTGGTATATAAGGTAAGTACAAGCTTATCTGTCATTCTACTTAATCAGGAGTGGTAATCTCATTGAAAATTGATTATACCCTAACAAGCTGATCAATTAAACTAATATGAACATCTAGTATTGGTTACAAGTATTATGTGTTACTATGAAGCTTAAATACCACTTTAGCTTGATTTTGTAAATACAAGTGGTACTGCAATGATTGGTGTTCTACTTTCTATCATAACTACAACTTAGATCAGTAATACAAAGATGTATGCAATATTGATAAGCATTTCTTACTTGTCATCAATGTTCCTATACATYATGTAATGGTAAAGTAAGTCCATTTCTCTGTTTAAACGTTTCTCTTATGATAAACACACAAATTATGTATACTTGTAATAGCTTTCATATCTGCAACGTCTCATATTAGTGTAACCTTAAGCATCACAAGTATACATTATATCTATAACTAACTAGGCATCATTATATAGCTCTAAGTCCATCCTTATTGTCAATGTACTGCCATTTCCATAAGTTGAATACAAAGAATACATAAGTGTTGTATATTGGGAATACATTTACCTTGAGACACTAAGACCAATATAGAGATACAAGTTCAATGAACTATCATGGGTAATGTAATCACTATCACTCTAATGCACTCGTTCTAGTATGGGACCTCATCATTCCTTAGTATTAAGTAACCTCCATGTTATTTTTATATATTGAATTACTACTATGTTTCTATTATAGCTAGTATGGGCTTCATGTTGATGACCGTTATAACGTATATATCAATGGTATTTACCTTCTTACTTATGTTAGTTATGGCCTGTTGTAAGACATGGTTGATTACAAATACACATGATATCAACTTGATTAAGAGTATGTATCTTGTCTCGCCCAAGTAGGTATGTTATTAATTATGGTAATTACTATGTACCAAATAACGTAAGTTGATATCACTAGGTCTTATAGTAATGATTACAATATTGATTACTATGAATACATAAATATCTCTCCATGGAGTTATAAATAGGATCACTTAAATCTTATGATATCCATACTCATGTAAAGCAGTACTATGATTCACATATTAGCTAGTATGGTATCAATATTTGATAAACTATCACTATTAGTTACAGGAATAAGCTTACATAACTGCTTAGAGAGAAAGTGTGTTTGATCACTTTAACTAGTACATAACAAGGGTGAAAGTGGGATATAATCTTTGTTACATCTCATTGTTATCGATATAATGGAAATTATTGTGCTCTCCATATTTTGTGTTTATTTATAACTCATCTCATATGAGATCAAAGCATAGGTTTGAACAAGGGTTATATATCAGTTTCATGATTAGGTAGTTACTTACCCTATAGCTTATAGGAAATCAACATGGTTCGAAAAAGAGAAATGGTTGCGATTAACATAACACTATTGGATTACTAGTTGAATAGGGGAACAACGTGGATTGAGTCATAATTGTGGGTGTTGTATATTACTAATAGTACAAGCATAACACTACTAGTTTAATCATACATAATTACCCTAATCATATCTAAGATGCTTAGTTGGAGCTGTAACGATTATGAAACAGATTATACAAGTGCATTATTTCCATATAATATGATAGATACAACAAGATTAGATTATCATAAAATAGGACACAAATATCGGATTAGCTATGGTTCAATTCCATAACCTAGGACACATTGATCATCAACTGAAACAAGGTAAATAATAACATTGATTATACATACATGATAAGTATTATTGTTTTGTATAAAGGGTTGTATAAGCATAGAATATAATTGTTCCCATATGTTGTGATTCTCTGTACACTATAGCGATATTAATCATGTTCATTAAGATAATGGCTTGTGTGATACTACTATGTTCAACATTATTAGAAGCTTAGCAATATCCGTAATCATTACATTGACTAGTATGTTTCCCATTTAACTTCGTACTACTAGGATGCCATACGCTTCTCCTTATTATAGCTTACATGTCATTTGTGAATCCCTAGCAACTAGTGAACAAACATGGTATAGATTGACTAGTAATCCCATTCATTTATAGGGAATAGTACTAATATATACAAGAATGACCGAGTATCAGTATTAGATATTGTGTTGACTATGGGAATAAATGATAGCGTAGAAATGTATACAACACACATTGGAGTCCATACTTATTATGTAAATACAATTCCATTAGATCAATAATAGGGGATATTAGTTCCAATATCATAGGCACAACTAAGCACATATTATATGTAATCAAATAAGGTTCATAGGGAAAAATAGTGTATCTTGTAAACACTAGTTCATAGCAATCAATATCATAGAAGTGGTGATTATTGGTACTCAATCATTATGCAAATACAAGAAACTAGCGATACAATATTTGTAAATAATGTGTGTAAACATCACAATGGAATTAGTACTGATATGTCATGATATCATCTCTATATAGAGAATATGTGTTTGATATGAGCAATGCGTTTGGTTGAAACATACTAGTATTACTATAGCTTACGAGAACAATATGGTTGAATAAGAGTGATTAGCGGAAATACGATAACCTTAACCTAATTAAAACTTTTAAATAGATCATAGTTATTTCCATAAATACGATGCATTCAACATTGTACAGATTGGTGATTACTATTAAGTATTGATATCACTATTCTTGAATTAATGGCATTGAATCTATCTTATAAGCTTGTATAGAGTAAGCAACAAGGACATGAAACCTCTTGCTTAATGAGTATACTAGGTATACGCATATTGAGATAAACCCATTGAATACACCAATCTCTAGTCATAAGTTTCAACAAGGTTAAGCTTACTTGATTAATTGATTCAACTTCATTATTCCAGCTATGTTTTGTACTAATGGTTAAGGTATATGAACCAAACCCATTAGACTAATACATGGTCATAAGCTAGTAACATATTTGAATAGAGTACCATATTCTACCTAATGAGTAAGCTTACATTATCTCTAATATAGAATGGCTTACTTGTGCTTATAGATCCAAATTAATATAGGTAAATACACATACTTAAAATATGAGCTATACATGTATTAAAGTGTAAATCCAAGGCTTTAACATCAACACCTTATCAAGAACATAGATATTGTAATTACCATAGTATTACTAACACATGAGCCTATCGTGTAAAGTAATGGTAATCTGTAACCCATGCTTAGCTATATAGAACAAAGGGTAATTATTATGCTTAAATATCTTGTTCAAAGTGTGAAGATGTGTTTAAATGAGGGACATTATTGGGCTAAATTGAATGTGTTATTGAGGAATTTTTTGTTAGACATCTAAAGGAATTTGAAACAGTATAATTTAATTTCAAATAACTTGGTCCTCCAATCCAAAACATGATTAACAATTTAGACTTTGAGTGCCTCCATGACATTGATTGTGAGAGCCTCCATGACATCTATTGTGAGAATGTGGTAACACTAACCAATGGGGTCGAAACCCTAGCTTTAAGTAGAAGCTTGACTCTTCATTCTGATAAGAAATTATATGAATGTTAATGAAAATTTTCCAAAAGGAGATGATAATTGTTACTGGATTCAATCTAGGAGTACCCACCATTCTATACCCTTGCTCTAGGTATTTATCTCCTTGTCGTTGCAGTTTATCTCCTTTCCCTCATGGGTCTTTATCTCCTTTCTCTTGGAGGTCTCTTTCTCGATCTTTACCTCGGTTTTGTGCATAGTACTGATTTCCTTACCCTCTACACAATTATCTATCTCCTTGTCGACCTCTATTTCATATGCAATGAATATCTCCTTGTGCAGAGGTCTCGATAAACACTAAATTTTTGTATTTTTATTTTAGTTTTATGGGAATTATATATATATATATATATATATATATATATATATAATTCTTGTTGCACAATATAAGAAGGGCCTTTTATAATTAACTTTTACATCTTTATAGATAGACATATATTAGATATGTATTGAACTTTACTAAAACAATTGGCTTGTTTACTAGGTTAATTATATTACATCTCCAAACAATGATAGAGAAAGGAAAATAACATGATATCCTTTCTTTATGTTGAAAAACATTTCAAAATAGTGAATCTACCCTTCCCTTTACTAGTCAATGGCCATTATGAAATATCCACATGTATATGTTGCAACTATCAACAAGGGTTGGTCCATCAATGTTGAAGAATACATTTATGCCACTAATCCCATAAGTTCATGTAGGCCTTGATGTTCATGAAATTAATCATTGTTCTAAACACTAACACTTCCACATCTTCCATCCTTGTATTATTTGTAGTTTGATATCTCATCTATAATAACCATGGAGTACAAAAAAACTAATTGTGAAAGTAAGAGATCCCTAGAAAAATGTCATGGAAAAGTCTAAGTGAGCTTGATGGAAATCAATTACCAAATTCCAACTCCCATATATACAAGTATGTTGTAAGAAAAATACAATATGATTCCATTTTAAGAAAAACACTAAAAGGTACTACATGTGACATGCCTCTTTGCATACATTTCACTAGGTGATCATAGCATGTAGGGAGTCTAGAGTGTGCATGATATGGATGTAATTAGATGGAAAAAATATTTATATATTAAACATTACCATGACATACACCCTTAACTATAGTTTTTGTATTGTTTCCAAATGTTATTGTATTGTTGCCAAATGTTCTTACATAATATATTTCATGTTAGAAGTAAGATCAACATGCAACACATGCTTTTCAAGGGAACATTTATTTTCCACTAGCAGATTATGCCTCAAAAAGCCTCATTTAGATTTCCAACACACAAGGTTATGCTAGTTACAAGCAAACTGGGTTATGCAATATTAGACTTTATGAAGCACCGTGTTCATGTTGCCAATACACTGGGTTACAAAACAACAAGTAATGCTTGGAAAACATTGGAGCACATTGCAATCACATGCAACAAACAACATGCAACAAACATATGGTGTGTATAGAGAATATGGCATATTCACAATGAGATTTTTAATGACATAGGTCTAGTTTGAAGTCTGCTAGCTCACTCTTCCATGTCCAAGGGAATTAATAAACATGTCAAAATAAATGTGATTTGTTTATGCTATACCTACATGAAGTGTTCTAAATATGCATTATTGTTCTACATGATACCTAAGTAATCATTTTAGGTTCAACATGCATGAGAAAAGAGGATAGGAAAACACTTCATGAAATTGTGGTCACATTTTTTAGGCGAGTTGTTGAAGGTGACTAGAGAGAATGAAATTAACATGGATAAGATAAATAGTTCATTATTTACCTTGGGATTTCATAGTAAGAGTGATGCAGGGGTATTCTTATCCAAAATCATTGTATATTTGATTTGACCTAGGGGGTCTTATGTTTGCTAAGGGATTTTGTTTCTTAATGGGAAATTATGTATATTTTGAGTGGTTTGAGTAAGAGATATATGTGTGAGGTTTTTATTGTAAATATTCTCGAATGTTTGAGAACATGAGAGATATTAGGTTTGTGAAGATCTCATGAGGATATTAGGGATTATGATATCCTAGAATAGGGATTTAGTTGATTGAAAAGAGGATTAGAGAGGATCATTAGGAATCTGTTGAGGATTTGTTGGATCTGAACCAAAAATAGTTCAAAATCCCTTTGTATATTATTGTGTGCCTTAGAGGAAAAGAGGTGGCCAACTGAATGTTGATTAGGCTAGAGATGGGAAAGTAGTTAACTAAAAATTAATTAGGCCAATAGAGTTATCAACAAAAGAATTTGGCTAGAGATCGAGAGGGACAATTGTATGAGGATCATTACCTGTTGATTTAACTCAGGCAAGGGAAGGCCTTCAAGCCTGTGTAGTTGTATGTGCAATATTTGTATATAAATGAGAAAAAAATACTTTGTTTGAGTATCATTGAAAAGCCTCTATATGTTTATCTGTGTACTGTATACCTCTATGGGAATTAAGTGCATGTATTTGCATATAGTTGAGATCATGTAATTGCAGGTGTAGGGTTTGTGTTGCAGGGAGATAAGGAGAATTCTGGAGAGAAGGCTTGGTACAATCCCGTATTCTATATGAGATCGAGAATGTTATTCTAGTGACCATTGATCATGAGAAGGATCGATGATCCTAACTGAAATATGGAGGTTAAATATTATCGTGATCATAAGGGAAGATACAACAGTCATTTGATCACTCCACTAGTGTATGATAACCATTATATCTAAATCCTACAAGGATCGGAAGGAATGAACTTTGACCATTCATACTTTGGCTTGGAATTCTGCACACCGTCCGATTGTGAGGAAAGGGTAAAAACCATTGGATCTCAGTGAAGGCAGATCGAAAATGGAGAGCCATTATGGAATTCAAAGGTTGATTTAAAATTCACACAAGTTTCAGTTCCACAATCCACACCATTCGTCGATCGTCACCTGCCAATAAATCAACGGTTGGCATCGATTCCTCTACCAATGAGCAGTTTCTATCGTGGAACTCAGAAAAAGAGATAAACACCGTGCTAGTTGGGACTCTGTAGTTTTCCTTGATCATAGATATCCACGTCAGTTCAAGCTAGACCATCGATTAGAAACCAAGTAATTGAGTCGAGGTCATAGCTCTTGGTCATATGAAGATAGGGCAGATGTCCTTCGGGAATATGAGGATAACAGGGTTTAGAGCCGTTGTGTTAAACTGTGGTCATGTGGATTGGTCTTATGGAAAAGGGACAATAGATGAAAGAAGGAGCAGATCAATCCTAGGAACCTTGTAAATGGTTTAGATCACCCTAAAGAAAATGAGGTCGCAATAATTGTGGTCTTTGTCAGCATCAGATTTGGATCTAGGCCAAGACTATAAATAATTTGGAATGATTCATATCTGACTTGTGTTAGTTTGGTAGCAGAGCAAAAGAATGCTCTTTGACAAGGAATTGTTGAGTTGTAGAGACAGAAGGTGAAGGTGGAGTTTAGATTGGAAATATGATAAGAAAATAGTATGCATAAGGAGGTCAAAGATATTATACATAGAGTAATTCATATTTAGGGAAATTTGATAGAACAAGTCAGAGGCAAAGAATAGTCCATTCAAGTGCATATGAATGGTGGAACAAGATCACATAAAGATCTTGAAGGCTGATATGCTATGCTTTTTATTTTAACTATGGTTTTGGGTTATGTTTGCAGGTTAAAAAAAAATTGAAGGTTGATAGAAACAGACAGTTAGGAGAGCTGCACCAAAGAACAATTGTGTTCTTAAAGAGAAAGTGAAGATCTTAGAAAAATGGGAAGGAACCTTAATAATACAGCTGAAAGTTGGATAAGGAGGACACAATGAATTTTCTTAGAAGAAATGGAGTACTGCAGAATCCCAAGAGGGGAAAATGAGTTGCTCAAAAGGTGGTTCCTGAGGTAGAGGACCAAGTAGATACCAAGAGGTCAGGATCAAAGGGAATCTTGAATTGGTATGAAGAAAGGTATGGAGACTTTTCAAGAGAAGGATTGGGTGTAGTCCACATGTGAACAAATGAAGTTCACAAAGGAGGGGAAGAAAATGATCACTGAAGTTCATTGTAGAGGTTCAGAGGAAATCCATAGAAGAAGGAAATGTGCCAAGGTAAAGGGCATAGATAAGATGAGTCAAGAAGAGTTTGACAAAGATATGACTGAGATAAAAGGTAAACTCAGTTACATAGTGAAGCTTCTATAAGAGGAAGAGATGCAAGAGAACTAGAGACATAGATGGAGTATGAAGAAGAAATTACAGTGGCCAGTGATGCAGTTATATTAGGAGAAGCTTTGGAAAATATTGCACGAATTGAAGCAGAGGATGAATTATTTGATGTAGAAGGAGAAACTCATACATGCTGAGTTTAGATGCATTCCATTGACAACAGAGGAAGGAGTTCACTATTGTGAACCAGAGAATGGAGACATCCTTAGAGAGGATGATGTGGAGAGGAGACTAGTTGACAGTCTCATGGACTCTTTGGAGAGTTTAGATCAACATGATGAGGATATGTTTAGAAAGGAATCAAGAGAGGCTGAAGTCCTTAATGTTTTTAAAACTGATGATTGGTGTATGTTTGCAAGTAAAGCAGATAATAGACAATCACTTGGAGTTATCATGGAGGAAATGTGCAAAGACATTTAGAAAAGGAAAATTTAGAATTTCATTCTGATGGATAATGGGCTATGTTGTCTCATCAAGACATCCAAGGGGGAACACATGCACATTTCGATGATGAAGGGACTAACATAAATTTAGAAGTATTTGTGGTTGCAGGTAAAGAAGAATTGTCTCATGAAGATAGCCGATAGGAAGATGAAGAGAAGCATTCTAATGAAGTGCTTACCAGGTGGACTGAAGAGATAGAGTTGTTGGAGAGATTGATGATAGGACCTGAATAAAAAAGAGGAGAAAGTACAACCAATGAAAGGACATGTTCACATATTTCTAGCAGTGAAAGAGAAATGATTATTTCATATAAAGAAAAAGAGGTAAATTTTAATTTTAATTTTGATCTGAAAGTTGCAGGCATACCAATGGAAGATGAGCATGACATGGGATTAGCATCTAGACTATTTCCTAAGGAAGAAGGTAGTCCTCAAGTGTTGAATATTGGGGAAGAATTAAATTTTCTGGAAAGGTGGTTGATTAAAGGTGAAGATTGCAGAGAATATGCAGACCCGATTCAAGTAAAAGAGAAAATGAATGTGTCAATTAGAGGTAGCACATGAGAAGGAAATAAGAGAGAGAATACTGACAATGTAATTAAGGACATGATGCAACAATTAGTGGGCATAAAAAACAATAGAATTCAACAAAAAGAAAACAACAACAGATGGAAGAGTATGTACTAGCCAAAGGACAAGCTGGACATAGAGGTTGAGATGATATGGAAGATGATGAGGAAGGTGTCTTAGAAGATGAATACAATAGTAAGGAAGAAAATCAATAGAAACAAGAAAGTGACAACAACAAATTGTGAAAGCAAATCCAGTGGGGAATTGCAGCATAAAATGTGGAATCCATGAGAAGTTAAAGCAACAACAAAGTAGTAGAAGAATAGAGAAGCATATGGAGCAAGTGGAAGGCTTCAGTACAAAATTTGGGACCCTGGAGGGTTTCATAAACATGTGAAACAAATGATCAGGAGATCATGAATGTTTTCAACCTTGGGAGTCTGATGCAGGGGCATTCTGCTCCAAAATCATTATATATTTGATTTGAACTAGGGGTATTATGTTTGCTAAGGGATTTGGTTTCTTAATGGGAAATTATGTATGTTTTGAGTGGTTTGAGTAAGAAATATATGTGTGAGGTTTTTATTGTAAATATTCTCGAATGTGTGAGAACATGAGAGATATTAGGCTTGTGAAGATCTCATGAGGATATCAGGGATTATGAGATCCTAGAATAGGGATTTAGTTGAGTGAAAAGTGGATCAGAGATGATCCTTAGGAATCAATTGAGGCTTTGTTGTATTTGAACCATAAACAGTTCAAAATCCCTTTGTATATTATTGTAAGCATTAGAGGCAAATAGGTGGCCAACTGAATGTTAATTAGGCCAGAGATGGAAAAGTAGTTAACTGAAAATTAATTAGGCCAACAGAGTGATCAACAAAATAATTTGGCCAGAGATTGAGAGGGACAATTGTATGAGGATTATTACTCGTTGATTTAACCTAGGAAAGGGAAGGCATTCAATCCTATGTAGTTGTATGTGCGATATTTGTATATGAATGCGAAACAAATACGTTGTTTGAGTATCACTGAAAAGACTCTATCTATTTATCTGTGTACTATATACCTCTGTGGGAATTAAGTGTATGTTTATGCATATAGTTGAGATTGTGTAATTGCAGGTGTAGGGTTCGTGTTGCAGGGAGAGAAGGAGAATTCTAGAGAGGAGGCCTGGTACAATCCCGTATTCTATATGAGACCAGGAATGTTATTCTAGTGACCATCAATCACGAGAAGGATCAATGATCCTTACTGAACTATGGAGGTGTTGACGGGCGAAATTGTCCGTCCGTCAATTGAGAGAGTGGAACCGGTCCGGGGTTGTCTAAATAACCCAAGCCGTTTGGAATGAACCACCCTGA
>ML778368.1:299879-316707 GCA_009831015.1 Picea engelmannii | reverse complement strand
TCGGCCAACCATAAAAATCAAACGATGGATGATATGCCAATGCGCCATTGTAAAATTTCAAACCATTGTCATTCAATGTGAAATCAAACCCAAAAATTAAATATGTGCCATCGTATAAGTGTGTAATCAAAGTTTTAAAACATAGTGACAATCGATTTCATAAATTTGACAAGCCAAGACCTATATAAATTTTAACATAAGGATCACACTATATATATAAAAATAAAAATAAACCACGACCCTTATGCAATTCATAGAATCAAGTATAACCCATAAATTTACATGCTCAATGCCTTACCAATTAAATAAAAATCAAGTTGCACAATCAAAGTAAGAATAGGCAAATAGGCATAGTTCGAAAATCCTTACAGCCACCTAATGATAAACCAAAGGTAAATGCCACTCAAAATATCAATGCAAAGATCATGACAGTTCAAATAACGATGGAGGAGTTTTCACGCCTACAGTCGTGAAAACTAAATGGAGACCAATTTACAAGTGTCGCAAGAAATGAAAATATCGTTTATTTGCAAAATGCGACGACAATTTGAAGTTCAAAAGACATAGGTGTAGGCAGCTTATAGGGCAATAGAAAAAATTGTATTGGCTGCCAACAGGAGGAAAAATATTATTGCGATCATAAGGGAAGAAACAACAGTCATTCGATCACTCCACTAGTGGATCATAACCATTATATCTCAATCGCACAAGGATCGGAAGGAACAAACATTTACCGTTCATCCTTTATCTTGGAACTCTGCACACCATCTGATAATGAGGAAAGGGGAAAAATCGTCGGATCTCAATGAAGAAAGATAGACAATGGAGAGCCATTACAGGGTTCAAAGGTTGATTTAACATTCGCACAAGTTTCGGTTCCACAATTCACACCGATCGTCGATCACCACCTGCTAATAAATCAACGTTGGCATCGATTCCACTACCAATGAGTAGTTTCTATCGCATAACTCGAAAAAAGAGATAAATGTCATGCTAGTTGGGACTCCACAATCGTCCCTGATCGTAGATCTCCACGTCGATTCAAGCTAGACCGTAAATTAGTAACCAAAGAATTGAGCCGAGGTCATAGATCTCGGTCATATGAAGAGAGGGCAGAGGTCCTTCGAGCATATGAGGAGAACACGACTTAGCGCCTATGTGTTAAATTTTGGTCATGTGGATCGGTCCTGTGGAAAAGGGCGAACATATGAAAGAAGGCGCAGATTGATTATAGAAACCTAGTAAAGGGTTTAGAACACCCTAAGGAAAATAGGGTCGCAATAACTGTGGGATTTGTCAGCAGTAGATTTGAATCTAGGCCAAGACTGTAAATAATTTGGAACAATTCAGATCTGACTTGCATCAGAGAAGATTATTATCAATATTTCCAATAATCATTATCAGGGCTCCGTACATTTTCCATGCTTTTTTTCTTTAGTATTAGTATTATA
This sequence comes from Picea engelmannii, assembly GCA_009831015.1. Taxonomy (NCBI): domain Eukaryota; kingdom Viridiplantae; phylum Streptophyta; class Pinopsida; order Pinales; family Pinaceae; genus Picea; species Picea engelmannii. The sequence continues at coordinate 315,256 of ML778368.1, read as the reverse complement.
GAATTGTACCCTACAAAAATTCCATGCCCAATGCCAATCACTATAATTTTCTGTACTTTACTTTCATTAAAATCTCAATGAATTTCATGCTTCATTTATGCATCCTAGATTTGCACAATAATAAATAATTTATAATATCTAGAGCATCACTCACAACATTGACTCTTATTTTGTTTCTATAGTCATCTACTTGATTTAATATAAGCTCACCTATCCTCAATGATGGTGATGACAACGATGATAACGAAGATGATGATGTTGATATGATGGTGATCATGAAAATGGAAATGATGATGATGATGACAATGATGATGATGATGATGATGCTGCTACTGCTGCTGCTGATGATGATGATGATGGCAATGGCAATGAAAATTACGACGACAATGATGATAACGATGATGACAATGACAATGATGACGATGATCATGATGATGAGGAGGAGGATGACGATGATGACAATGATGACAGTGATGAAAATTACAATGATGACAATGATTGTGATGACAATGACAATGATGACGATGATGACGGGGAGGAGGATGACAATGTTTATTATGATGATGATCATGACAATGGAAATGACGACGATGATGAAAATGATGATGGTGATGACAATGATGCTGACGACAATGCTGATGATGGCGATGACGACGACAATGAGAATGATATTGGCAATGATGATGATGATGTGGAGGAGTAAGATGACGACAATGTTAATTATGTTGATGAAAATGAAAAATGATGGAAATGATGGTGACGAAAACTACATATTGATGATATATGTTGTACATAATGATGTTGTTATAGCAAGATTTTCCTCACCCTATGAAAAATTGCACAGAGGGCCTTTTTCCATTTCCCTATGCAGACTTCAAGTCCCTTTTTACAAATCCCAGAGCTAAGAACATGATTTTTCCACATATACGCACCCTGCCTATATTACATGTGTATATGTAGGTTGCACCACTACAGCCCGTATACATCGCAATTTGTGCCCAAAATTAAAAAATAGTGTTGGGTTTCCATGCCACGTCACGAGATCTATGATCCTTGGCCTTCCATATACTATAAATGTTCCAACTTGACCCTTCAGTTCCACTTGAAGGATACAAATGGGCCAAATCCAAGCTATGGAAAATAGGAGAAAGACTTCAACTTTGAGAGAAAAGTTACTCTGGAGAAATTATTCACTTCACATTGAGTCTGCATCCCTTTGTCCTTCAAGTATGAACACATTGTTAATCCCCCAAGATCTTCCCTTATTGATTGATAACCTCATAGTATTTCTTATATGAGCTTGCCTTTGGTGGAGGATTGAAGTGGTGGAGGCTCAACTGGAAGGAACTTATTTTCTTGGTTCCGAACTGTGCCGACACAAAAGTTTGTAACTCATTCACTTCTGTTGATTACATCTTAATAGAAATACTCTTTTCTTGTCCAATTAATATCTTGCGAGTATTTGAATTGTTATTCCATGGGCGTATTTGTTATGAATATTGACGGATTATGCTATCGAATGTGCTAACATTATATATTATCACCATATTCTTGCATTTCTTGGTTTTTGAGGACTATTTGCAGGTATATTACTTTGGGTCAAGTGCTCAACGATGGACTTCATCGAATGTCTGGACGAGGTAGACCTTTTATCTTGTCTCGCTAGCATATTTTTTATATAACATACTTGAGATTAGAGTTGATTTATGCAGTCATTTCCATATATTGTGGTTTACCCCTATCCATAGAGAGATTTTCCTTGTAACGGATTTGACAACCATACTGGGGATATAATCTTTTTTTTTCAGGGTTTGGAGTGTTTTTCTCCTTAGATTTCTCTCGTTTATATTGAGTTTCTTTCCATATGATTGCTTGACGGCCTCTGTTCACTCTGAGTATGAGTTTCTTATCCTTCACCTTAGCCCAATAGTGTTTTGACACATATACGCGGGTTTTTTGTTGACAATTGCGTACATACGCATGTTGTCCTTTTGTAAGTTGCGTACATATGTGCTTTTCCCTTGAACAATCGCGTACATCACCATTTGTTGCTTTGTTGTTGGGTTTGATGATTGTTGGGTAGGTTTTGATGATTGTTGAGTCTTCTTAGGTCTCTGTTGTGATTGTTAAGTGTCTGTGGAATGACAGGAAACCTGTCTTTGGTTGAATTTTTGGGCGGTGCCTTTCTCATCATCTTTTTCATTTGATTTTCCTTGCATCTTGGGCTAGGTGTTTTTATCCTTGATATACTACTTGGTTTGTCTCTGTTTATACAAAGTAGAGTATTTGTATCAATTTGTTGTTCAATCCTTGCATTTTCATTATCTTATATTGAAAATACAAAAATATTAGGCATATTACATTGATTGACATTTTTGATCTTTTGAGTCTTTATTGTTAATCTTAGAAATTGAAGTTAGGACTTTGTATTGTATTCATATTCATTTATTTTACTTGTTGAGTCATAACATCACTAGTTTCACGACCACACCTTTTGAGTAAGCAAGGCCATTAAAAGTAACACTATAATTTAAAATTGATTAGTAACGATTTCATTTTTCTAAGGTGCACAAACTAGCTTAGGATTTAGAGCCTTGGAATAGGATTTTGTGAGTAAAATTCTCCAAGGCTACTAAATAAATATATGTGTCTGACTAAGGGAGTGGAGAAATCCATTGTATAATCGGTAATATCAGAAGGCTTCACTTATACCAGAGTTAAGCAAGAGGTCGCGTGAGGTTGGTTGAAGGGATATCCCCCCGATACCTTCTTAGCGTCAAATATATTTCTGGGAATCTATTCGTATATGGGGATCTTGCTAGTTCCCTTACCTCTGTGAGAGGCAGTTCTTTCAAGGTTTTAGAATTTTCTACCCTACCCATACGGTGGACCTGACTTACAACTGTTTGCCTGTGCATCGGTTATACCATGGTTGCTTAGTTTCTTGACTTAGGTACCACATAGGTTACTTGCAGGGGCTATTTTGCAGGTACCCTGGGTCACATAAGGGTCGGACAACACACAACCTTTATGGAGGATTACCTCTCTATGAGGATTTGACTGACTGATTTTTAAGCCCACGAGGGCCCTTATAATTGATTCTGTTACCTCCGATATTTAGTAGAGGAGTCTCAAGCCCCTCTTGGGTGAGGCATACCTACTTTAGAGAGGGACGTCTCTTTTAGCCAATTTATCCTATTTGTGTGCATATTGGTCGTTTCATTATTTTTGGTCTTCTCTTTGATTACTAGTTGGCCTTAGGATTTGTTTTGTATATCTCGAGTCTTGAGTCATCATGGAGCTAGACTAGCTTCCCCGCAGGTATCACCACTTGTTACAGTTGCCACCGCATTTTAAGCCTTTGCCTTCTAAAAGGCATAGATTTATCAAACATGGTACACACACCTCCACTTATCATACTTGTGATCATACAAAGATGAGTATTGAACTGAGTCATCAAGATAGTGGGATCCCTTCAACTCCCACACCTAGTATAGTTAACGGTACCCCTTCAACACCTTCAACCACAATGGTTGTAGTGTCGAAGGCACCTATCATCACCACTGACCGTACTATAGTAAATACTCAACCTATAGCCGTGAACCCTTTTGGGTATCTTGGCCACTCACCGAGCTATAATGTTCAGTCCATCCCTATGGCCTCTAGTCCTTTTTCCTATGGTATGACGAATTTTACATTGCAATTTTCAAACTCCATCCCAGTGGCTGGTACAAATACTAGCATTGGTCTTGGGGGCACAACTCCTCCACATACTCCATTCTCATTTGGTGGCATTCATGTCCCTCAAACGACTCCTACCATTGGAGGCGTTCCTCCTCTTAATCCTGGGTCTAATCCTATTTCTTATGGATGGAGTAACCAACCTGGTGGACAAGATACTGCTCATGTTCCATCCTTTACACCCACCTCCTCTATTCCTATTATGACCAACACATTTGGCATGACGAATCCACATTTATTCTCCGAGTTCATACCTGGAGGAGGTCAGTTTCAAACGTTGGGGAACCCCCAACCCAGTTCCACTCCGGCTGGGGGCAGTTATTATAACCCTCAACAGAACATTCCTAGTGGAATGGTGCCCAACCAACCTCTTACGAATCAACTTGGAGGAGGATTTTACAATCCCGAACAGGGCCATGGTGCTTACCATAACCCTGGATGGGTTGTGATTCCCCAACCACAATCTTTCCAGGGAGCTTGGGGCCAGATGCCGCAACCCCGTCTCCCTTTTCTGGCCACACTCAACTTTCTAGAATTCTCTAAGTTAATGAATGACCCTGTGCATCATGATCTGTCATGGAACTCTATCTCCACTAAGCTTCCTTAAGATATTCTAAAATTCGAGGGAAGGACTGGTGAGGATTCTGGTGATCACATCACCACCTTTGACCTATGGTTCTCTTCAAATTCCATTAATGAAGATTCTATTCAGTTAATATTGTTTCAATGCACCCTCACCAGGGTTTCCACAAAATGGTATATTGCGCTACTTAGGGGGGCATACAAAAATTTTAATCCATTAGTTTTAGTCTTCCTCAATCACTTCCAATTGTCGGTTCATTACGATGCTGGAATCGAACTTCTGTCGACATTTCATCAGGATAGGGCCACTCATATCTTGGATCACATCTAGGAGTGGTGTAGACAAAAGAGGTTGATAAAGTCCTATATACCCCTAGAATTCTTGCTAGAGTGGTTCCTTAAATCTCTCCTGCCTTATATTTCAAAGGATGTTTCTACATCTGAGGTTACTTCTGAGGAAGAAGCGATCTTTAAATCCCAACAGTTAGATCATATATATGCTCATTCTAGAATGTTATATGAGATTCTTTCTGATGCACCGAGGTCAAACTATGACCCTTGACAAAATCCCAGACCACATGCTGATGGCATTGTAGGCTCTATCAATGTGGAATCCACAGAGTCGGTGAAAATCCATTTGAAAGACTTGTATCTAAACCAATATATAAGAGGGCCAACTTCATTTGTGTCCTCTAATCCCAATCAATCGACATATGTACATTCCGTGCAGTCTTCGACTATCCCGAATGATAGAAAACAACCAGGAGGGAGTAAGAAGAAAGGACATAATAATAGTCGTAAGGGTGGGAAGAATAATTATAAACCCAAGGACAATGGTAATAATGAGAAGATGAATAATAATTATAGTGAGGGAAAGAAAGAAAAGCGGAAGGTGAAGTTTCCCTGTAAGCTTTGTACAAATGATCACCTTAACCATTTATACCCCAAACTTGCAGAATATACAAGGCTTTTATCTTTACCGCCCATCGTGCTAACGGATCCTTTTCCACATAACCAACACATGGCCTCGAGCTCCTCGAATGTTGTAAATGTGGCGAGTGGGAGTCAAAACCCACCGACACAAGACGCTGACCGTTTATGCATCAATATGGTAAAATATGAGGTTAATGTAGCCAATCAATCTCACTATTATAGTTCTCCATAAATTGTACTTGGTCTAGAGTCTCCTCCTCCTTTGGAGATGCCCCTATAGATCGAAAAACTAGATCCACTGCCTCATATTCTGAAAGGAGTACTCAAGCTCTCTACCCACAATCCTAATGCTAGAGCCTCCTAGAATGACTCTATTGTTGAGGACCTGGGTCAAAGTCCTTGTGCAATGTCAGCTTTAGAGGTACTCCCAACATTTCCTTCACAGAGGAATGCCTTGCTATTTGTGTTAGGAGCTCTAGATCCTAGTGGATCAAAATTTATCAAGTTTGATGTCAAATATGTAAAGCCTCACTTGGATTACCATGTGGAATTCCAAATCCACATGGGTTACTCGAAGTATACCATCAAGCATACTATTGTTGATGAAGGAACTGCAACATGTGTGATGTCCCTGGTCTGTTGGAAAGCCCTTGAATCTCCAATTATTTCTCAGTCTCCGACCATGTTGACTTATTTTGACGGTCATTCCTTCCACCCTCACGGTATTCTTCCTGGCTTTCCGACCCAGTTAGGTGGGAATACGATGGAGGTGGATATCGAGGTGGTTGATGTGCCCCTAGATTATAACTTGTTACTAGGATGCAATTGGACTTACACTATGACTGTAATCGTATCATCCATCTTCTGTAATATTTATTTTCCTCACGATGGGAGAATTGTGATGATCGATCGGTTGTCCTTTGCGTATGCTAGCCCCAGTCCATCCATTGGAACATCGATCCCCATGGTAAAAAATTCTTAGACGACAACTGAGAATATCGGTGTCAGAATGTATTCATCCCTTATGGGTACCTTCAACTTCATGGCATCGATTCACCATATTTACACCATGTCCAGTAGGCCTGTTTCATCAAAGAGGTTCGTTCCTTTCCACACTTCCTATTTTAATGATCCTTGTACCCTAACTTCCTCGACTGTGTATTGTGAAGGTCAGTCACATGCTAGAATGTCCATGCCATTATCGACAGAGGAGATAGCGTATCAATTTGTTATCGAGTCTTCCGCCGATTCTGATATTGTCACCTTGCAGACGGACGAGGAATATCCTGTTCTTGACCCCGTGTGGGCCACTTTGTCATCCTATTCACATGACTTCCTCAATGAGACTTTACCTTTGGATGAAGCCATCATTGAGGCCATGAATGGTTCTGACAAACCTTGGGATGATATGCATCATCGCTCTTATTTTCTCCCAGAGCTCATTAGAATCAAATAAGATGACTTTAGATCTACTTTGAGTGAGATAGTCGGCCACGCCATAGTTCCACTTGATACACACGACATTTATGCTGAAGGAAACATGGAGAGTATCTCACCTACTGTCACGATCGATATCTCTTGTATCCCTTGCAATATTGAAAATGTATACATCGGTGCAGATTGTTCACCAAAATAAATTTTGATCTACACCAAACTCTTCAAGGAATTACGAGATGTATTTGCTTGGTCATATGAAGAGATGCCAGGAATTGACCCTCGAATTGTCAAACATGATATTAAAACTTACCCAGATGCTAAACCTGTTCGACAATGTATTAGAGTTTTCAATCCCTGGAAGGCCCCTGCTATTAAGGCAGAGGTAGAGAAACTGCTTAATGCTAGATTTATCTACCCGGTTCCCTTGACTGAATGGGTATCCAATCCTGTTCCTGTGAATAAGAAGTAAGGAACCATCTGTGTATGGATGGATTTTCATGACCTGAACAAGGCCTGTCCTTAGGAAAACTTCCCGACACCCTTCATCGATCAGATTCTCGACGAGTGTGTAGGAAGCAAATCTTTTTCTTTAATTGACGGATTTTCAGGGTATAACCAAATTTAGATTAAATGTGAGGATCAACATAAGATGGAATTTATTTGTCCTTGGGGTACTTTTCGCATATTGGAATATTCCTTTCGGCCTTAAAAATGCTGGAGAAACCTTCCAACGTGATATGACCTTCGCATTTCACGATCTCAAGCATATAGTTGAAGCCGATATTGACGATCTTGCTGGTCACTCCCATAAGAGACTGAATCAACATGAGAACCTTCAACTAGTTTTTGAAAGATGTCATTATTATCGCATCTGGTTGAACCCTCAAAAATGCATATTTTGCGTTAGGTGAGGACATCTTCTAGGATTTTTAGTCTCTGAGATTGGGATCATGGTAGAGCCATTAAAGTTTGAGGAAATACTTCGATTGCCTCCCCCGTGCACTATTCTACAACTTCAAGGTTTACAGGGGAAAGATAACTTCTTACGTTAGTTTATAGTGAACTATGCCAATATTACTAAGGGTTTCATGTGTCTCTTGAATAAGAACACCCCTTTTATCTGGGATAAGCGAGCCCATGAATCCTTCGATGCTTTAAAGAAAGCATTGGTAATGACGCCTCTGTTGAATTCTGTTGACTACAATATAGATTACTTTCTTTATGTCGCCACGTATAAAGAGACGATTCGTATGGTATTGTTTCAGGAGGATGATGAGCTCCATGAGCACATCATTTACTATCTTATTCGAAACTTAGTTTGTCCTGAACTCAAATATTCTCACGTTGAAAAGTCATCTTTGGCTATCATTCACATAGTCGAACGGTTACAACATTATATATTGCTTTGCAAGACTACTGTGGTTGTTGATGTCGATCCATTTCAATACTTCCGTACCAAGCGTATCAAATGGGGGAAGTACAATAAATGGATCATCATTTTACAAGAATTTGATCTCAACTTTGCTTCTGCGAAATCCAAGAAATCACTAGTCTTTGCAGAGTTAATATTTGACTTTCCTTGATTAGACAAGGATGTTATTCATGTTGATTCATTTGTGTATGAATTTTTTTTTCTTGTCTCATCATTCGATCCCTGGTATGGAGATATTTTTCTCTATCTTCAAACCTTGAAGTTCCCTTAGAATCTCTCACGAGATGACCAAAAACGTATACAATACCAAGCTAAGAACAACCTTATCATCGACGACACTTTTTATCATCAAGGAGTGGACAATATCTTGCATCATTGTTTAAATCCTAAAGAAACTGAGTCTGTTCTAAACAATTTTCACTGTGGGGCTTGTGGTGGTCATCTATCTAGGCTTGCAACAACCCAGAAAATTTTGCGAGTCGGTTATTTTTGGCCATCTATCTTTAAATATTGTGTTGAAGCGGTTAATAAGTGTCACCCTTGCTAGGTGTTCACTTAGAAAATGAACTCGCATCTAGCCCCTCTCCATCCAGTCATTACTGTCGGTCCCTTCACCAAGTGGGGGGTGGACTTTGTGGATTGCAACCCAACTTCGGCTGGGGGTCATCAACACATCATTGTGGCCATAAACTACTTTAATAAGTCGGCCAAGTCCATGCCTACAGTTAAATCCGACGAGAAGACTATCACCTTCTTCATATTCAATCAAATTATAGCTAGGTTCAGAATCTCGAGTGAGATTGTCACTGATTATGGCAGTCAATTTTAGAATGAAATGATGGAATAACTATCATCTAAACTAGGGTTTAAGCATGGTCATTCTTCCCCTTACTACCCCCAGGAAAATGGACAGGTAGAGGTCGTGAACAAGTCTCTCAAGATGATTTTTTAAAAACCGACAACCAGAGCAAATCTGACTGGCATATCATGCTATATCCTGCACTTTGGGCATACCGAACCTCGGTCAAGACTGCCATCGATTTTTATCCTTTCCAATTAGTACATAGTGTGGAGTCAATCTTACCTATTGAATGCGAAATCCCTTATATTATATTAATAATTGCGCTCCTAGCTGACACTTCCGATATCGAACAATGCCTCGTACACCTAGAGAGTCTGGATGAGCGGCGTCGAGACGCATCTATGACTATTGAAGTGAATAAAATATGTGTCAAGGTCCAATATGATAAGTTTGTTTGTCCTTGGTTGTACGCTGAGGGTGAATTGGTCCTTTTATACGATCAAGCCAAAGAACCACTGGGAGCAGGCAAGTTCAAACCCATGTGGCACGGTCCCTATATCATGTGACGTGTCTTAGAAAAAGGAGCCTATGAATTAGAAGATTATGAAGGGAACATGTTGGCTGAGCCTAGGAATGGGCTCTATTTGAAAATATATTATTCTTAATCCCCAAGATTGAGAGTAACTCTTTGTATACTAATGTAATTTAGTGTATACATATTTTCCCTTTATTTTTGTCTTCAACTTTCTTATCAAGTTTTCCCTTGGTCGACAAATGTCAATGGAGTCTTCGGTCTACTTAGGATTCACAAACTGAGCCAGTCGTCATACACAGAACTTGGCTTCCACCATTTGGGTTGTTTACTCACTCGAGGGTCTACTAGTGTCTTTAGGTGGCGTATACCTAGGGCCATCCATGAATAATGTGGCCGAATATAGCGTCGTTATAGAACTTTTGAGTGATGCCATTTTTCATGGCATTCGATTGTTAGAGGTTCACCTGGACTCCCAGTTAGTAGTATGTCAATTGAAATATAGTTACCGTGTGTGTAACCCTATGTTACTCCGACAATTCCTACAGGTACATCTTTTGGAACAATAGTTTGATTTTATTACTTATCATCACATACCTAGGAGTTCTAATTATGTATCTGATGCATATGATAATTTCGTTTATATTGGCATTTTTCACATAACTAAAGAAAAGAAAACATTCTCATCAATGTACACATTGTAACATAAGTAAAGATGAAGAACCTCATTTTTATATATATTTCAAAAAATATGATTTTTATAGTACAAAATTGGGGCCAACACCCTCAATACACATATACAACCGATAATACAAAAGTCATGACATCTACGCTTGTGGAGCCGGATGAGTGTCATGATATAAAACTATGACATTTGTGAGATGAAAAAAGAGTCACACCCCAGCTCGGGGCATAGCTACCACCTGCCGCTGCATAGCCTTCGAAAGATCCTCCACATGAACCATCAAAATCCTTTGTGTCAAAAGAGACAGGTTTCCCTGCACATTTTGAAGGACTCTCTCTGCTTCCCCTCCCACTGCATCATCTCTCTGGTGCCTCTGACGATGTCGTGGAAACTCGTATGGTCATCGTGGACCTACGTCTGCGTCATATACATGTCTAATTAGTACTTAAACGTCATCCATTTTTTTTTGTTTTCCTATACAAAAATACAAAAAATGAAATATTTTAAAAAACTTTGACATACCGATGTCCCCATAGGCAGTCCCTGGAGGTAATGGCATGTCAGGGTCCCCTCTAAAGTTGATCCTTGCATAAGGGTAGTCATCCAGAGCTATGACTTGCCGTCTCCACCAGTAGAAGAAGTCATGGTTGTAGGGTGTGGGCACCCTACCTCCCCCCTACTGTATCATCACCTCGGTCCACCATGCCATGATTGGATCACAAGGTCCATGAAGAATGATCTCAAGTCTAGGTACCAAACCTAGAAACTACTCGAAGAAAAAGTTACACAAGATAGAAGTGAACCCGGAATTCCTCTTACCACCCTATTTGCATTATGTCCACTGGCTCTTCATGTTAGCCAGTAGTGAGGTGCACCGGTTGTACACTGTGGGTCTCAAGAAATCTATGGAGTATAACATAAGAGGTCTCGATGCCTAGTGCAAAGGGGTCGATCCTGTGATTCGTGTCAAAATGAGGACAACAATCTTGAGGCTTAGATTATTTATCGCTCGGATGGGGAGTTGACTCCCCACTTTCTTGGTCCTTGCAATATAATGAGCATCTATGTATTCCTCTATTTTCATATTGCTCCCAGGTCCCTGGGATTTGAGGTTGATCACCTCACCCCGACGCAACAACCTTGTCAAAAAATAAATGTCCTTGAATTCAGTCCTTAATGGTTGCCCATCAAGGTTGAAGCTCTCACTATTTGGATCCCAGTAATCCACGAGCAACTCTAGAAATATCACTTGGGCCCTCATCCCTTTGAGAGACAAAAAATTATAAAAACCATATATCTTCAAGGTCATTTGGGGCCCTGGATCTCTTTCCACAACAACATATACCTCGTCATGTTCCCTTTCCCTCCACTCTACCACCATCCTGCAAGAGAAAAATCATTTTTTGAGTTAGCAATAACTAAAAACAATGTTTACAGACATATACGCAGGCTGCAACGTTCACAGGTGCGTATAGGGCTGAGGATACACAGTTTTTATTTTAGACAACCACGTATAATCATGCATATACGCGACCTGGTGAACTGTAGCCTGTGTACACCTAAACTTCTAATTTTCACCCTAAATAACTTAAAAATTGGAACCTAAATACAAAATTTAATCCACTGAAAAGAAAGAGGAGGGAAAGAGGAATTACCTGGTCCATATGGTCGTCGATTCCGTCACTCGTAGCTCCCGAAATCACCAATTGAACTTCAAAGGTAATTTGGTCCAAAATCCACTATTTGGGTAAAAAATACAAATGGTATAGTAAATTTGTTTTTTTTTACTATTTTTAGAAAATTTTAACCCACTTTGCATAGTTTCAGATAATAGTTTCTCCTAATGGACTAATACAATAGTGGATTGAGTTGGTTTTTTAATTTTTGTCCAGGGATTCTTGCGATTTTCAGCGTTATGTTGCCCGTTCATAACTTTGGACAAGTATTTTTGCTACCCATCATATAGGTTAGGTATCCATTCCATCATGCACACTTGCATCGTCCTATGAATTCCATTCATATTCCCTAGGTACGAACACATTTTATAGCAACAAAAAACCTTCCATCTGCTACTAGACGTGTTGTTATCGAATGGTAGCGACTTACCAAACATGGTTACCCTAGTTATATCCTTTGCTTCATTCGATGCCTATGCAAAGATTTTTTTTGTAGGACCGAGAGTCCCTTATAGCTAATACATGACTTTATGTTGAACCTCATTTCTCACTCATAAACATGCTGACCTATACCTAGAGGACTCCCAAGCGAGTTTGATTTAAGCTCTTCTCTGACTCGTTTTCAAAAAGAGAAAAGATTACCGAGTGAACTTGTCTCTTTCACAATTGTAAATTGGATTTGAAAGGACATCTATTTGGTGCAAGTTTATCCATTTTTCAAACCAAGTAGACTAAGATTATGAAAAATGACATTTTTTGGTGTTAAGTTGTGGTTGCATCTCATGCCCTTACTTGCAGTATTGAGCCTATTTTCGGTTCTCGCTTTGTGTTATAGGCCGTTTACCTCAGTAGTTTTGCATCCTCAACCAAGCAGAGCCTTTTTTATATCCTTCGCAACTTGACACCCTATACCCAGGAGGAAACATTCCCCCGAGTGTCCATCTCCCGCATGCACCTCCTTGCATTGAGCATAGGTATGTTCCACCGTTGGAACTAGTTTTTCTTACTTGTGACACTTGTTTCCTCCTCTGTATCATAGAATTCATTTGACTATGAAAAAACAAAAAAATACGTGCGGGAAGGGAGTATTATCTTATATTGGCAGCAATCATGTCGCCTTTGAACATACCACAAAATTTTTGAGTCCACTTGTCATCATAATTTTGGGTTTAGCATGACCTTAGGAAGTTGATCTCATTAAATAGAGTTTAATCCTCCGACTGGTTACTCTTCCAGTCCCTATGGAGAGTTTGATTGATGCCTCTTGCATCTCAAAGTTTAATCATTGAGTCTATGTTGCCAGAGTCTTATGTATGTCTCATGCTCTTGTTTACATGATGTTTATCAACCTGTGTCGACCATTCCTCAAAACTCTTTACTTTACATGTCGACCATACCCTCAGTCTATCTCAGAATCACATGAAGTTGTAGTCCTATTGCGCACCCTAGTCCTACTGTCCTCATTGATAGGTAACCTTGAACCCATCAGTTGACATTTCATCATTGGTCGTTGACTGGGTGGTTTCCCTTGTGTTCGACGGTAAGACATATATTCACACATTGGGATTTGTGCAGTGTCTTGGATTCCATTATCCTTATTGGTGGTTTCCTCTCCTTTGTCAGTAGTTTTCCTTATTGGCTTCTATTCAGAGGGTCTTTTTCGTGTCCCGCTTGCACCTGACACATGAAAAATAAGCACAAGGTCGTTGGTTCGTGAACATGTTATTTGTCCGATTTCCTCCAAATCATCAAGCTCCTTCTTTGTACCTCATGCTGAATGATGAGATATGCCCTAATTCTCTCCTTTCAGTGGGTCTCCTTCCATCATCTTCAACTCATCTATTATGGAAATGAGACCTAGATTCCTATGAGTACCTAGAGGCTTGCAGTCATTAATGGCAGGTTCTCTCGCCATCGAAAATTGGGAATACATCAATGTCTCCTGAATGATGGATTATTCAAGTGTTCTACCCTGAGTCCTTTATTCACACTTGTAAGAATGTACTTGGTGCCTTGATACTTAATTTCATCATCGATAGGTTGTCTCGCGTTTGTTAACGATATACCTCAATGACTGGTAATCAAACGAAGTCTCATTGTGTTCGACCTCAACTCCTTTATTCACATGATGTAGACTTGCACCTTTGGCGGATTGTGCAGAAGACTTGAAAACATCAGTTTATAGTCACAACTTTCCTGAGTTGTTGCTACCTTTCATTGGACCAGTACCTATGTGACTTTAGTGATCATGGGAGATCAAATTCTACTCCATTGTATACAAATATCTTTACATTGATTTTGAGACTTGTTTTACTAGGCCTTGTTCGTGACTATGACAACCTTCAGAATGTAGCCACCTTTTTATTTCCTATTCATGGCCATGGACAATTGTTTGGTATATTTTCACATGGAATTGCAGTGTAATTCAAATTGACATCCATGTATCCAAAGTCAGTACAAATTGTAATGAGAAACTAGTTCTTCTAGCTGGGTCCCCATTATTCCACTTATGGGTCTTATAATGTATTTCGGCCATCGCATATACTCCTCTAACCTCACACATTAGGGGGAATCTATTATAGCAATATTTTCCTCACCCTATGAAAACTTTCATATAGGGTCTTTTTCTATTTCCCTATGTAGACTTTAAGTCCCTTTTTTCAAATCCTAGAGACAAAAAAATGATTTTTCCACATATATGCGTCCTACCTATATTACAACATGCATATATGCAGGTTACACCACTGCAACCCATGTACATAAGGATTTGTGCCCAAAATTAAAAAATGGTGTCAGGTTTCTATGTCACGTCATGATATCTATGATCCTTGGCCTTCCATATATTGGAAACGTTCTGACTCGACCCTTCAGTTCCACTTGAAGGCTACAAATAGGCCAAATCTGAGCTATGGAAAAGAGGAGAAAAAATTCAACTTTGAGAGAAAAGTTACGGTGGAGAAATTATTCACTTCACATTGAGTCTGCATCCCTTTGTCCTTTAAGTATGAATACATTGTTCAGCCCCCAAGCTCTTCCCTTATTGATTGAGAACCTCATAGTCTCTCTTATATGGGATTTACTTTTGAAGTGGTGGAGGCCCAGCTGGAAGGAACTTAGCTTCTCGGTTCCGAACCGTGCCGACACAGAAGTTTGTAACTCATTCACTTCTACTGGTTACATCTTAATATAAAAACTCTTTTCTCGTCCAATTAATATCTTGCGAATATTTGAATTGTTATTCCATCGGTGTATTTGTTATGAATATTGAAAGATTATGTTATCGAATGTGCTAACATTATATATTATTGCCATATGCTTGCATTTCTTGGTTGTTGAGGAATAGTTGTAGGTATATTTCTTTGGGTCAAGTGCTCAACAGTAGACTTCATCGAATGTTTGGACGAGGTAGGCCTTTTGTTGGAAGATTGGTTGTTTTCATTGATGTCAACCCTAGTCATGGGTTTTGGACCACAAGATTGATGAAGTTATTTGGACATGAAGGAAAATGCACATGCAGATACAACACCCATGGATGGATAGTATACATCATGCTATTT
>ML778368.1:269489-282183 GCA_009831015.1 Picea engelmannii | reverse complement strand
GTTGAGTTGAGTTTAGATGTTGCATTGGTTTTGTCACCATGCAACATTGGGATCATCACCAACTCACTACTCTTTGTTCAGTCAGTTAATTGAAGACTAGTTGACTAGTTAACTCAGCTAGGTGGCAGTTCACTCCCGTAACTTTCCGAGAGACTAGACTAGGTGGTAGTTTACTCTTGTAACTATTGGTGTGTGTCCAGATCAATCTAGACCACCACTATGGCTCATTAGTTACTCATGTATCCTATATCTATTGTAAATTATTCACTCTTTGAGTGTGGAATATGGTTAATGAGAATTCTTCCATTCTTTCTATCTTGCTTCTTATTTCTCAATTTCTCTTTGCAAATGTGTGTAGTACTTTCTAGATAGATCTATTCTATGTAGGTTCAACACATTTACATGGTATCAAAGCCAATGGACTGCTAAGCAAAAACTACACCAAATCATTTTTTGTAGGTACAAAAGATTAAAGACAACAAAAAGATGGATTATTCATCGAAATTACTTCTCACGCCTCATAACTATTTGGAATGGAAGCCAAAAATTTCGCTTCTACTAAGATGCAAAGGCTTATACCAAACAACCATGGCAATGGAAGTAGAGCTTGATTCCGTCGATGAGAAAAACAATTTTCTCAATAGACAATATATGGCCATAGGAAGTATCAGCATGTCTGTTTCTCCCAAAATTTTCCATCAAGTATATGAAGAATCACAATGATTAACTCCAAATGAATTATGGACCATATTGGAGGTTCTATTTGGGAATAAAGAATATTTTGAATATTTCATGCAGGAGGTCGAACAGATAGAGCCAGAAGAGAAGCCATTAGAAGATCAAGCCTCTTATTCTGAAGAGTCTTCTACACAAGTGTCTACAGAAATTTGTATTCCATTAATTGAAGATGATGTCTACTCCATTTCAGATTTATTTTCTAAAATTCACGTGGAAGATATATGGCATGCATCTCATGAGTCACAAGCAGACACTGTTGCATGCACCATGCATGCATCTCAGGAGACAAAAAGGGAGCCACACACATCAGACGTCATTCCGATATTTTATGAGAAAAAAATTCAATTTTTTTTTGGATATTTGAATTCCTCTCGGGAAAATATCCAATTTCAAAAAAAAATCATTAGAAAAGGAGTCTGGAAAGTGAAGTTATAATCATTTTAAAATCAACAAAATTTCAGCATTTTTCTGGAAACGACCGCATAGTTTTCAAAATTTCATCCAAAATTTATTTGGATATTATTCATTACAAGAAGCTAAAGTGGATATGTGTGGACATATCAATTATTCATATACTTCATCAGATCCGTGCAGACATCTACATCTTCAACAAAATCTTCAAAGAGCACAAACTTGCATAGTTGCGAGGTCTTCTTGGAGTGAAGGACATGGTTGCTTAGCAACTGCCTTTTGTTCCTTCTCATTTTTTATTTTATGCATTGTAATTTGAGGGGGGGTTTTGTTCCCATGAGGTTTTCCCTCTTTCCTCATTTAGTTCAGTGTATCTTTTGTATTTGGGTACCTAACATGGCCTCATAGCCGGGACCCATTCTTTATTTTCACCATAGTGATGTTCAGGGGGGGTGTTGGAGTTACTTCACACACATCTAGGATTTATTTTTCCTAAGGTTATTCCTTGTTTATTAGTCATAATTAGTCATTATCTAGTCTCTATTTTAGGGGATAATATTCCACCTGGAGAATATTCTCTTTCAGTTGACACTTCAGTTTGACTAGTTGAGTTGAGTTTAGATGTTGCATTGGTTTTGTCACCATGCAACATTGGGATCATCACCAACTCACTACTCTTTGTTTAGTTAGTTAACTGAAGACTAGTTGACTAGTTAACTTAGCTAGGTGGCAGTTCACTCCCGTAACTTCCCGAGAGACTAGACTAGGTGGCAGTTTACTCTTGTAACTGTTGGTGTGTGTCCAGATCAATCTAGACCACCACTATGGCTCATTAGTTACTCATGTATCCTATATCTATTGTAAATTATTCAATCTTTGAGTGTGGAATACGGTTAATGAGAATTCTTCCATTCTTGCTATCTTGCTTCTTCTTTCTCAATTTCTCTCTGCAAATGTGTGTAGTACTTTCTAGCTAGATCTATTCTGTGTAGGTTCAACACATTTACAGATATATTCAAGGAAGCTTATGATTACATTGTGGGAGACACTCCTTTTAGGGTTGGCTTCTATCCATTTGGTGAAATAATCAGTGGCAGTCAAAATCCACCTATGTTGACCACTTGAGGCTGGGTGGATCTCTCCAATGAAGTCAATACCCCACTACTGAAAATGTTCAGAAACCATTATAGGTTTCAAAGGAAAATATTTGAGCTTTTTCTTTCCAACAAACTTTTGACACTTGACACAAGCTCTAATATTTGCACAAACATTAGTAAAAAGGCTGGGCCAGAAATTCCTAGCTGTGAGGATTTTATAAGTTGTGGTCCTCCAAAAATGATGTCCCCGACATGAGCTGTCATGAAAATCAATCATAGTTCTTTGGGCCTCCTGTGGGTACATACATCTAACAAAACTCCCAGAGGATCCTTCCAGTACAAAACCTGATCATTGAGACAATATTTGATTTCTTTGAGTTTCAAATCTCTCACCTTACTTTTGTGAAAACCATAAGGAGGCCTCAACTTCTGTAGAAAATATATGATGTCTTTATACCATATGTATTTTTCCAGGTTGAGGATGACATGAGAGCCTTCATTAACAATCTCAACTTGCTGATTTTTTGAGTCTATGTTCATGAAATTAACCCCCAAATATTTGCAATTTGATTCAGCCAGTAACCTGGATAAATCTTGGCCTTTCACCAATTTGGTGGGTTTTATTTCCAAGTCAAACTCTAGATTTTTTTCAATCCATTTGCTTCTCTTAACATATATATAAGGCTGGATCAATATCTCCTTTACTGAGGCCGAGGGGACATAGGAAATAATATTTGAATGCAGAACATAGATTTTGAAATCCTTGAGGGCTTTGACCAAAGCATATTCCTGCTTCTCCATGATATTGTATCTCATTTCTGCATCCCTCAATGCTCTGCTGAAAAAGGAAATAGGTTGCTCTAACCCCTTTGTGTTTTTTTGTAGAAAAAGCATCAGCCAATGTATCAAATGAGGCAAAATAAAATATCAGAAATTCCTTAGAATAGTCAGGGCTGATGGGAACATGTGCTTCAGTCAAATCCCTCTTGATTTGGTCAAAAGAATTTCTAGACTCAACATTCCTTTTCACTTCATTCCCCTTTCTAAGCATGGCTATAATGTGTTTAACCAACTTAGCAAAATGTGAAATGAACCTCCTCAGAAAGTTGATTTTACCCAAGAAAGACTGAACCTCTTTCTTAGATATGGGAAAATATAAGGCATGGATGGCCTCTAATATGCTTGGATCAATTCTTACTCCTTCAGCTCACACAATATGCCCCAATAATTTTCCCTCCTTCATATAAAACAAATATTTCTTAGGATTGAGGGAGAGACCAAACCTTCTTCACTTTAGTAAGACTTTCCTTAGATGTTGACAATGCTCTTTATCAGATCTTGAGAATACTGTAATGTCACCCAAATAGATGACTACAAATTTATTTTTTTCCCCAACAAAGGCAATGTCCATGGCTCACTGGAAGGTTTCTCCTGCATTCATCAATCCAAAGGGCATTTTAGCATACATGAATGTGCCCCAAGGAGTAGTGAAGGTTGTATTCTCTCTGTCTTCAGGTAGGACAGAGATCTGATTGTATCTAGAGAAGCCATCAATCATAGACATCCTAGATGAACCAGTTACTCTCTGCAAAATGTGCTCCATCTTCAGCAAGGGGTAGTTGTCTTTTCTGGAGCTTCTGTTCAAATTTATGAAATCGACACACAATCTGATTTCCCCATTTTTCTTCCCCACAAGCACCAAGTTAGCCACCCATTTTGAATATCTCAAAAGGATGATTATCTATGCATCCAACAAATTCTTTACTTCCCTTTCCATAATAGACAATAACATGGGGTTTATCTGTTTGATTTTCTTCCTAAAATGTTTAGCCTCTTATTTCAAAGGGATTTTGTGTTCCATGATGTTGGTATCATATGTTATTAACTCTTCATGTTTCCAAGCAAAAACATCAACAAACTCCCTCAAAAGATTGAAATACTCAACCTTTTTCTCCTTTAACAAACTAATAGACAATTTGAAGTACCTGGGATCCTCCTCTATTCCTAAATTGCATTCAGTCACATCAGCCTCTTCAGTTGAACTTTTAACCTTTACAACAACATCATTTCTATCAAACAATATCTCCAAGGGGAAAAGTCCCTTTGGAATATGGTTACTTGGCAACTGAACAATATGATGGTCAACGATTTTATTCAGAAAAACATTAGCATGAGAGATTTCTTCAGTATCTTGATCTCGATCAATATGAAAATCATAAAATTCATCTACAACTTCAAGAAATATTTTCATTTCAAGATCATCCTCAAAAACCTTCCAATGTTTGACATTGTCGTGGATAGAGAGTCTATATTTTAATTCCACCTCATACTTGAGCTTTGGGGGCAAAGGGACCCTGAAATTACTTGCTGAGACAACCAATGAATCTTCCATAGAGTTATCCTCTCTTGGAACAAATGAGATATTAAAATCCAAGAAGAAACTATCAACAACATCCCATAATTCATTTTTGTAGGCCCTTAGCCTAGGGTGCTTATCTTGATACATATTTATGACCTGATGGACAATTAACTCATCATCTCCAAACACTTCTATCTCCTCAATATCCATGTCTTTAGCATCTGTCAAAACCAAAACAAGAGCCTCATATTCTTCCACATTGTTTGTTGTTTCAAATTCAATCTTAAAAGACAGAGATATGGTATCTTGGGTAGGGGAAAGGAAAACTAGCCCAACCCCAACACTTTCCCTGGAAGAGGCTCCATCAAAAAACATTTTCCAAACAGATACATTGGAAGGAGGGTGTTCACAAGAGGTGATGGATTGTTTTCTGATTTCAATAGATGCTTGGGGGCCACAAGTGAGTTGTAACATACTGGTTCCTAGATCAGTGTCTACTATGAAAATGTGGTGGTTGGCCGGGTTTGCTTAATCACTAATAATGTAAGAAAGTTGTGCTTACCTATAAAGTCTTATATGATCTCCCCCAAATAGAGGGATAGTGGCATATGAAATATCCATCTGCAACGTTCCCGCTAGTCTTTTAATCCAAGACTTAGAAAAGAAAATCCCAAAGTTATGAGGGATATCAAAAACCACAATATCCATGACCACACTTTTCATTGGCATTTGGAACAAGGAAACAACCAAGTCTTTGATAACCTTGAGGCACTTCACCTTCCTGGAATAAAATGAGTACAGGTCATGGTAATTTTTTGTAACCTCCAACCCGAGCTCCTCCATGAAAATATTAGGCATGAGATTGTGAGATGCCTCTGAATCCATCAAGAAGTTGTGTATCACCTTATCATGGATGTTCAATGAGGTATAGAAATGAGGGGAGGAGTCATCTCTATCCTCCACCAAAGGTCCCAGTATGATAGCAGGATTTTCATCTTGGAGGTTAACTGAATACGTGGAATAAGATGAAGGTTCAGGTTGCAACACTT
The DNA here is from genome assembly GCA_009831015.1 of Picea engelmannii. Taxonomy (NCBI): domain Eukaryota; kingdom Viridiplantae; phylum Streptophyta; class Pinopsida; order Pinales; family Pinaceae; genus Picea; species Picea engelmannii. The sequence goes on along the minus strand of ML778368.1, from coordinate 276,529 downwards.
TGAAGTGGTACCTTTTGAAATCCTCATGCTTAACTAGCTCCAAGAAAGGTATAGGGATCTTAATCTTTTGAATCTCATTCTCAAATATAAATGAGGAGGGAGGCTTCATAATCTCCTTCGCTTCTGGGATAGGGCCTTTAACCACTGTCTGGAGGTCTTGTGCCTCTTTTTCTTTTTTGTTAACTGCCACCTCATTAACAAGATGCTCTGTTCTAGTAGGATGCTCGGGAATGTCATGCTTTACCTCTTTCTTCTTGGATATGAGGTTGTATCTATTCAGATTTCCACTGGTCCTTTCCCCTTTTCTTATCTCATTTAGTTGGTTGTCCATGAGGGACTCTTCATATGCAGACTGCGTTAAATGAGGATATGAAGAGGTATCACCAAGACAATGGATTTCAGGATCAACTTCTTCTTCCTCTCCTTCTTCATCGCTAACCATGTTATTTTGTAGAGGAGCTTGTATTTTCTGATCATCCCTATCCCTATTTATTTGATCTCTTTGGATGATTTGAGGGGCATTATTGGGTCTTCTGAAATTACTCCTTTTATCAGTGTTTTGGGTGTTCCTATAGCTCTGCTTTCCCTCAAATTTAAATTTCTCCATTTCCGCAGAAAGTGATTTTACCAATTTTTTCAACTCATCCACTTGAGGGTGGGAAACAGAGGAACCAGAGGTTGAAAATTCAGACCTACCTTTTCTTATGTCTCTATCAATATTACTCCTAAGTTTGTAAACTGCCAATATATTGGACTCTACTTCCAGGGCTGCATCTTGCATATGAGCCAAGGAGGTAGCTCTTCTTTCTCTCAACATGAGGCAAAAATTAGGGTCAAAATCACTAGCATAAATAATCTTGGTAGAGGTTTTAGTAGGTTTAATTTCAGTGGGAATCTTATTGTACATCTTGTTAAACCTCTTGGAGAAGTCTAAAACAGATTCCCCTTCTTCTCTCTTAAGTGACCCAAATTTTGTAATATAATAGAGGAAATCCTTTTTATCCCCCAAATGTATTAAGAATGAATCATCCAAAGCCTCAATCCCATCAATAGATGCATGAGTTAATCCCTTGAACCATTTCCTAGCCTCACCATCAAGGATCTGTGCAAAAAATCTCATCCACACATCTTCATTTTCAATATTAAGATTGTCTGCATAACTATAAAAGGATGAAAGGTATTCTTTTGCATTTATGTCTTCCTCCCTCGTAAACTTGGGCATGTACTTGAGGTAATATCCAACTGGGAGGGCATTCATAGGCTGAGGTAAAAAAATAGGGGAATACCTAGCAACCACTATGGCATCCATTCTATTTTTAGGAGGATTAGCACCTGCCATTGGGATGTGAACTGTAGGAGAACAAGGGGGAGATGGAGTTTGGGTAGGTAGGACTACAACTGCGTTTCTAGGAGAAAGAGGAAATGACTGAGTGTTGGAGGAGAATGGTATAGGGTTCAGAGGAAAAGAAGTTCCCCCCTCTTTAGATACAACAACTTTGATAGGAGGAGGGGTAGGAAAACCCATAGAGGGAAAATATTCTAAGCTTCCGGGTCTTAACCACTTTACAATATCAGGGGAAGCACGAGTTTCAAAACTTTCTCCTTCCAAATGAAGACTAGGAGGGGAAAAATCAACCGGAAAAGTTCCAAAATTTAAAATTCTGGAAACTCCAACAGATGGTATAATATGATAATTAGATGAAGCTAGTGGATTTTTAAAAGAAGAAGTTTGTAAATAACCAGGATCACCTGGTGCAATAGTTGAAATCCCTTTTTGAGAGGTATTTCCTTTCTTGATAATCTTTTCTGGGTCAACTTCAGGTGTAGCTAGAGGAAAATGTGGAGTAGACTTCGTGTGTCTTCCTTTGGGAGCCACAACTAGAACAATGGAGTCGCCAGGTACAAGCTGCAATATTCAAGGTACTGATTTCTGATGCACCTTTGGTATCATAATTTATTTGTCATTCAATCCTAGGGAAATGTCTTCAATTCGTTCCCCGACAATGATGCCAAGAATGTTAGCACCGAGAGTCACCCTCAGATTGCAAGAGGATAAGCCCAGTACCCATCATAATGTTTGGTGGATGTTGTTTTAATGAATGGAGGTCAAATGAAAGAAACTCAGTACAAGAATGATTTTAACATAGAAACTGGACAACTAATGCACAGGGAAGTGAGGTCCTCATTAAATTCAGTCAGTGATTTGAGTTTAAGTGTGAGAATAAGGAAGACTCGGTGACAGAGGTGAACAAGATTTCTATGAGCATCTGACTTTCAAGCAGCTCGATGAAGAAAAAATCAGGCCCAAGAGCACTCTTGAACTCAAGTTTCAGACACTGAAATGTGTCACAACAACATAATAATCAAACCTACATTACCATGAAACTACAATAACTCGACTGGATCCTCCATGCCCGAGCCTTTCAGCATAAGGGGAAATAAGATAACAAAGAAGCTAACTAAAACTAGTCACAATAATACTGTAATCAAAACTACATTACAATAGAACCACAACCCTCGACTGGATCCTCCATGCCCAAGGGTTTCAGCATAGTTTAAACAAAGAGATGAATGAAGCTGACTTCTATTAATGTGAAAATATCAAATTTTATACATAACTAGAGAACAGTTCTGGAATAAAAATTACACAGTAGGGAGATCGGATCAATAATTGATGACCTTAACAAAATATTGAACTGATCTATTTATACTCAGATCAATCCACAACTACCAGGAGTGTGATCTGGCCATTCCATTCAAATCCTTTCGTTTGCACCTTCTTCTGTCAGACTGTGTGTGCATCCTTCTGTCAGACACGAGCTGAGATCAACATGGGCCTGCAGGAAAAACCATCCATAGGGGTACCTTGGGCTGATAATTATGTCTCCACGACCAGACCTTCCATGCATTCTATTTATGGAGTGAGTTGAGGTTTCAAACACCATTCCTTTTTCATTAATTACTTTTTCTCAGGATCACAACGAGGATTAATGCCTAGGGGGTGTCCACGCACTGCTCTTGGATTAGACGCTATATAAGAACGTGATTGCGAAGCCATCAAAGGCAGTTTGGATTCACTCCACGTTTGAGCCCGCAATTCAACACCTTCCACCACGTAGCTCTTTTACTATACCACGGTTTCAATTGCGAGACTGCTCAAGAATTTTATCATTCGAGCATGTTGCATCCCTGTAATGAAACATGGTCGTTGATCTCATTGTGATCTGTGATCTAGGAACTCCTGTTGAATTTAGCGTTAATGCTAAAGATTATCTGCCTGCCAATTTTAGGATCATTCTAATTGTGCTGGGAGATGGCGCTAATTTTGGTGCTGAACAAGAACACTTCCTAGAGAATGATCTGACGTGGTGGCCTGACGTCACTATGATGATGTGTCATGAAAAGAGAGGTGACACGTGTCACTTGGAAACAAGAAGATGATATGCCCAAAGGTGTCTAGATTGAGTGCCACTTGTCATCACCAGATGGATGCCAGGTGTCATGACTGACGAGAGTGCCACATATTTGAACTGATGACTTCCACGTACTTTGGCACTTCAAAGCTCGGGGGTGGTATGCATGTAGACCTGGAGCTCCGAAGTGAATGATGACCATCAATCTGGGAGGACACGCGACAAGGATCTGTGGAGTTCCGGAGAAAACACTTCGGATGAAAGCGAGAGGGGAGGAGCTAAAACTCATGAAGTTCAGATTCCTAAAGTAAATATTGACTTTCGGATGGAGAAGGATGTGTGGCACTTGATATGCAACTCCAGGGCTTCTTCCTAGCCACTAATCCTCGTGCAATTTTGACATGTCGAATATACACGAGCCGTTGATCTGATCGTGATCTACGATCTGGGAAAGCACCACTTTTGTTGCCACGCGATGCTTCTTTGATGGACCGTGCTTCCTGCTGTGAAGATCAACGACTCACGGTTACTTCGAGAGTTCAGGCTTCGGTAATTTTCAGTGCATAGCTCTTACAATCCTCTGAAGTGTCGATTTTTTGAAGTGTGAGATTTGGCGACGCGTGTCCTCTTGACTTGGATGACCGAGATTTATTTCAGGAGTTCAAGCTTCATCTCTTCAGGACTTTTCAACGCACAACTCTTACCATCCTCTGAAGTAAATATTCCAAAGTGAGGGATATGCCTCCACGTATCCTCATCCTTCAATGGCTCAGATTTACTTTAGGACTTTAGCTCCTATGTCTAGTCGTTAATCCTTGCGCTACTTTGAAATCCCAAACGCCTGAGAGTCACTGATATGAACTATTCATGGGATCTCCGTCGTTGAAAATTGAGCCTGTCTGCTTGCTTGTGTTTCAAGCCCGAAATGGACTGTTATGAATGCTACTCTTTGTGCTCATGGTTTTTCACTGTAAAAACAAAGGACTTGGATGACACTATGTGATCTCAATTGATAGAAAATAAGATGACCGGTAATTTGGACCAAATATCATGATATGTGTTCATCTTTTAAATAAAATAGAATACCCCTGAGTCGAGAATTAGTTAAGCAAGACACTAAGGAAAACTAGATCAATGATCGGAAAGGGAAATTTGACTTTATCAACCAGAAGGGAAAAATCCTAGGAATGGTGTGCGGAAAAGAGGGAGATAGAGTAGGGGTGCAGACTTGGGTATTCACAACAAACACATACGAATCCTGACAACTTTATGTGATAATAGGCACAATAGGGCCGACCTCTTTAACTCAATAATGTAATTAATCTTTACACAATAATAATTATGTTTCACGTGGTGGGGCCGACTTGTACCCTTTACATCACAAATTAGGGTTACAAGTAAATATTACTCTTAGACAATATAGCAAGGATCTCACACATCCACTAGTGTTCAACCACTAGGGACACGTCCACCTATGCTCAACCACATGGACGTCCTTCTCAACAAATCAAGTCAACCGATTCCATAGGAGTACCATATGGAGAACCATCTCAAGCCGACTCAACTAAGTCCATAGGATTACAAGGCAGGACACCATCTCAATCCGACTCAACTCAGTCCAGAGGAGTACAAGGAAGGAGACCACACGTCACCACAACTCATTCCAGAGTCTGGCGTACACCCATCACATGGGAACACCTGACACTTGGGATTCCTCACACAAATGTCTCAACTCAGTCCAGAGGAGAACAATCTGGAGGATGTCTCATGAAGATACAATAAACAACACTCCCTCTCAGCTAGCACTACTACATATGGGCAGATTATTCTATGAAAGTTTTCCACACTTCCACTAGTTTCATCTTTTTTTTTAAATAGGGCGGGATTTTTGTCAATATTGCCATGAACGTTTGTCGCAATATCCATAAAAATATTATTTTAACCTAGCCTGGATTTTTGTGGCAATATCTACGAACTTTCGTGGAAATATCCACGAACTTTCGTGGCAATATTGATGAAAATTTTTCCTATCTCATTGGTCGATGTTATCGGCTAGTTGACTATTTGATCTATATATATGTGACTTTAAGAGGCTTTGCGACACAATTGCTATAGTTGTGAAACTGTTCTTGGATTTTGTTTGTGCTGTTTATTTTTTCCGTCACCCACTAGTTGAACAAATCCAATTCTCGATCTACATAGCTCGGATTTTGAACTTGCAAGGTTAGTATGTTATTTTTGATTGATGTACTCATTTAACTTGTAAATTTTTGTTCAAATGTCCAAATTTCATGTAGCTTGTTTTTTCCTTGACAATATATTATAATATGTGTAGTACCATATTTCATGTCTTTGGTTTTTGGATCTAGTTAGTATATTCGATGGAAAAGGGTATGTGGATTCCATAATATTCTATGTTTATGGAATCCACATTCCCTTTTTCCTTCAATTGTAGCTATAATCTCTCTCTCTTTTCATTGAAATTCGAGGAAGCCTCTAATTTCAATGAAAGAGGCATACGCTTACCAAATATTCAAGAAGAGACTATTCTGAGAGTTTCACCTCACCCAGATAAATATTAATAACATTTCCCTCTTCCGCATAAATTCTTTGGTATCCTCAACATATTGTAATAAATAATGGGTAGGTTGGCATTAGTGATAAGATAGCCTGTTGATATTACATATAATTATTAATGTATGAGAGATCATCCATTATTTAAGAATGCAAAACAAAACCCAAGACTAAATATTGTGGTTGACACGATTGGGTCTGTACATTTTGCAAAACAAAGTATGAGAATTTCCATTATTTAAGCATGCACAACAAAACCCAAGGCTAAACGTTGTGGTTGACGTGATCGGGTGTGTACATCTGGATGGTGGAGAAAGTGCACTCATCAACTCATTGGGAGATGAAACAAAGTCTCAAAATCCAAAGTGTATTCTTACATTTACTACACATAGAATGCCGGTAACATCAATCATTATTTGTACTTTTAATTAATACGTGGCTATTTGTGGATTTTTTAAAAAACAAATAATTTAATTTTTTTAGTTTTGTGGTTAATTGTCACCTCCAACCAAGGGAAATTAGTCACTTTAAAGTTTTTGACCAATCAAAAAATAGAATTTTGAATATTTAAAAATAATTGTTTTTATTTATTTATTTATATATAAAATTCTCATTAATAAATATTTATTGAAAAACATTATAAAACATTATTAAAAGTTTTGTAAATTTACAAAAATCAAAATGATTTTGACTTGCAATCGATTGCTATATTCCCTGCTTTAGCAGAGACTAATAAGATACATAAACACTAACCCTAAACTTATGTTAGGTATATATGTCGTTATTATATAAATAAAACATTTGTACACATATGACCTTATTATAAAGATGTTATCTATGTCATGATTAGGCACATAACAATCACTTTTAACTAACCACCTTCAACCATCTTAGCTTATGGTTAGCCACCTTTAACTTTCTTGGCTTATGACTAATCACCTTTAACAAATGAACTTATGATTATATACCATAGTCTTCCAATATAAATAAAGTATATTTGTTTCAACTTTCTCAATAAAATCCACATACCCTTTTCTGATATGTGATGTTGTT
>ML778368.1:162472-215790 GCA_009831015.1 Picea engelmannii | reverse complement strand
TATATATATATATATATATATATATATATATATATATATATATATATATATATATATACTATAATATTGTTCAATCTAAAAGATCTACACGTTTTCTCTAACATCCATCTTTCAATAGAAATGTCAGCTACACCTGTGGACCTGCACACCTGCTACACTTGTCATCAATGAATTACTTCCCATCTTATTGAATGCCAAGGTCACCATCCCAATCAGGACAAATCTATATCCTAAGTTGTTTTTAAAAAGAACTTCTTGCATCTTGTTGAGAAAGTAGAGACATTGTAATATGGCATTACCATATTACAATGTAATATGGTAAACCATATTACAATGTAATATGGGATTACCATATTACAGTGTAATATGTAATATGGTAATACCATATTACATTGTAATATGGAATTACCATATTACATTGTAATATGGCATTACCATATTACAACGTAATATGGTAATACCATATCTCGTGTATTTTTTTTGTAAACTTAAAGGACACGTCGCAATATTGACGATAGTTCGTCGGAAGACAATTTTTATTTTGAATAACCGTGGCAATAGAGATGAAATTTTGTCGCAATTTTCCACGGTGTTTTATCGCACATACAAAATCTATGTCGTAAGTTTGGTCTTGGCATAACTTTTCGTCGCTATTTCCATGCTTTTTCATCGCAATTTGCCACGGTTTTGTGTCGCACATACAACATCTGCGTCATAATTTTTTGTCGCTATTTCCACGCTTTTTCGTCGCAATTTTCCATGGTTTTGTGTCGCACATACAACATTTGCGTCGTAAGTTTTTGTCTTGGCATAAATTTTCGTTGCTATTTCCACGCTTTTGCGTCGAAACTTTCCACAATTTTTTTACATTGCAATGACACGTGGAGAGCTAATTTCGTCATTGTTTCCACAAACACCTAGTTCGTGGATATAGCGACGAAAATAAAGAGACGAAAAAAAGTTTTGGCTTTCGTGGAAATTGCGATGGATAAGTGTGGAAATAGCAACGAAAAACCGTCGCAAATTTGGTCATATGTACTACTCTAGGGAGGCATTCTCCACCAGTCCAAGTGTCTCATGAAAGTACTTGAACTCCATCCTAGAAAGCAGTTTGGTGAAGACATCTTCAACATGCTTGTGTGTAGAAAGGTACTTCACGCATACTGCTTTCCTCTGCACCATATCTATGATATAATGGTATTTGATATCAATGTGTTTCGATTTATCATGAAACATAGGATTCTCTGATAGCTTCACACATCTCTAGTTATCAAAATGGATAATAGTGGAATCCATCTCATGAGCAAATAAATATTTAAGGAGCTTGCAAAGACACATTGCTTCGCAGACTTCCACACATAACACTATGTACTTTGCTTCTGCGGTACTCAAATCCATAGAGGTTTGTTTCCTATTGCACCAGGAAACCATGGCAAATCCCAAAGTAAAAAACCAACTGGATGTTCTCTTCCAGTCCACTGTGATCCTTTCCTAGTCTACATCGACATATCCCTGCAATATCATGTCTACACTAGAGGCATATCTTAGGCCATATCCAACTATGCCTCGTAGATATCTCAACACATGCTTCACTGCTATCCAGTGAGTCTATCTTGACTGACTCATAAACTGAGTGAGTACATTCAATGAATAACATATATTAGGTCTAGTGTTAACTAGATACATCAATGATCCAATCAGATGTCGGTAAATGTGTGGATCAATCTCTCCCGAATTAGTATAAACCTCATTCATTTTCTTCAGATCCATTACCATCGATGTAGGCATGGATTTGTAGTCTGTCGTATCGAATTTATTCAATATATCCACTGTATATTTTTATTGACTCAATAAAATATCATCAATCCTCTGCCATACTTCTAGTCCCAAGAAGTAGTGCATCATACCCAGGTCCTTCATCACGAATTCAAAAGTCAATGCACGGTTGAATTCAACAATAATACTTTCTGAACTGGTGAGGAATAAATCATCAACACACATGACCAAAATTAGGCACTCATCACCAACAATGTGATATTATAGGTTGGGATAAACAACACTCTTGCTGAAGCCCAATCTCATCAAGTATCCATCAATCTTCTCATACCAAGCACGAGGTTCCTTCTTTAATCCACATAGGGCTTTCTTCAATTTTCATACATGGGACTCCTTCTCATGTGTCACGAATCCATATGGCTTCTCATTGTAAGATTCTTCCTCAATATCACCATTGAGAAAGGTTGTCTTTACATCCATCTGATGTAGTTTCCAACCCATGGATGCAACTAGAGCAATGATCATATAGATGAAAGTGTATCGGTCAATAAGAGAAAAAGTCCTCTCATAATCAATTCCCTCCACCTAAGAGAATCCTCTGGCCACAAATATCGCTTTGCACTTCTCAACACTTCCATCACATGTATGTTTGATATTATAGATCCACTTGGAAGTCACCACATACTTCCCTTTTGGTCTCAAAATAATATACCACACATAATTCTTCATGATGGACTGATACTCTTTTGGCATGGCATCTTGCCAAACCTGTTGACCTGCTACTTCTCCATGGAAAGAAGGATAAATATCAATGATGTGGCTCAAGGATGAAACATAGCTCAAAAATATATGTGGTCTCTTTCTCTCTCGGATTGTACCTCGAGGAGTTGCATGTTCCTCTACCTCCTGTAGAGTCTGTCGAGCCCAGGAAGGCCTTTTATGGACTACTGTAATGTCTCTGGGAACATTAATTGGAGCTACGGGATCAACTGGATCAATGAAAGTCTCCCTTTAAACTGTTGAAGGGGGAGAATGTACTATCTTGCTGTCCATCTCCATCTGAGATTCTTTAGATCTTTGAAAGGCTATCTATTCCTCAAAGATGACATCTATGCTCACCTCAATTTGTCTTTGACCAGGAATGTAGATCCAATATCCCTTCAAAGATTCATTGTACCCCACAAATGTACCCTTTCTACCTGAAGGGTATAGCTTGGTCCTCTTCTCCTTGGGTATATGAAAATATACTAGACACCCAAAGTGTCGAACCTCGAGCTTCAATCTGGTGAAAGCTTCTTCGGGAGTCATATTCTTCAACATCTGATGAGGACTCCTATTCGAAACATACACTGATGTCATGGATGCTTCTACCCATAGGATCATAGGTATATTCTGATCATGTATCATCACTTTGTTTGCCTCAATAATGGCTTTGTTCTTCCTCTCTAAAACCTCATTCTGCTGAGGGTTATAAGGAATGGTGTACTCCCTCTTGATCCCTACCTCAATACAAAAATCATTGAAATCCATGGAGGTGTACTCTCCTCCATTATTTGATCTCAACACCTTGATCCTCCTCCCAATCAGGTTCTCAACCTGAGCTTTAAACTATTGAAATATCGCAAGGACTCCATCCTTGGACTTCATGAAGTAAATCCACATCTTTCGAGAGTGATCATTGATGAAGAGCACATAGTACATATATTCGTTCAAGGAAGAAACAAGCATGGGTCCACAAACATATGAATGTATCAAGTCCAATATCCCTTTGGATCTGTTGTCACTACTTAAGAAGGACCCCTTGACATTATTTCCAAGAGCACAACCTATGCAAATACCATCATGCTGAACATGTATCTCTGGAAAGCTTGTTGCCATCTTCCCCAGAGTGGGAAGGCCTGTATAATGTATATGATCACGTATTCTATGCCATAGCTCGCTCAAGTTGATAGTATCATGTAGCAGGGCCTGAACTGGTCATACAATCAATCTATACAAGTTTTTTTCTTGAACACCAATTACTCAGGCATAATTCATATGTGAGTTCTTGTGCCATGCAAGAACTTTTCCTTCAAAGAAGGTAACCTTGTAGCTTTTATCCTCTAAGGAAGAAACATATACAAGGTTCCTTTCATCCCAGGTACATACAATACCTCACTCAATTGAAGTGGTATGTCAGAATATAGTTGGAATGTGGAAGTTCCAACTCCTTTCACATTATATCTAGCATTGTCTCCAAGTAAAACATGTAGACTAGACTCTTTCTCAACAAGGTCTCACAGATGATCTCTATGTCCAGTCATGTGTCTGGAAGCACCACTGTCAATTAGCCAAATATCACTATCAGTAGGAATTATATCTGAGAGTGTTGATATGAAGAAGAAATATTCATCTTTTATGTCTTCATCTCTTTGATGTGGCTTTGGATCAACATTAGTAGTGGATGCAAGTTGTCTTCCTTTCTTCCTAGTAGGACAATTTCTCTCAATGTGTCCATACTTGTCACATCTGAAACATTGAATCCTTGAATTGTATTTTTTGTGTTCATGACCTGAAGCTGATGAAGTTTTCTTGTCTTTGATTGCTTTGTTGAAACTTCTTCTATTTCTTCTTCCTTTCTTTGTATGAAAGGCAAGATCTTGATTTTCATCATGGGGAGTCTTGCACTCCTCTAGATATAAGTTTGGTTTCTTCTGGGTGTAGTCTATCCATAAACAATCAAATCCAGGTAGATATGCTCTACCACTGATACTTTGAAGAAATGGTTCCCAATGTAATGGAAGAACATTGAGAGTAGTCAATACAAGTTTTCTGTTTGATATGGTTTCTCCAATGGCACCTAGTTGATCTATGATCTATGAAATATTCATGAAGAAGGTAGCAACGATGTCATCTTTCATCATCTTGATATGTTGAAGCTGATTCTTCAATGTGAGAGGTTTGAGGGTGTTGTTACTCTCAAACATATTCTTCAATGCATCATACATCTTATAAGTTGTCTTTAGGGTAGCAATACGAGGTAGTAGATGATCTCTTAGTGAATAGATGATTATCTTCCTTGCTTTGACGTCATATTCCTTCCAATCATCCTTCTCTTCATCGATAGTTGTTTTTGGTAGAGTCTTTTCTATCAAACTCAATAGGTCATCCTCTTCCAGGGTAATCTGTAGTATTTACTTCCAGGAACTGAAGTTACTTGATCCATCAAGCCTATCTTCCACCAAAGTTTTGTTCCTCATGGTTTGTAGATTCTTCCACAAACCCTAATGACTAGGCTAGGAAACCTAACTACTAGGCTAGGATATCAACCTTAAGTTTCATTGGACTTATGAATTCCAACAATAATACTTGAAAATCATAAGAACACTAGTGTGTTGCAAAATCCTTCAATGAGCTACAAAAACCCTAAAACTGAAATTCTGCAGAAACCCTAGAAACCCTAGGGGCCAAAAATAAAAATTTCTCTGATTTGCAATCTGAGAGTCTCTTGAGGTGCTTTGAAGGGGGCCATACACTCCTATGAAAAAATTATCCTCAATGTTCCAGTGTAAGGTGAAAAAACTAGCAAAAGAGGGGGAGTCATTTTTGTAGTTGCAGTAAGGGGGGGACATATGGCTTATTCAATGGGTTGTACAATGGTCTCTTCAGGAACTCTTCTCTGATACCATGTTGAATTTTAATATGCTTAGATCATGCACATGTAGTTTATTTCATTTAGCATTTACTTGAGCCATAAACAATGCATCAACACTATACACAAGTGTTGCAATAACCAAGATCACAAGAAGAATAACCATGCATAAGAACACAAGAAGTATCCTGGGAAAACCATTCTCAATCAAGGGAAAAACCCAACAATACTTTTCTATATTCTCAATAGAAGATCTCCCACACCATGGACGTTAACACACAAGAGGGTGCTTACCAAAAACTAGAAACTAGTGCCCAAGAGAGGTGCACACTTTAGTCGTACAAGTAGGTCTGAAATAATGAGAAGTCAAGTGAGTGAGTGTGTGATCCACAATGGGGATCCACTCTTATTTATACAATACTTGACACAACAAAATGTGTGTCTAATGGAACAATAGGGCCGACCTCTTTAACTCAATAATATAATTAATCTTTACACAATATTAATTATATTTCACATGGTGGGGCCGACTTGTACCCTTTACATCACAAATTAGGGTTACAAGTAAATATTAATCTTAGACAATATAGCAAGGATATCACATGTCCACTAGTGTTCAACTACTAGGGACACGTCCACCTGTGCTTAGCCACATGGACAACCCTCTCAACAGAGTCCAGAGGAGTACCATCTCAAGACGACTCAACTAAGTCCATAGGAGTATAAGGCAGGAGACCATCTCAAGTTGAATCAATTCAGTCCAGAGGAGTACAAGGCAGGAGACCACACGTCATCACAACTAAGTCCAGAGTCTAACGTACACACATCACATGGGCACACCCAACACATGGGAATCCTCACACATATGTCTCAACTCAGTCCAGAGGAGAACGATATGGAGGATGTCTTGTGAAGCTGCAATAAAAACCAATCCAATCAAGATTGTTTGTGATGTATAAATGTATTGCATCTCACTCTCGACCAACCGTATGAAAAGATAATAAAAATTACTAATTAGAATAAATATTAATAATTGATTATGGAAGCTAAATAAAACTCAACTAAGTACAATATAGAAATAAATCAATATTAATGCAAAGTAATATATATCTCTACCATCTAATTACCATTCACTTTGCACATTCTACCTTTCCCGACTAGGACCTCCCCTTCAAATTTGTTAATGGAATTGACATCCCAAATCCGAGGCACCTTCATGACTTTTGTTGCTAATTTAGGAAGACACTGACTAATATACACCAAAGATTGATATACCATATATCCCTCCACCATAGAGCACTCAGGACGTGCTCTTTTTACAACGAAATCCTTCAATGACTTCAAGTGCCTCTCCACCATCCACATTGACCTTGTGTGTACAGGTCCACACATTTCAATCTCCTCAACTTGGTGTATGAGGTAGTGTTCTTGTGCATTGAAAAATTATGGAGGTAGATACTTTTTCATTTCGCACATTCGTCAAAGAATTTATCTTCTCCAATATTTATATCTTATTTATGGAATTATTTAGATCAAAACAACCTACACATTATATAACAAATCAAACAATAGGTTTCAACAACAACATATATACATTGAAAGTAAAACATATGTCGACAAGTTAAGTAACAACGATTTTTCATATAAATCATTAATATTTACCTCATGTATTTTCCAAGATCATATATAACTTGTTTTACATTGTTGTCAAAGTTGTTAGGGAGAGATAGAGGTAGAACATATTGTAAAAACAAAGGGATCATTAATTTTTTGGAAAAGAAAACCAAATTATAATACTAAAAGGTCATATATTTACCAATATAGAAATCTACCAAAATAATTACCTTAATGAAGGTATGCCAGTCATGTGTTTTCACCCCACCAAATTCACCTTTCTTCGCTAAGATGTTATTTATGTTTGAAGAAAATCTCATGGGAAATTCAATTTTCTGAATGATCTCTTTTACAACATTGTTTTCTTGATCTATAAATAACCATCAAAGACTATTTCAAATAAATCATATTTTTTAGTGCATGATTGGATTTCTAAATGTCAGTACTTCCTGATATGCATTGTATCAAATAAATGAGTTATTTGTAGGTTCTCATAGTAGGGATGTCAGACAATTGGCTTAGGTTGATGGACAATTGGCTTGGACTGTTGGTTTTCATTGATTTCAACCCTCACAGAGTGATATTGTATATTTATGTCAACCCTTAGTGATTGATGTCAACCCTTAGTGATTGATGTCAACACTCGGATAAGTTCGATAGCAAATTCTGGTAGAACAAAGGCATGGGTAAGGGACCTGAGTCTGTTTGAGTATAAAGGCATGAATATTAGTGAATTTTTAGGTAATACTATTATAGATGGATAATATATGTCATGCCATTTCCAGTGATATGTGGAACGTCACATAAATCCTCATGGTTAGAGAGTTATGTCCATATGAAGTTGGATAACCCTCATGAGTTATCTAGAAGCCCCTTGAAGGTAAAAGAAGTCAATTATTCTAGAAGCTCCTAGAAGAAGTGTACTAGTCAAATTGATGGTAACTAGGAGTTAATCATGGGTATAGTTGTTTCATTGAGAAAATAATTAAAAATAAATTAGTTGCAACAAGAAGTTGTGAGTTTGGTAATTATGGTAAAGTAGTTGTGATGAAAAGATTGAATAGTCAAAGTGGTTGACCGAGAAATAAATCAAATAATAAAGTGGTTGCAACAAGAAGTTAGTTAAGGGAAAATAAGTTATGAATTGACTAATTATAGAAAATTTAGTTGCAAGAAGAAGTTGTGAGTAAAGATACATTATTTAAATAATAAAGTAGTCAAAGTGGTTGCAAAGAGAAATTATTTAAATGATAAAGTTGTTGCAACAAGAAATGGTGGGTTTACTATTTATGGATATGTCAAAGTGGTTGCAAAAGAAATTAATTAAATAATAAAGTTAGTTGCAACTAGGAGTGGAGAACTTACTATTTATGGAAAGTGGTTAAGTTAAGTGGACAAAAGTTGATACTTCTAGAGGAAGCTACTTGGAGAGTATAAATAAGAGAGCAAGGGTATCCCATTAACACATATTGAATATCATTGAATATCTATTTTGTGAAAGGTTATTTTGGTAGGTATTATTGATAGATCAAATTTCCAGCAGAAAAATCGCGGCAAAAAAAGTGTGGCAGAAAAATCGTGGTAGAAAAAGTGCGGCAGAAAAATTGCAGTAGAAAAAGTGTGGCAGAAAAATTGCGATAGAAAAAGTGCGGCAGAAAAATCGCAACATAAATAGTGTGGTAGAAAAAGTGCGGAAGAAAAATCCCAACAACAGAATCCCAACAACATAATCCTGTCAATAGAATCGCTACAACAACATGGTTGGGGTATATTTATAAAAGATATGACACATCTTGTTTGAGGTATGTTTTGTGAGCTAAGGTTTAGCTCTTAAGATGGTATTGGATGTTCAATATTGCTGCATATATCAGATTGTTTGAGGGACACAATTGGTATTTGGCATATGGATATTGGTCTTTTGGTTGTGATGTGTTGCTGAAGTTGTTGGTTTAGCTTGAGGATACATAATAGTGAGGTTGTGGCACATGGTTTGATGTAAGGGTTTATGGTATTTGGTTTATGTATAGAGTGATGAATTGTTAGATAACTTTTGATGGTTATATTGGTGCATGTATTTGGTATATGGTTGAGGTACATGGTTGAGACAAGTAGTTGATGAGTTGGCACATAAATGAGGTGTACAATTGATGATGTTGGTACATATTGATGAGTCATAGTTGATGTGTAGTTGATGCTATTGGAAGATTGGTTGTTGTCATTGATGTCAATCGTTGTCATTGGTTTTGGACCCCAATATTGATTAAGGTATTTGGACATGAAGGAAAGTGCACATGCAGATACAACACCCATGGATGGATAGTATACATCATGTTGTTTCCAGTGGTAGGTGGCACATCACGTGGATCCTCATGGTTGAGGAGAAATAAATTTTTGAATATGACAAAGTGAATTGAAGAAGGAAGTATAGGTCGACCCTGGAGATAATTAAAGAAAAGAATTACAAAATAAGAAAGTGTCAGGTCGACGCTAATATTAAAAGGAAGTGAGATAAAGGGTATACATACATATAATTATACATTCATTTTATACACACAAGTTTGTCAATGAATAAGGATATATAAGTCAAATTTCAGAGGAAATCTGAAGTAAACAATGCCATATTTCAAGGGAGGATGAAGTATTTTGGTGATGTGTTCTAAGGTATGTTATTTACAGGTCATCTTACCATTTTCGCTATAAATTTGTTTCTATAACGATTCATATGGTGAAACTCAGATGATATTGAGAAGACATATCCAGGTACCTGTGGTAAAAATTCCATCTCTTTATTCGCTATAATTTTGGAGATACACTCTGTGGAAGATAGGGTTTTTGACTAGTCCTGAAGCTAGTCATAAACATGTGTTCCGGGTAAAATAGTCATAAATTCTTCGTAGAGAATCCAAATGAAGTGAGAAAAATTTCATTGGAAACATTAAGGGCTGTAGTTTCTTTTGTATAAATTTCAGAATCTTATGTTAAATATTGAGCACGGGGCATTCTGTACAAGTTTGATCTCCTGAATAAACCATAATTGAATAAGGTCTACCATTTTCTCTATAACTCCTTTTCCGGGAGGATTCAAGGAATAAAAATTGGCGGAGTTTCATAGAATACATTGAGTTATATTATCTACAGGATCAAAGTATTCTAATAAGTGAAGAATTGTAGAAGTTGAAGAAGTCTTAGGAAGCATTATCAGGTTCTATGTGATGGTTGGTTGATGGTGATGATTTAATCTAAAGTTTTATTATCTCTCATATATTTCTTGGTGGAAGGAAGGGGCAATGATGGAGAGGTAAACCTTCTCTTGATATTTGAGGATTTCATCTTCCTTTTGGAGGTTTATCCCTCCCTTTATATTTGGAAGTTGTAGCTACCTTTGGAAGTCATTACTTCCCTTGAACAATAACTATTGATTATTTCTCATATATTGTGCATGGTGTATTGCCGTGTATTGGTGTAACTATTATACTATTGTTCATTTCTCATTGGATATAATTGAATATATAATTTGGTTGAAGAATAAGTTGAATTTTTTTTTAAATTGTACTTGATATTGATTCACCCCCCTCTCAGTATCAATAGATGCATGATTGGTACATACTTGGTACATGGTTGGAGACACTTGTTAGTAGTATTGTTGACACATCGTTTATGGATGATGTAGCATACTTGTATTGGTATATTATTAGAAGAACATATTGATCTTGGTGATGATTATAAGTTGTTGTGATTGGTTTATGTACATCTTGGTGATATTTTGCATATGGTTGAGAGTTGTCTTGGTGATTAGATATGATTTGGTTGATAATATTGAGGAGACAGGTTGTTGTGATAGGTTTTGTGGACAAGTTGTTGTGACAGGTTATTTGTATAGGTTTGGTGCATGGTTGATGCACTTGTTGATGGTATAGGTTGAGGTACATGTTGATGCATGGTTGATGCATGGTACATGTTGGTTCAGGTTATTGGTATAGGTTGTTTGGTGCAGGTTTATTGGTACAGGTTGTTACAAGTTATTGATACAGGTTGACACTGGCAGTGGTTGATTCAGTGATAGTGATAGGTTGTCTACATTTGGAATTTATATTTCAGGGTGGTTGGACAGGGCAAGGATATGTGGGTGTAACCACCTTCTGGTTGTATCCGGAGAACATAGCGGGTTATAGATAGGGAATTGGGGAGTTGGAGCTTCCCTTAGGTTGTAGCCTGATAAACTAAGGGGTTGGAGCCTCCTTCTAGTTGTAGCTTGATAATTGGAAGTTGGTGCTTCTTTGAATGTAATTCTTGACATATAATAAAATTATTCCATGGTTTTCTCCTGCATTGGGTTTCCATGTAAATATTGGTGTACTATGCATTGTGTGGATGTGTTTTTTATTGTTTATTATGCAATGATGAATGTTAATGCTTATGATACAGTAATATATTGATGATGAACATATGAGAATGGTTGAATAAGTAAAAGAATATACTTTGTGGTTTAAAGGATTAATAATTGGTATAATTTCTCATTACTGATTCACCCCCTCTCTCAATAATCCAACAAGGGAAACCTATTGAATTGTATAGGATAACTTTTCATTCCTCGTGGAACCCCATTAATGCCTCGACGACATTTATGAAAATTAATTAATGATATTACAATAATAGTTCTTTGATACAATAAACACAATTGAATACAAATTAAAATTGTAAAACATTAATATATATGAAACATAGACTAAATGCTCACCTTGACAATTTCTATTATATTCAAACTTCCATAGGTGAGGTGTCATTCTTCGTGTTTTTATTCCAGTCTCTTATTTCAAATTGAAAATATGTTTTTTTGTAGTTAGATACCTATGGTTCTTAGGGAGGAAGTTCCTATACTCATGAAATACCTCATTTCCTAGACTTTTTGAACGACGTGATTTCATCCCAGGACCAAAAAATAGACATGAAAAATTACCCTTTGTTTGAAGACCTCAAAGATATGGAATAATGTCAGTATTGTTTATATAACAAGGAATTTATATTTAAGAAGCATGCATCATATTTTCATAAAATTATATATTATTAAAGTGCAACAGTATGTTACATACCACAAAAATGTGTTAGCCCTCGGGCATCATGAATTGTCCATGTAAGTATTCCATGGAATTGAAATTGATTTTTCCCTATTGGTCTATAGATGTCGTACATAGTGATTCCAACCCATAACTTTAGTAGCTTGTCGACAAGAGGCTCAATTTATACAATAATATATTTCACTTGGTACTTACCTAATTGGGTGAAAGTACACATAATTACTACCTTGTATATATATAAGTAATTATGCAACGAATAAGACAAAAAAATGCAATGTTCAAACCAATTTTGTAAACAAATACCTGGAACAATCATTTCCAACATTGTGTGCTCCCTCTTTATTAACATCCAAGGAGGAAGTTTATTATTTATAAAAAAAAAAGGCCACACTAAGTAAATATACCTGAGCTCACCAAATGGATTGACACCGTTAGTTGTCAATGGAAGCCTAACATTACGAGGTTCTTCTTTAAAAATTGGCCATATTTATTCAATGTTCCTAAATGAAGAACCATCTACTTGCATTCAAAGAACATCACGTTCACTTCTGCATCGTGCATGGTAATCCATAAACTATGCAATTCTTTGGCACCTAAAAAATCACCGCAAATGTGGAATTATCAGAGTATGACGAAGAACCTTGTGAGACACCTTTTTTGTTACTTGATTGGTTCAATATCTATTGATTTGAAATTACAATAATTTCATTTCCGATGCATATTTTCCATAATATATAATATCATCATTCGAACATGCATCAATAGCCTGATACTCCATTCCAATATCTTTCATAATGGCACACAACTCTTGTTATGTGTGAGGTAAATTATTTGACAGTGGTAAGAAAAGTTCACCTAACAACTACAACATAAAAAATAACTAGTTAATGTAAATAATAGTAATAAAAAATATTGCATCATTGATTTACACATTAATTGGCACTAAACATAGAGAAAAATAAAGTCGACCTTTACGTATAATATGTAACGAATTATACTACGTACCTTAGGATATATGTGAGACAAGTGTTTGAAAAACCATTCAACACCTTCAAGTTCTCCAACAAAATTATAACAGAGATAATATTTTTTTTTGAGCCTTCATAAAATGGTTATTCTTCCTTCTCAAGAAGAGGTACATCATGAATATCATCAAAGTTTTCCTCATCGATAGGATAAAATATGTCCTAGATCAATCTATTTGTCCCACCATCCAACTCAACAATATTATTGGTGTCATTTTCTTCCATAGCATTGACTTGATCTTCAATATCCATAACATCTTCCACATTTTGTACAATAGTATTTATACTACTACTTGGTAGATATTTATCCGGCAACATACACCTAGGAGGATTTATCTTTACAATTACAAACAATCAATAACATTAGTGTCTATAACAAATATTAAAACAAAAGAAAAATTTATAAATACAATCAATACAAAGACATATATAATGACTAACATACCATGGGACAATATGTATGCCTCCCTTCACAATGCCCATACCTGCAATAATGTCTTTCAACTGTTTTTCTTACAAGTCTTATTCTTTTCAAGTCCTTGCATTGATTGCAAGGGAAATAACATTTCCCATCGGTACTGACCCATGCCTCCAATGCATCCCTTAATCTAGCAATCATCCTTTCACTCTCTTCAGATTTTGGCATTGGGATTTCCTATATTTACAACAAAATCCACTGAAGCAATATAAGTACATTAATATATACAAATATATTCTTACGGTACAAATGTCATCGAATTATATTGACCCGATATGTACTAGATAATCAATCCATTGTCATCATATATTTATTAAAGGTTTATAACAATAGTCAACAATTAATCAACAAATCAAAACCATACATTTTTACCACATAAGTTCCAAATATTAATTGTAAGTACTAAAATCAAACAATAAAAGAGAACTAGACCAAGACAAATTGCATAGTAATTAAATGGAATTGAGTAGACATGTTCATACCTATTTCCTAGGGAAGAATTTGTGTCCCCAAATGAAAGAGGGTCTAAGGGTTAGGGATCCAATATGGGTATTTAAAAAAGAGATACAGTAATATTAAAAATTTGTAACCTTCAAAGTACAAATTTTGAGATATGTAGATCAAGGAGTTGGATTTGGGGCAAGTAGCACATAGAAAAAAGACTTATAATCATGTAACAAACAATGAACATAAAAATATTTTATAATCGTTGCACCTACAACAAAATAGTAAAAAGCACTCACCTCCGTCAATATTTTGATGAACATTGACTATGTCAAAGTTGACCAAGTCAGTGACCATTAAATCATTTTCAAATGGGTAGTTGGAATTCTCTACATTCGTCGATAGATAGATGGACTATAATTGAAATATCGACAGATTTATAAGTTTGTTGGAAGCATGATGTTCATTGGGGCACCCCCCCCCAAAAAAAAATATGAAAATTTTAATATTATGTCGTAATTTGCGACGATATGATTCAATTTATCCTTATCGTCGAAATTTTTTGTCAAATTTTGACCCCATATGTAGTAGTGGCAGGATGGGTGTCAAAACGAAATTGTCACATATCTAATTCCTTTGTAACTACTAAGGGTATGGGTACCCCATAACCGTACCAATTTCATGTTGATTTTAGCTTTGTTACACTCTGTAACATACCCAACCACCCCTATAACATTGTTAAGGTGGTGGGGTACTCCAAATTCTTCCCAGTAACTTGAAAATTATGCTCATATACCACTCTATCATGTATCCAATACCCTCTATAACTATTGAGGCTATGGGGTACTTTTTGAAACCACTTTGTAATGTACCCATTCATCTAATTAGGTTGAAATCCAAATTCTATAGCTCTAATACCAATTTCCTCATTGTATTTCCATTAATTTATTAATGCATGCATACATGACAGTGCATTCTTATGCAAACACAATTAAATAATTCATAATTATAGATGAAATATTATACATGCAAATAGAAACAACATTAAATTCATAACATAAACAAGATTAATTCAACATAATCATAAATAAATCATAACACTTATCATTTTGGGAAATGACCACCAACTAGCTACATGTGAAGGAGGTTCCACCCAACCATAGGCTCTTCAATGCACTTAATATCTCTGCAACAAGGCCACTCCCAAGATAAGGATATGAAGCCATAAGGTATAAATCACCTATTGTTGTCTCTTGCTCTCTTCACAACCCAATTCCTAGATATCACAACATGTCAACTCTTACAACTATCCCAATCCAACAACTCTCTTTTCTCATCAACTTTCACAACCAAAGGAATGTGATCCCCTTCTCTTCTATGTATTCCCTTGGGATATTCCACTTCCTTCCAAGGATCCAAAACAGAATGACCATGAAATTGCATTGTTGGGGACTCCAAGGATACTCAATTGTAATTAATTTTCTCCACACCTATAATTTCCCTTGCACATGGGCATACATTCCACACATGTTTCATAACAATGATTTCCATAATTCTATTATGGACATATAATGGTAGCTTAGGCTTCATGTACAAAAAATCTAGAGAGATTGAACATCAAATCCTCTTTTCATTCTCAAAACTATGGAATATATTTTCATCCTAATAATAAATCATGTTTCTTCATGGGAAGTACACATTTGTCCCGTATGGAAACTAATCCCAAGGTTGATAGGACTTAGGATAATTATAAATCAAGGCTTAATAAAACTAAGGTTTAAGTAGTTAGGATCACAATAAAATAATATTATTTTCCTTTGACCCCTTTGATCCTCCTAAGACCCCTTTCTTTCCCCTCTTGTGGAATCATATCCCCCCATGATTTTGTCCTTCTCTGCTTGCAACTTGTGATGTGCATTTATATTATCTATAGTATACCTAGGGAGGTAATATGGGGTACCTAGGGAGGTACCCAAGGGGAATAATGTGTATGGAGGTCAATTCTAGTAAATAATGCCTATGTAATAGTGTGAACACAATAAAGGTGAGAAGGCTTTCTAGAAGGTTCTAAGGTAATATGGGGTACCTAGGGAGGTACCCCATATTACCTCCCTAGGTATACTACAATGAATTTAAAATAAACATTTAGCAATCCATGCATAACATTAACCAACAAACATGCATAATATAAACACATCTAAGAGATAATATTAAATAAACAACATAAATACATATAAACATAGAGAAACACATGAAAGAGAACTTATCTTTAAAATATAATTACACCGTCTGACTGCAGATGTCGAACGTTCCTGCACCCAACCATATGCTATGTTTCACATAAAATCTCTACAACATGCCACCCTCGAGTCGAGGCTATGCATCCACAAAGATGGGTCCCAGGCTGACTCTAAGTTTCACAAACCAATCAGCTACCAACTTTCACATTTTTATGAACCACATAACAATCCCAGTTTACCAACTCTCTTTCCCCTTCAGCCTACACAAACCAAAGAGATGAAACCCCTTCTCTTCCATGCAGTCCCTAAGGTTGTTCCACCTCTTTCCTGGGCTCCAATGCTACTGATCAAGAAATATAAATGCTTGAAACTCCAAGGATCATCAACTATGGATATTCCTTTCACTACTATCAACATTCTCATGCACAAGAGAATCAATTCCTTGTTGGAATACTAGTAGTTCATATAACCAAACTAGTCATAGCTCACTACCTCCAGTAATTCTTTTTCCATGCCCAAACTAAGAACAAGAGTGAATGAGAATGAATGGTAATGAGGAACCAATTAGGTAATCCAAAGTAAACCCAAACAACCCGACCATATTCTCTATTGCACATAAACTCTCTACAACAGGCCACCCTCAAGTCGAGGCTATGAATCCACAAGGATGGGTCCTAGGATGACTCTAAGTTTCACAAACTTGTCAGTTATCAACTCTCATAGTTTTATGAACCACATAGAAATCCTATTTTACCAACTCTCTTTCCCTTTTATCCTGCACAAACCAAAGAGATAAAACCCCTTCTCTTCCATGTAGTACCTCAAGTTGTTCCACCTCTTTCCAGGGATCCAATGTTACTGGTAAGGAAATCTTAATGCTGGAAATTCCAAGGATTCTCAGCTATGGATAGTCCTTTCACTATTTTCAACATTCTCATACACACAAGCAACAATTCATTTTTGGAATACTGGTAATTCTTATAACCAAACTAGCAATGGCTCACTACCTCGAATACTTTGTTTTCCACGCCCAAACCAAGAACAAGAGTGAACGAGAATGAATGGGAATGATGAACCAACAAGGTAATCTAAAGTAACCCCAAACAACCCAAAATTAGGGTTTAAATAATCACATGCCAGGGCATAATGTGGCCTCCTCAAGAAGCTCATGTAACCCCCCCCCCCCCCCCCCCCCCCCCCCCCCCCCTTTTTCCACTAAAACAAAGGTGGGTAAATAAAATTTAACAAAATGTTTGGCCCCTTTAGCGCCCTCTCTTGTGGAATCATACCCCCCTATAACTTTGTCCTCATTCATCTGGCACCCATTTCAATGTACATAATACATAGTTCAACCCTCATCCATATTAATAAATATGGGCTCTTCACCCCAACCATATCGGCTCACCAGCCTAAATCAAATTTATACAATTACATTATAAATTGTGGGGATTAAAAAGGGGGATGTTACATTGTTAAAAAGGAAGTAGATTATTATGTTGGTAGTGTAATTGAATGTTCACATAGCTTTGCACCACTTTGTGAAATAATCAACCACTATGATGATGTAATTATGGAAACCACTGGATGTAGGGATGCACTCCATAATATTGATACCTCACTTGTAAAAGGGATTGGAAATGATGATATGGTGCGGTAAAGATGGTGTAGGTATAGTATTGGGAGAAAAAAATTGATAATCGTTGCACCTCTTAACTACTTGAATGAAATCATTAAAAAGGGAGGGACAAACATATCCTACCTAAACAATATTTTGAGAAGTGGACATCCTACAGACATGGACACTGCATACACTCCTATAGAATCAATTTAAGATCCATTCCTACCTCATCATGGGTGAGGAAATGATGTCAAATGGTATCATCTCCTCATTGGTTAAGGACATATCTAATGAGGAGGTAGTGAGAATCTTGGTGATGAATACATCATTAAGCATTGAATAAAATATGTAGACCAAAATTTCAAGGATTTTTGTAACACGTATCCTTTGATAAGATTGTGAAAGAATTCTCAATAGGGATATTATCATTGAGAGGGAGGTCTATTATGTCTATGGGGATGTTAGTGATAAACTCGATAAGGGGCAAGGAATTTTCACTCTTGGGGGTATTAAATTTGATATTGGACTCCTATATGATGATGATACAATAAGAAAAATTACCATTAGTAAATAAACACCTTAGTATATCCTAAATTAGATTTGAATTAGCAATGACCTTGGTTTTCATGCACAAGAATGTAGTGGTGAAGTTTCTATATGAAAAAGACCACTGCCAAGGCCAAGTTCTCATTATGATTTTAGGTTAATGATGGCCTTGATAGGTTCTTACTTACATAGTAGATGATGTGCTTGTATTTTCCCTCCCCTTCATGTACTAATCCCGTAATGACTATGAATAACAAGACTGAGATGTAAAGGATGAAATCCTTATTGAAGTTAGGGAAATATCAAGGGTGAAAAGTGAGTGCATGATTCAATGTGTCAAAGGACTATTGGTCTTGGTCATCCCATACAAAGGTTATGATTTTCTATAAAATAAAAAACAAATAATGAGTGCATTTGTCATAATTAGGATAAATTAATGAAAAAAATGGTTTTTACTTGGATTCTCCACAACTAGTGTAGGGTCTGTGGTAGGGGTAGTTCAAATATGGCCTAAACTTTGAAGGGGTCAATGGTAATATGTTTCTTTAACACAATGAATCCAAAACGCTGACTAGTTTTGACATGGAAGACACACTTTATGGGGTTCAAGTGAATGTTATACTTCTGGCACCATAGGAAAATAACAAATAGGTATTCTAGATTTTTCCTTGAACAAAAAATGAGCTCATAAAGGTAAGAAAAGATGATATGAACTAGGTCATGAAAATAATAGGAAATGGAAAGTTAGAATGTGGCTACAACATTCTTTAATCTAAAAAACATAACATGATAAGAGACTATCCCTGGAGGTGTAGTGAAGGAAATATTGTACTAACATTTTGGACAAATATGGATCTGATCATTGATGCAACCCCCCTTTTTCTCCTCGAGGTTCTGCGACCTCCCGGTCAAGGATATTCAATAACTGAGATGAATTATCTCTTCGGGCCCCTGCTGGAGCCCAAAACTACTTTACACAGGTCCCCTTTCCTTCAAAGTGCAGGTTTTGTCAAACCCGTGGGCTCTTTCCTGACCTCTTTGAATAAATTGAATAACATACGCTAGCTTCCCTCACTAGATCCTTCCCTTCATATGACCTCGGGATGTGCCCATGATCCAACTCAAAGGGTACTTCGGAGCTTCGGGCTTTAGGTGTTTTCTCTCACCGCTCGCCAATTCCCCCGAACTCTGAACTCGCAAAATTTCAACTTGGCGTGTGAGGGATCGATGACCCCCACTCCTTTTCCAATCAATGACCCTGATTTCTTCGGGCTCCAGTGCTTTGGAAATTTTTGAAACACGACTCCACGAAATCTTCAGAGTAACAAGCCTGCGAAGTTCAAAATCTCCTGACACACGTCCTCCACTGTAAATGACTCAGATATATTTTAGCTTCGACTGATTCTCCCTTGTAATCTCTCTGAAGTTCACGATCTCCAGAATGGAAAATCTGAGGACACATATCCTCCCTTATCCTACGCTCACGATTTACTTTGGCACTTCGATCTTCTGAAGTTCTCAACTCGTGTGACCCCACTTTCATCCAAAGTGGCTATCTTCCGAAATGGAAGATCTGTTGATACCTGTCCTCAGAAAATGGATGATGTAGATAAAATTTGGCTCTCTGACCTTTGGGAGTTCTTGTTTAACACACTCCTTTTTCTATTGGAGTGACTTTTCTTCGAAATCGAAGATATTATGCCATGTGTCCCTCTCCAATAGATTGTTTCGATAAACTCTGAATCTTCGACCTTGGGAGTTCTTTCTTCCTCTTTGCGAATTTTCTCCGGAGTGCCTTTCCTCTGAAGTATCAGATCTATTGACGTTTGTCCTCCGAAAAGAACAACCTAGATCTGTTTCAGCACTTCGGAACTTCGGAAATTTGCGCTTCATGCTACTTCTCCCCAAGCTTATCCTTTGAAGTGATCCTTGTTTGAAGTATATAATATTACGCCACATGTCCTCCTGACCCAACGGTCAAGATTCGCTCCGCTCTTTGAACTTCGACAAATTTTGATGCTTCACTAACCCTTCCTCCCGGATAGCTTCTCCTCCGAACAAACGATAAGATGACATGTATCCTCCTTTGGATCTACAGTCTAGATGGGTTCAGGTTGCGTAAATTCAGACTTTGGAGCTTTGGCGATCTCACTCTCTCCCTTTCCACAAACTCCTGGAATGCTTCTGCTGTGGAGTTTCAGATCTTTTACCACCTATCTCTCTGGATGATGGATGACCCCTAACCTCTTTGGGACTTCAAAGAATCCTCTTTCCTGTGTGAACATAGAGACTTAAATCTTGTGCAATTTTCCTAGATCCAATGATCTGGAATGATCTCACTCCCTCCTGGACGGATCTTGATGAATAACTCATGAAACCTTCAGAGCTTCATTCCCTTTGAATATTTCTCCGCGCTATCTCTCTCTGTGATATCTCTCTTGATATTTGTTTATTGAACCCTTTGACTCCTCAGAGGACTACCTCAAAACTTATTCAAACTTCCAATGTGTGCACTCCTTGCAAGAAATTCTTATGCAAGACTTAGCTTCTTGCGGACGACTGTGCACACCTTGCAACAGTCCCTTTGCACTCCTTGCAACAGTCCCTTTGCACTCCTTGCAAATGGAAGTTTCACGCTGTCTCTTCTGAGATTCTAAGTCGAAACATAATTCATCAATGCACTCCTTGCGGACTATATGTAGACCTTGCATGAACTCAACGAAGAGGAACGATTTGAATCTTATCCAAATTCTTCACAAGTTCATATACTCAATAACATGACTCATTCTTTCATGAAAACATAAAATAACAGGGAAACTATAAACAATAGAAACACTATGCATTGGGTCAATATATCCCTGTGTTATATTCATTCAAATGTAAATGGCTACAACTCTGATAAAAAAAACTTACATTTAGTAACAACTATCTCTTACTAATCTGTATCCTTATTTAGGCATACAATGATCTCCTACCAATCTGCAACATCCTTATTCAGGCATACAATGCATCTACTTATAAAAGAGGTCCTCTAGGGTTTCCTCCAACTACCTATCTACTCCAACAAAAAAAACAACTACCACTTAAGTTTCGTTACATTAAAGTCTAGAAGTGAAACTCCCCGATCACTCGTGATCCTTCAGCTCCCAAGAATTTTGATCTTCTTCAGTTTTCAATCCATTCAAAAAAATATCTGCAGGAAACACCAACGTTAAGATTCTGAATTCATTCAAAGGCACACTAAGGCATTGAGTTGTCTCTCCATGTGTTCTTGTTGACGATGCTCCTGCATCATACTCCACTACTGGGAAAATCATGAGCTCCCTCTCATGGTTCCCTATGCTCTTTTGTTGAGATATTCCAGGGTCCCATACCTTCTCTTGGAGATGTCTATCTTCTCCTTTTCCTTGTTGCTTCTTCTGCCATGCTGCTCCTGCAAGTTTTCTTCTGTCCCATACTTCTCTGTTGGTTGCTCCTTGTTCTGCTTCCAACATCAATCTCTTTACCTCCTCTATCACCTCTTCCAGCTGGTCCAATGGTTATCTCTTCTCCTTCATCTCATTTTTCTACATCACCCTTTCACCAACTTCCAACCTGACTTGTTGGATCAACTGAATTTGCATCTTTACCCTTCTCTGTAGGGCCTTTAGTTCTTCACACAAATCAACAAAATCCATGCTATATGCTTCTCTCTCCTCTGTTGTAGGTCCACATTCTATAGTTATCTCTTTCTCAACTTCATGGATGAAAATTTTGAGCCATTTCTCTGAATGCTCTTCTCCTCTTTCTACTACTGTAGGTTCCAATTCTTCATGTTCATCTTTTTGGATGAAATTTTCGAGTAATTCCACCCAAAGTTCTTCTTTCTCCATCTCTTGGGCACATTGAAAAATGTGCTCTTCCTCCTCCATGGAAGTCTCTGATGGTTGACTCCTCCTCTCATGCATTCTACTCTGATGTGTTTCATCCTCACCAATGAATAGATCAATTTGATCCCCTACATTATCTTCATTTCCCATGGCACTAGTTGACCACTCTATTGCAGACTCTAGTTTTGGAGTCTCACCACTGAGTTGCTACTCAAATTTCTTCTTTGACAGATTGAATTCTATCATCTCCCTTGTTGGCATATATTCAACTTCCTCTAGCTGCTCCTCATGCTGGAATCCTGTCTCCCTTTGCATGATAGCATCCTGGCAGTTCTTTTCTGGTTCTGGATTGTTCAACCAATCCTCCAACATCTTTAGCTATTGCTTCCATTGAGTGAGAAATTCACTTGAATTCTCCTCTTTTTCTGTTGGGGAAGACATCAGTGTCTTCTCCTTCTCCTCCTCTTTGACAGTCCTTGCTGGTTGTCTTTCCTCTGCTGCACCTGCATCAAAGACAAAGTTATTTTAAAGAGCATTAAGCCCCATGGCCTCACTCTTGGATTCCTATTGCATGATATCCTCATGTGAAACACTCATACTAGCATCTGTTGGACTGTTAGGAAGGAATATTAGAATTACCCCAACGATAAGAACACTCCCCTGATCCGCCTCCTCTATGATGGAAGTATTTAACTTCTCATCATATTCATTCACATGGCCTGCAACTCCACATGAATATTCATATAGATGAGGCCTCTCCTTTGCCTCCATTTCATCTGTCAACACCCCTTGCTGATATGAACTCTCTTCAGAGCTCTTGAGACCTTCAGGAAGTCTCATCTTTCCCTTGCCCACCTAAAAAATTGGTATTCCGGTCTGGCCCTCCTGGCAGTCCATGAGATCTCTGCTTGATACCATCTCATCGCCCATCTGTAAATATAAGAATTTATCTCTTCCCTCCTAGCAGTTCATGAGATCTCTAGCTGATCTCATCTCCTCCTCATCACTGAGGTTCCTCCCAATGTCTGGTTCATAGATATGAATCACTTTCCCCTCTATGCCACTGAGGTTTTCAACATGCCTCAACCACTTCCTCACTACTTTTTGTTGCCTTCTGTCTAACAACTTCTGGACAAGACACTCTACTTTCCTCTTCAAAGGACATTCATATGTCTAATGTACCTTTGCTTCATGCTACATCCTCCATGTTAGCCTCTCCATCCCTGCTCTGATCTCCTTGAGCTATTTTTCTATCTCAACTTTGTTTTTTTGCTAGTGGTCCTTGTCTTGACCACACCGATGGCCTTCAATAGCCATTTTCACCCCCTGCTTCCCCTCCTGGCAATTCTATGCATTATTATGTCACCCAAAGCATCTCCAACTTTTCCATGCAGCCTACCTCATTGTCAATTTGTTGTTGCATACATGCAACCATCATTCACTGAGCATCACACTCTGTCTCACCCTTCACCTGTTGTCTATGTGGGACCTCTCGGTCAAGGATCTTCAATAAATGAGCTAAATTATCTCTTTGGGCCCCTGCTGGAACCTAAAACTACTTTACAAAGGTCACCTTCCCTTCAAAGTGCAGGTTCTGTC
Source organism: Picea engelmannii (assembly GCA_009831015.1). Taxonomy (NCBI): domain Eukaryota; kingdom Viridiplantae; phylum Streptophyta; class Pinopsida; order Pinales; family Pinaceae; genus Picea; species Picea engelmannii. Next base: position 191,875 of record ML778368.1, on the reverse strand, counting down.
AAACCAGTGGGCTCTTTTCTGGCCTCTTTGAATAATTTGAATAACATGTGCCAACTTCCCTCACTAGATCCTTCCCTTCATATGACCTTGGGTTGTGCCCAGGCACCAACTCAAAGGGAGATTTAGAGCTTCAGGCTTCGAGTGTTTTTTCTCACCACTCGCCAATTTCCCCAAACTTTGAACTCGCAAAATTTCGACTTGGCGCGTGAGGGATCAACGACCCCCACTCTTCCAATCAACGACCCTGATTTCTTTGGGCTCTGGTGCTTCGACAATTTTCAAAAAATGACTCTACGAAATCTCCAGAGTAACAAACCTGTGAAGTTCATGATCTACTGACACGTGTCCTCCATTGTCAAAGACTCATATCTATTTCATCTTCGACCGATTCTCCCTTGTAATCTCTCTGAAGTTCACGATCTCCGGAATGGCCAATCTGACGACACACATCCTCCCTTATCCTACGGTCATGATTTACTTCGACACTTCAGCCTTCGGGAGGTCTCAACTCGTGCAACCTCACTTTCCTCTGAAGTGGCTATCTTTTGAAATGGAATATCTACTGACACATGTCCTCAACAAACGAACGACGTAGATGAACTCTGACTCTCCGGCCTTCGGGAGTTCTTGTTCAACACACTCCTTTTTATCCCGTAGTGACTTTTCTCTGAAATGGTAGATCTTCTGCCACACATCCCTCTCCAACAGATGGTTCTGATATATTTCGGCTCTTCGGTCTCGGGATTTCTTTCTTCCTCTTTGTGACTTTTCTCCAAGTGCATTTCCTCCAAATTATTAGATCTGTCAATGCATGTCCTCCGAAACGAACGACCTAGATCTGTTTCGACACTTAGAAACTTTGCGCTTCACGCTACTGCTCACCAAGATTATCCTCCGAAGTGCTCCTCGTTCGAAGTAGCTAATATTCCACCATGTGTCCTCTTGACCCAATGGTCAGGATTCGCTCCGCTCTTCGGACTTCGACAACTTTTGATGTTGCGCTACGCCTTCCTCCCGGATAGCTTCTCCTTTGAACGAGCAATACGTTGACACGTATCCTCCTTTGGATATACGGTCTATATTGGTTCATGTTTCATAACTTTAGACTTCATATCTTCAACGATCTCGCTCTCTCCTTGTCCACAAACTCCTGGAATGTTTCTGTTGCGGAGTTTTAGATATTTCTCCACCTGTCTCTCTGGATGATGGACGACCCCTAACCTCTTCGGGACTTCGACGAATCCTCTTTCCTGTGTGCACATAGAGAATTAAATCTCGTGCACTTTTCCCAGATACAATGATCTGGAACGATCTCGCTCCCTCCTGGATGGATCTTGATGGATAAATCATGAAACCTTTAGAGCTTCATTCCCTTTGAAGATTTCTCCTCGCTATCTCTCTTAAGATTTGTTTCTTGAACCTTTTGACTCCTCAGAGGACTACTCCAAAACTTATTCGAACTTCCAATCTGTGCACTCCTTGAAACATATTCTTATGCAAGACTTAGCTTCTTGTGGGCGACTATGCACACCTTGCAATAGTCCCTTTGCACTCCTTGCAGATGGAAGTTTCCCACTATCTCTTCTAAGATTCTAAGTCGAAACATACTTCATAAACACACTCCTTGTGGACTATATGCACACCTTGCATGAGATCAAAGAAGAGGAACGATTTGAAGCTTATCCAAATGCTTCACAAATTCATATAGTCAATAACATGACTCATTCATTCATGAAAACAAAAAATAACAGGGAAAATGTAAACAGTAGCAACACCATGCGTTGGGTCAATATATCCTTCTTCTATATTCATTCAAATGTAACTGGCTACAACTTTGATAAAAAAACTTACATTCAGTAACAACTATCTCCTACTAATCTGCAGCCTTATTCAGGCATGCAATGATCTCCTACCAATCTACAACAACCTTATTCAGGCATACAATGCATCTACTTATACAAGAGGTCCTCTAGGGTTTCCTCCAACTACCTATCTACTCCATAAAAAAAACTAACTACCACTTAAGTTCCATTACATTAAAGTTTAGGAGTGAAACTCCCAGATCACTCAGGATCCTTCAACTCCCAAGAGTTTTGATCTTCTTAAGTTTTCAATCCGTTCAAAAAAACGATTTGTAGGAAACACCAACGTTAAGATTCTGAATTGATTCAAAGGTGCACTAAGGCACTGAGTTGTCTCTCCACGTGTGCTTGTTGATGATGCTCCTGCATCAATTATACCTTGAGAAACCAACAATGAAGAAAAGGACCCCATAAATAGTGAAATCATTGATGATTTGAACAATGAAGAGTGTAAGGTAGTTGTATTTGGGACAATCCTAGTTATGATCAAAAAAATTAATACAAACACAAATGCTTCCTTATTTTTCATTAACTCAGATAGGACTAGATACCCAAGATGTGTAAGTGATAAGATAAATAAATCCTACCTAGTGGAGTTTATTGACTTATGCCTTAATGGTTAGAGCCTTAGTTGGATGGATAGGCCTTTGTTACTACTAAACAATGTATGCATATGGCCATGTGTCAATTTCATACTCAATAATGTCAATATCGTGTTTAGGCAATTCCAAATAGAATCACACAAAATGTCATGAAACTCTTGGAAAATGGATTTATATGTGGTGACCTCTTCAGGATAATAGAAATATCTAATAAGTATATTTCCAGTGACACTAGGTTTAAAAAAACATATCCACCTTGATGGTGGAAGAAATATTGGTCATGTTTCCTTCATCAAATACATTCAAAGAAATAATCGAGTTCTTGAACCAATCAACATGTCTAGGTGGAATGAAATACTTGGTTTCAACAAAATATTGATCATAATGGATTTTGGGTGTGATTGCATCCTAAGGAAGGAAATGGGAATGATGATGCATGGCATCCTATGGATAGTTAGGGTCATTTATAATATCTTCAATTGAGTAGAAAACAAGGGGACAAGAGGCAAGGGGATTGGGTAAAACAATTGAAGTGGTTGAGGGGGTAAAAGTGTTGATGTTGGAACCCCTACCAATGCCATAGGTGCATGATGTCTAACACACATATGAGACACCAATAAAAAGTTGAGATAGAGAATGTGGAATAAGTCTTCACCCATGGGGAGATCAATGGTGCACCAATGAGGGATGGATGACTAATGTATAATCTTTACAAAAAAAAACATGTCATCATAAGCCATGGAAACTACCAATGTGAAAATGTAAAAAATTGTGTTATAACCTATGACATCTATATTAGGTGGGGGAGACCTGATGTCTAGAGTTAACCTAGAGACCAATCAACATAGGAAATTGGTAAACAACAATAAGGGTATCCTAAAACTGGGGAAGTTTGATACAAGGGTGAGAGTAATGGCCATATGTGTCACGTAAGGAACAAGAATGGTTGGTTCACAATGGTGGGTTGAATTTTCTTGTGGTATCCTTCAAGGGACTAGGAGGAGTGGATTTTGTTGATGGGATTGGCTCAACTAAATATTCCACTAGTGGGTGAAGAATATTTCACAAATCTAAGAGTATAGGGAACTTTTTGGTGACATGGTCACTGACATTACAAAGAGCACTAGGGGGTACACCTATAGTGGGTGTGGTGGTTAGAGTGGCCATTTTTGGCCTAAGAGTACTAGTGCTCCCATTTTTCTTGGATTTCTCCCCAAACACCTTTCCTTTACTTGAATTATTGTATGTGATGGTTTCATGTGATGACTATGAGGTTGATGATGGTAGAATGATCAAAATTTGCACATGAATAAATATTAAATGGACTAGTGGTGTAAAGGATAAGGTAGGGGAAGGATATTTGAGGTACCAAACATGTATGCCAAGAGTTAGTCTATGAAGGGTTAATGTGGCCATCATAGGGTCCCAACCACACCATGTGGTGGGAAAAGGAATGGAATGTACATAATAGGAGTCAAGGAATATGGGTTCCTACCTAATGATAGAAAATGGGAGGATAGTTTAATGGGATCTCTAGATGACTAAGAGTGGATCATAGTGTGGTATGAAACACTTGATGTTGAATATGATACAACAATGGATTATTATAGGATGTGATGACATGCATGAGATATGATCATAGTGACAAAACATGGGGTGGTGTGCCATGATACATCCAAAGAGATGTAGAGTCTTTAGAGCCACTAGGGACCACATTAGTGTATGATGGCATGGGTTGACTACCCCCAAGGATAAGCAATAAATTGTTTAGATTGGTTTGGGATTATAATACATATTTTTTTCCAAGTGAATGATATTTACATTGTGTGGAAACACCATGGTGTGGAAAATCGATGAGGTAAACACTTCCACAACATACATATTATTATCACCTAAGGGAATATTGTAATCAAGTGTGGTGTCTAAAAATTTGATATAAACCAAAATAGTCTTACCAACTAACTCAATAGGGGAATTTTAGTAAATTCCTTTAGGTTGGGAATGATGTAAATCATAAGCATTGAGGGTGATTATTGATGGAACTATCTCATAAGATCCTAACTTCTTCTACACAATGGTAGACATGATGCATGTACACATACCTTCATTGATGATATGATGATGAATGGTAAGCTTTTTTATTGTAACTAGAATATTAAATGTAATGGAAGAGGATAAATGGTAATCTTTTTTATTGTAACTAGGATATTATTGCACCCAAGGCTAATAGTAAGGCCTTCCACTAGAAAATACATGTTTAAATAAACTTAAGGGATGACATGACTATGGGTGATTAGGCTAAGGGATCCATGATACTATAGTTATGAACAACCCTCACATGTGGGTTATAATAAGTATGATGTAAAGTTTCAATTGCTAATTTAGGAGTATGGTTATCATTAGGTCATGGGACTTGAAATGGATCACTAATAAAGGGGGGGTGTCATTACATTTGGGAAGAGGTGGCTTGGGAAAACCATACTTTTGGTTTCACATTTGAAAATGAATATCTAAGAGTTCATGTAAATTTTTTGGAAGGATGGATCTCTAGGTGGCGTAGAGATAAATGGTTGAGAGAAAGGAGGGGTGACCACTGTAGGTGAAGGTATTTTGAAGAACAATTGGTTGAGAAGTAGAATGGTGACGCAGTTGTGTTTCACCCTTCCCCTATGGAGGGTCAGTGTTAGAGCTAGTTGCTACTTGTTTTAAACGATGAATAATAGGAAACCTAGGAAAATGATGAGTTTAATGCCCACATTGACCACAAAAAACACAAGGATGGTCTATTCTAATTTGGTTATTCTTTCCTTTCTTGGCTAGATTGGTGGAATCCTAGTTTTGACTTGTGGTGTTAAGGTTTCCCCAAAACCTCATGGGTTGATTGGGTGGGTTTACACTAGGCGTTTTATCTTGGTTCTAGTTCTTATGACATTTTTTCTTCTTTCCCTTATTATACGAGTCTTGGGGATTCACCATGTTTTATTGGGAAAATTCTTAGCCTTGCTGGGTAGGATAGGTTTGAAGTAGATTTATTTGAGAGGGAAACAATGAGGTTTGAAGTGATAGAGGTCCTAACAAGGGACCATAAAATTAATAATATCAATGTTTAGATTGAGGTCTCCCATAAGAGGTGTTGGGACCATATGATATCGAGGTTCCACTACAAGAGGGTTGAATATTATGAAAATAGGATATTGACATGTGGACATGAATGAACTATTGAGTATGGTGTGTTTGTACCTAAATTAGAAGGTTACAACCCATCATTTGGAAAAAAATGGGTTAATATGGAACATAGTTGGATGCCCATATTAAGTTTGGGAATATGAAGTGTTGTGTCCAATATAATGCTTACCATACATGCTAGTACTAGTAGAGAAATTCATTTGACAAAATTGATTGGAGGCTTGCACACTAATACATCTAACACTATTAGTGGCATAGGATACACCTAATATAGGTTGCTCAAGATAATGGTTATGGGGAGTGATAGGGATATTGGTGTATAGATACCCTAGCTTAGCTTAACAGGGGTTGAAACGTTGGGCCTTAAGGATGAATTCTTATTTTTATTAAGGTATAGTGGAGTCCGTGTCTTGGGAAAGAATAGGAATAAGGAGCATCAAAAACCAATATGTTAGAATGGGGTTTTTGAGGTCTATCTTACACAAGTTATGTCTTGTATGCCACTCATGGATATGATCTGTAATATGAGAAGAAGTAGTTTGGTGGAAAGTGGTGAGAATCTTATTCTTGCATCATTATAGGACAATAATTGAAAGAATGTGAGGAATTTTTTATCTATATACTCAAAGGTGGCATGAGTGTTTGTTCGTTCATCAATATACCATTTTGCAACGACCTTAGTTAGGGTCAATTAAAATATCCTAGGAATTACAAAATATTTTATGATGTTGTTGGAGGAGAACCATACAAAAGAAGGCACAATATAGTTGGATGGGCTTTTTCCACATAACCCTTAAACTTAGGAATGCTAGAGAGAATCTTAGTTGGTAAGGATAGCCACATCTAGAAGATTCAAGATATCCATATATGGGATGTTTTGACTCTGACTTGTTTCATCTATTATGGATGTTGAAATGGTTGACAAGCTTAGAGAGAAGGTCGAGATTTACGAGGATAAGCTAATTGAGGATGAGCTTGGTATGGATGAACGTAATGTTGATAGACTTGAAGAAGTACTAGAAAGTAATCTAACAAAATATGGTAGAGAAAGAGAAAGAGCTAGAACCCCTATAGACAATGGATGAAGGACCTTAAGAATAAGATAACACCTAGGGAACTAAGGGTTTTATATATTTCTTAACTACTTAAATATTTTTGAATGGAAAAAAAATCAAAGAAAAATGTACCTAAATTAAAACTTTTTTTAAGGTGGTGTAATAAATGTTTTGGAAGTGATTTTTAATAATTAATAATAATGAGAATCTCTAATGTATTCTTTTTTTCCCATGGTTTTAAAAGATAAAGACACACCCTAAGATTAATAATTTTCCTCCTAAATCGCGTATAGTAACTAGGCCACTATACACCGAGCGAGTGAATGTATAATGGAGATATTTATAGCGAGGGTCTCTAGGGGTAACTTCAAAAGGCCAAAAAATATATATCTCAGGTGTCTCCTCGATCCCACAAAAGTCACTTGGTAGTAACCCATGACAGGCTACTAAGATACCTCTTCATGGAATGTGGATGAGGGATTTCCTCCCACAAATAATCATGGGGTAGCAATGAAAATTGAAATAGTTTGGTGACTTTGTCAAATATCTAATCCTGACATTAGCATTAATACTCGAAAGAGAGTGTGTCCCTCATACTAGTGCAATACATGTGTTCAAAAGGATTTTAAATCTCCATAAGCACAACAACTATTTCTCATTGTATATAATTATGGTGAATTATTTGGATACATATCCCCATAATATTAACCTAACTACAAAATTATTTTGGTCTTCAATTGAGGGATTTAGTTAGTAATGAATTAAGTTGTTAATTTTAAAATGTTAATGTTAGAGTCATGAATCAAACATACATGGTTAATGTTTAAATCATGTGCACAAGTTGCATAAAAAAACTTGAAATGAAAGGATAGAAATGAAAAAATATCATTGAAAAGGAAATACCAATAGAAATTAAAAAGAAGGGAAATAAATGAAATTGAAAAGTTTAAAACAAACAAGTTATTTCTTTATCAAATGTTCCTTAACTTTTGAACAATTCAAATGTAATGAACAATAAATGAATTCTAAATTAATGTTGAAATGAATAATGACAAGGAGGGAGAAAAAACCCTCAAAGTGGCTAGTGCTAGAAATATAGGTAAAAACCCTCAAAGTGGCGAGTGCTAGCAATATAGGTTTTTTTTTGCCTACTTATAATGTTATTTTTATTACTTAGCAAAACAACATGAGTTAGTTATCATTTTTTTTTTGGAAAAAAAACTAAAACTTCTTGTAGAAGTTTAAAACAAAACTAGTTTATTTATTTTGAGTAATTTTTTAATTAATATGTCAAACCCGAACCTAGTAAATTTAATCTTGAAATATTTTTTATGAGAAATCTTATTCATTAATGAGAGTCCTTACGCATAATGGGAATTAAGGAATGCCAAGTGATTAGCTTTGACATGGATTCAAGTTTCTAGAGTTATGAAGATTTTACATCTGTTATTTGTGGATGACGTGATTATAATGATAAATGCAAAGTTGTCTGAGTGGACTGAGATAAATAAAATTCTTACTATTTTCTATAAGGTGTCGGGGATGAGAGTCAATATTCAAAAATCGACTTTTCTCCACTCAGGCATTCAACAAGAGATTATAGAAGAATTAAAAGTGATTTACAATATTGGATTCAAAGACCTGTCGGGGGATTCAATTACTTGGGTTACTATCTAAAACTGGAGAGCTATAGAGCCAAGGACTGGAGATGGCTCTTAGAAAAGTTTGATCACAGAATCAATCACTGGTGCAATAGGGTGTTATCTTTGGGAGGTAGGTATGTTCTAGTTAAGGTTGTCTTGGAAAGTCTTACAATTTACTGGTTAGCTTTAACACATATCCCACTTTCAGTTTTAAACAAAATTAGACAGATGGTCTTTTCTTTTCTTTGGTCTGGCAACAAGAAGGGCATAATATTTCATTTATGAAATTGGGAAACGGTTTCAAAGACAAAGATTTATGGAGGCTGGGGGCTAAGAAATCTGTACATTTTCTATCGGGCCTTGGCAAAAAATACCTTTTGGAGAGTTCTGAAAAAACCTGGTATTTGGAATAGGGTGAAAAAAGACAAATATCTGCCTCATGAACAGGTTCATACATGGTTAAGATCGACATCGACAAAGGCGACTTATTGATCTTAGACTTGGAAAAACTTAATAAACGCCTTATCGCTAGTTCTTCAATGGTTAGCTTCGAATCTTGGAACTGGGCAGTCTATTGTTATTGGGAGAGATTTCATTTTGGGTTTGGGTACTGATTCACTGTTAGCTAAAGAGTTAATTGGGCGCTTGAATCATAAAAATGTTTACTTACTTTACCAAGCACGTTGTGAGCAAGCAAAGGGGACTATATGTACCAACTGGCTAGACAATACAGCTCTGGAGCTTGAGGGAGATATAGCTAGTGAATGGGAAAAGTATAAGAAAGATCTGATTAGCATAGCAATACACCTCTAGGAATGCCCAGATACTTTACTATGGATGAGAGGTGACAACACAGGCTAGCTAATGATTAAAAATGTGTATAATGCAGTAGCAGAAAATATTTGGTCGAAAAAAGTAGATGGTTGGAGGAGAAAGTTATGGAAATGGGACTGCCCCTTAAAAATCAAGTTATTTACTTAGTTGTTTGCTGAAAATAAGATCCTTACCTGGGAAAATCTCCAAAAAAGAGGATGGGCGGGTCCAGACATATGTATCCTTTGCAAAGATAGTAATGAGACATGTACACACCTATTTGTGAATTATTAATTCACCAGTGCAGTATGGAATAAGGTAACAAATGCTCTTAATTTGCCAAGTGGGTGGACCGGTCCAATAGTGAATGATTGTTATGAAAATTGGACAAAGTTGAATCCATCCTACTCTTCGCTGCCTGCTTTTCTTAGCTGGTACATTTGGAATGAAAGAAATTTAACTATCTTTGATGCAGGTTCTCCCTCATGCCAGAAGGTTTCCTTCAAGGCTATATGAGTAGTTAGTATATATGGAATCAAGGAAAAAGTCAATCCTCCTCGTAATGCCCAAATAAATCTTTCAGTTGGGAAAGCTATTGCATGGTTTGATAGAGCATCTCAACAAAGAGGTGAAAAAAGTGGGGCTGGAGGAAATATTATGATTAATAGTAACACTTCTTATTTATGGACTTTCAATTGTGGCCAAGGGATAAAGACCAGGGCTGAACTCTTGGGGGCTTGGGCCTTTGTTACCTTGGCTGCTAGATTGTCAATTCCAGACATGCTATTGCTAGGGGACTCCAAGATTGTAATTGAGTGGCTAAACAAGAGGGGAGACCTCCAAGCGGTAGCTCTAGAAAGCTGTAAGGAAAGGATCATAAAAACTCTTCCACTCTTCAGGGATATCTCCTTTGCTCATATTTATAGAGAAGATAATATAGAAGCACACAAAATGTCAAAAAGGGCTTATCAAATATACCTGGAAACATTGCTTTTACACAATGAGAGAAGGGTAATGAGGGTCCCACTCATTACTTAAAGTTATATTAGTTACATCAGAGTTAGTTATTAATCCAGTTTCTTGATGAACAAATCTTATAGTCATAGTACTGTTTCAAAGTTATTTGAGGGTTAATTCTTCTTTTTGTACTCTGTATCTTTTTGTCTTTTGTGAGTTGGAAGCTTACTTTTGGGTTACTATTATGAATGCTATGAAAAAGCTATGCTTACTGCTATCACATAGCTCATTTTTTAAAGGTCCTATGTCTAAGGACACTTGTAAGAAAACTACTTGAAAAATTTCGTGTGAAAAAAAGTGATTAGCATTTATGGAGATTGGTTCTAAAAAGTCCACATGTAACCATTACATTGTCTAAACATTACATTGTCTAAACAAGCATGTGCACATTTATGATTCACAAACTAGTTGTTTCACATGTAACCATTACATGTGCACATTTATGATTCACAAACTAGTTGTTTCACATGTAACCATTACATTGTCTAAACAAGCATGTGCACATTTATGATTCACAAACTAGTTGTTTTCTTAATTTCTACGAGTCATATGGATCTTAAGGGATTTATCCTAAGTGGCGCATGTAATAAATGATAAACCAAAGTACCTTATAAACATCAATCTAATCTAAAGTTTGACTAGGTTTAATGAGATAAAAATATATAGTGTGATATGATGGGGTGCATCATGTAAATTACACATGATGATGTTTCCCATGTATAATTATTCAAATGGTAAAAATGAACGAAACATTAATAATTATAATTATTATTAATTATATTTCTTATTAGTTTTAAAAAAATAACTTTAAAATTTTTCAATTGCATAAAATATGGGTTAAACTTTATTATTACAAAAATTATTTTAAATTGCATGATTTTTTTTTTTTATAAGTAAGAAATTTTATAAAGAATTTTTAAAAACTAGAGTTATAAAATTTGCATAGTGTCGTGCTGTAATAACTGAACTTCTCTAGAGGGAAACCAGTTTAGCCAACCAATATTAGGACCAAAGTAGTTAGCAATCTTTCAGTAGTTGTAAGCATTGTTCAAACATAGCAAACTAAGAACTAGAAGCAAAAAAGTTATTCAAGTGGTACAGAGGTCAGACATGACATGTGGACAGAGGTCATACACCTGGCTTGTGGCTTTGCCCTCCTGATGGAGAGAAGACAAAGGTCGCTGGGTCTCAGGGCTCCTCTTCGACAATTGTCCCCCTCCATTCCATCTTCTCTTGCATGGTTGCATCCTCATCACCTCTTTCCTTTTCGCCGCCAGGCCGAGTGCTTCCCATTTCCCTGGATGCATGCATGCTCAATCCTGCTGCAACGTGCTCACCGAGTGATTCTTCTGCAAAGGGCGTGTACTCCGCGTCTATGTCCACGTGCATGTTTGGACCCGAGTCTCTGTCTCCTGTGGGAAGCCCCCCACCCCCTGAGTCGCCTGCATGTATGTACTATGCCTGAGTGTACTCTGTTGTCCTAGCTGCAACCGGTGAGGAGTGGAAGGTCCCCTGGAAAGATGAGAGGATCTGGAGGAGTGCAAAAGTCTTACTGTCCAGTATCTCCAATCGAAACTAGAGGTCGTCTTGTCCCTGTTGAAGATCGAAGAACAGACCGTGGAGAATGGTGAGGCTATCCTATAGTTGCAAATCTTGGACGGAGTCTGAAAAGGAATGTGGCCCCGATTGGGTTCCCAGGAAAAAGGGTGGTGCTCCCAAGGATGGGCGAGTGTAGGAATTCTCTGGCAGGCCTGGTGCACTAGCTGGCGAGTTCGGTGGGACTGCGAGAGGTGACACTGAAGAAGAAACCAAGTCGGAGATGGGTCCTGGGTGAAAACCCAGTGAACTATCAGAGAGAGCCAACCCTTCGAGCCGGGAAGCTGGAGGGGAGGAGGGGGTGCTTGGGAATTGCTCAGGCTGAGACTACGAGGAGTGCGAGGGGGATGAACCAGGGGAAGAGCCCGAGAAAAGTGCAGGCGCCAGAGAGAGGACCAGTGGAGGTCGAAGTGGTTGCCAGGGCAAGCCTTGCCTTGGCATTCTAACGGCACAGGGGGAGAAGGGAAGCACAGGGGAAGGGCCCAGGTAGACAAGGAGGAGCTAGAGATGAAGCTAATTGCAGGGGCTCGTAGCAAAGGAGGGAGGATGGAATAAGGCACAACTTTGCAATTGAATAAGGAGGCAATGTTGCATGCGCAGAGTAATGGCAAATTCATTGAGTTGAGCCATGGAGGGGACAACAGGAGCAAGCCAAACGCACCAAGAGTAATGGTGCATGGATAAAAGCAAGTGGGATTTAAATGCATGGGGGTGGCGGTGAGGTGTGTTGGGATTCAATCATATAGCCATTGCCATACTGGCCATTTCACACCACCTCCGAGTACCATGTGTCCCGCACTATCACCCCATCCGAGGGGTGTTATATTATGAATTTTAAAATAATTAATTTTAAATCTTTTTATTGTCTAAAATACGGGTTTAACTTTACTAAAACATAGTAATTATTTTGAGTTACATATGTTTCGGGTATAAATCTTAAATTTGTCCAAAACATGGTTTGAAATATATTATTAAAAAAATAGTTTTAATTATTTTGAATTTATATGATATGTTATGGGTTTGAAATATATTATTAAAAAAATAGTTTTAATTATTTTGAATTTATATGATATGTTATGGTTATAAATCTTAAATTTGTCCAAAGCATGGTTTGAAATATATTATTAAAAAAATAATTTTAATTATTTTGAATTTATATGTTATGAGTTTAAAAGGTTTTAGCTTTAAATCTTTTAAGTTGCTTAAGTTATCGGTTTAATTTTATTATTAAAAATAATAATTTTAATTATTTTAAGTTGTATAAATTATGAGTCTATGAAAATATTAACTTTAAGTCTTTTAAATTGTTTACTTTATTACTAGAAAGACATTAGGTTAAAAACATGATCTTTTCATATTTTAAATTTCCCACCTTAAACTTTATCATTAAAAAGTATTAGTTTTTTTTTTGTTTTTTTGGGGTTAAGTTACTAGTTTAAAAGCATTCGCTTCAACTCTTTTAAGTGGCATTAGTACGACACATATCTTTAAGAAAAACAACAGCTTTAATTATTCTAAGAGAAGCTTCATCTTTAATTCTTTTAGGTTGCTTAAGTTATGAGTTTAATTTTATTGTTAAAAAGTATTAGTTTTAATTTATTTTTTAATTATAAGAGTTAGAAAGTTTAGCAATGGTACAATTTTGGAAAGGAGAAATTGAAATTGAATGTAATATTCCCTGCTAATGTTTCCAAAATTTTAAATTTGGTTTATTGGTTGAGTTATATTTTGAAACAGTTTGAGTGCCCACACATTTCATTAACTGTGGGATAGGGCTGGGTTATTTTACCAGCAATATAGAACACACAAACATGATGTACATATCCAGAAATTATTGCACTTATATTATAAGACAGCAACAATACATTTAAGCGCTGATAATAATGCTATAACAGTAGTTAAATGACATAAATCTGACCTGTAAATAGAGTAAGTTGCTGCATGTGCATAGATAAATGGTGGCTGCCACAAATAGAGATTACTCAGCAGTTATATAAGAGGCAGAACAAGTCTGTAAGCTACTGTACGTGCACAAGCTGCCAGATGAAAGAAAGGATAACAGTCTGGATAAGAAATATCTCTGTCCACACGCTGATTCGGCCTCCCCAACAACAACAACACTTCAGATCTTGGAGAATACGACCCGACAAACAAATTACTTCTCCCAGAACAAGTAACACGGCTCCAAGCTATGATATGCCCCTGTAAATTGCGCCCAGCCTCTAGGAAAGTTCACACAACCTCTGAAGGAAGTGCCCAACAATTAAAAAGGACGCCCAACAAGTAGTTTAGTGCTCAGAATGAAGAATATTTACTCTCAGCGAATATATCAGCATACCGCAATCAATGATTTGTGCCCAGAATAACAGTCAGCCCGTCCAGTGATGGAAATATGCTTCTAGGTATAGATAAATGCGCCCAGACTGGAGTACAACATGCCCAGAAGATAGAATATAGCACCCAACAATTAGAACTTGATTCCCTTCTGAAGATTTTGCCCAGCAGTAGAGGATTCGACCCAGAAGGGAGAATGCGCCCAACAAGTATAAAAATGCCCAACAGTAAATAATGCACATTTCGTATGGATGTCGCCCTACAACAAATAAGAAATCGCCCTCAAATTCGTCCCCAATAAACAATCCCATCAGCCACACCAAAGAAAATCAATCACCAAGAAACAAACTCACTGCAATAAGATGAAGCTTAGTACCAATGAAGCTTACTGAAGAAATCTGAAGTAATCTCTTCCCCATTGGCTAGGGTGTATAGTTTCAACACCGAAACTAGAAGCAATGAAGGGTTTCTGTAAAACCCTAGACTCTCTTCTCAAGAGCTCTTCAAAATTCTTTTTCTCAAAATGACAATGACAATAATGAGAGGAAATTCCTCATTTTTCCCTTTTATGTTCACTTGAGCCTTTTATTTAAAAGAAATAAAAGTCACTTTAGTGGGTTTCTCACTTTATAATTTTAAAGTGACTTTTTAATTAGCCTAAGACCTTTGTCCCCTCTATCCCACTTTTACTTTATAAATTTATTCTAGGCGAAATATGTTCCCTACATCACTTTTCCGCCTTAGTCTATGAGAACTTAATTAAGCTAGCGAAATTCTCCCCTTGTGACTCTTAAGCGGATGGGGACATCACAATCCTCCCCTCCCAAGATTGTTTGTCCACAAACAATTTCAATCCGGGATGTTGAAGTACATGTTTTCCCTTCCATGTAGCATCTTCGATAGGTAGATCTTTCCATTTGACAAGGTACTCTTTGATAGTCCTGTTCTCAGCTTTCGTTCCCTGACTTCCATAATTTCTTCAGGAACCAGAACCAACTGTCCCTCTTCATCTAATGGGGGAAACTCGGTAGAAGTGATAACATGTTGTCCCAATGCCTTCTTGAGACATGAAACATGGAAAACGTTATGTATTATGCACCCTTCTGGAAGTTCTAGCTCATAGGCCACTTCCCCAATCCTCCGTTGAATCCTGTAAGGTCCATAAAATCGAGGTTTCAACTTCTCCGCCCCTCTCATTTTCAGTGACGACTGTCGATAAGGCTGTAGGCAAAGGTACACCAAATCCACCACCTCGAAGTTGCACTCCACCCTGTATCGATCCACACACATCTTCTGTTGATTCTGAGCCATATGCAAATTGTCTTTGAGAGTCTTAAGGATGTCTTGACTCTCTTGGATCCATTCCTTGGCTTTTGGGGCCTGATTCTCCCCAAAGACTTGGTCAACAAATGTAGGGGCATCATATCCATATAATGCCCTGAAGGGTGACATCCCGATTGACATATGATAGGACGTATTGTAACAGTGCTCCCCAAGATGCAACCATTTAATCCAAGCCTTTTGTTGTCCTGATACATAATTTCTCAGATACCCTTCAAGCCATTTATTTACGATCTCTGTTTTCCCGTCAGTCTGGGGATGGTAGCTCATGCTGGGTGTAAGTTCGGTCTCGACCAGTCTGAAAAGTTCTTGCCAGAAGCCTCCCATGAACCAACTGTCCCTATCGCTCACAATTGTTTTGGGCAACCCATGCATCTTAAAAATCTCTCTGAAGAATAATTCTTCCACCCGTGCTGTTGAATATTTAGAAGGGATGGTGAAGAAATGGGCAAACTTTGTGAGCCTATCCACCACCACATAGATACAATCCTTACCCTATGCCTGGGGTAGCCCTGTAATGAAGTCCATCGACACACTCTCCCATTTTTTTTCTGGGATGGGTAAAGGCTAAAGTAACTCGATTGGATGGGTGTTCTTTGCTTTGTTCTGCTGACAGTTGATACATTCTTTCACGAATCTCAAAACATCATTCTTGAGACCCTTCTATGAAAACCTCTCTCTGATATTCTGGTAAGTTTTTATGTAGCCCATATGTCCTAATAATGGCGAGCTGTGGGTTGCGTGCATAACCTTGTCTTTTATCTTAGATTCTAGAACCAAATAGATCCTGTCCTTGTAATAGATGATGTCATCGATCACTCTATAATGGTCATCCTGGATTTTCCCATCTAATATCTCGCAAGAAAATTTACTTTTTGAATATTCTACCAAGAGGAGAGCTTTCCAATCTGTTGTTACATCCATGAGGGAAAATGTGGGTGGCATCCTGGAGAGTGCATACGCCACTATGTTATTTTTCCCTTTCACATACTCAATCGAAAAATTGTAGGCCTGGATCTTGCTGATCCACTTCTGCTGTCGCTCGCTCAATTCCTTTTGATCCACGAGGAACTTCAAACTATTATGATATGTCTTTATTTTGAACCCATTCCCCACTAAGTACTATTTGAATTTGGCCAAGGGATGCATGATGGCCAACATCTCCTTTTCGTATACTGAATAATGCCGCTCATACTCCCTAAGTTTGTGGCTCTCGAAAGCAATGGGGTGGCTATTCTGCATTAACACTGCCCCTATTCCGGTCCCTGAAGCATCACACTCAAGCATAAATGGCCTAGTGAAGTTTGGTAAAGCTAGCAAAGGACACAAACTCATTGCATGCTTCATGTTTTCGATCATCGCCTGCGACTCATCTATCCAACTGAAATCTCCCTTCTTAGTGAGATCTATAAGAGGTGTTGTCAACTGTGAGAACCCCTTAACAAATTTCCTGTAATAAGTGCAGAGGCCTAGGAAGCTCCTCAGTTCAAAGACATTTCTGGGGGTTGGCCACACTAAGTTTGCCCCATTTTCTCTTGGTGAACTTGGACCCCATTTTCCCCAATTATATGCTCCAAATAAAGCATCTCAGTCATACCAAATTCACACTTGGACTCTTTGGCGTATAGTTGTTGATCCTCCAAGATTCCCAACACCTCGTCCAAATGCCTAAGATGTTCCTCCCAAGTCTTGCTATAGATGAGGATATCATCGAAGAAGACTAGTAAAAATTTCCACAACTGCTTATTGAACACGTGGTTCATGCAAGATTGGAATGTAGCGGGAGCGTTGGTTAGCCCAAATGGCATAAAAAAGAACTCATAATGTCCATAATGACATAGGAAAGTAGTCTTTGTGATGTCTTGCTCTCGACCTTTAATCTGGTGGTATCCTGTATGGAGGTCAATCTTTGAAAAGTATTTTTCTCCCCTCAACTCATCCATCAACTCATCAATCCTCGGAATTGGATACCTGTTCTTTATGGTCTTCTTGTTAAGGGCTCGGTAATCAATACACATCCTCAGATTACCATCCTTCTTCTTGACCAACACCACCGAAGAAGCAAAGGGACTAGAACTAGGCCAGATGTGACCCATCTTCAGCAGATCCTTGATCGTTTTCTCTATCTCGTCTTTGTATACCATAGGATGGAGGTAAGGGTTGGTTACGACTGCTTGAACCCCCTATTATAATTCTATAATGTGCTCAAACCCTCTATCTGGGGGTACTCCTGGAGGAATGCCACCAAAAACCTTCTGGTTCTTACGAAGTAATACTTGAATGTCATCTGGATGTTGTCGATGACGATTTGGAAGCTCCCTGTCAGAGATGTAACACTCCATTGCCCAGTCTATGTTTCCATGCCACATCACTACCTCCATGCTGTGGAATGATACAATCTTGGGCATATACTGGTGCATTGCCCGTAAAACTACCTTTTTTCCATCTGGTCCTGTGAATTCCATTTCCATGGCCCTTTGATCGGTCGTGTATTTTCCAAGGGAGTATAGCCACTGAACCCCGAGTACCACATTGGTATTCGACACATCCACCATAGAGAAGTCATTTTTCAACGTATAATTCCCCATGGTTATTTTCAACTTGGGAATCCATCTGATACATTCCATTTGATGACCACCGAGTATGATCACTGTGAACCCCTCAAATTCCTTTGTCGGGATCCCCCGGCTCTCCACCATGGATGAATCTATAAAATTGTGGGATACCCACTATCAGTCAACATTGTAACCTTGTTCCCCTGCAGAACTCCTCTGACTCTGAATGTGTGGTACCTAGGAAGTCCTGACATGGATGCCATAACAGGTCCTTTATCCCCAGCCTGTGATGTCTCCCCTCATACTCCGTAGCACCGTCACTGTCGGAGTAGACCTTGATGTAGTGGGCCTTGCCCATTGCGTCCTTCCCCGCACACATGTGTCCTGGAACCCAGGGATCCTGACAACTGAAACATAGCTTCTTGTTCCTCAGATCCCTTATGGTCTCCTCATCCAATCTTGGTTTTCCTTCCCAATCCTTCTGAAATGGTTTGACTTCCTTGTTCTTCTGAGGGAAGGTGGGTTTAAGAGGGAACCTTCTCTTAGGAACAACATCTTGCAGGGTGCCTGGATTATAAGCCTTGACCCAACCACGCAAGGGTTCAGATAACCCCTCAACAAAAAACATAACCTGTCGTGCCTCAAATATGTCTGCCACCATCACTGCTAATCTCTGGAACTCGGAGATAAATGCCTTAGGGCTACCTATCTGTTTGAGCTAAGACAACTCTCGAAAATGAATCTTGGGGTCTTTCCTATCAATCCTCTCGATGATCCTCTATGTGAAGTCGAGGTATGATGTGATGTTTGCATGACCCAACGTCACTAGACCATGGTACCACCACTCATGGGCATTTCCATCTAGGTGTAGAGTAGCCAATTTAATGGCCTCTGTCTCTGTCATCTGTTGTAGCTGGAAATATGTGTCCAACTTCTATACCCAAGTCCTTTCCAAACATTTTGAGAACCCGTCAAAGTTAGGAATGGTCACTTTCCCTAGTGTCTTCTGAAGCTTATGGTTGGGTGTCCTTTTTTCCCCTCTTGGTTGATTCTTCTGCTTAAGATGGAAAAAGTCAGTGAAGGACATAGTTTCCTGAAATTCATTTCCCAACCTCCTGTACTCCTCCAAATAGGCCAAGTAAGAGTCATCATGCTTTGTTGGCCCCTCCGATGCAACCTCGCCACTCAAGAACTGTGGCATGGTGGGTCTGGGTTTCTTGGTATATAAGTGAGGGTGGCTCTGCATGGAAGTGCGAGAATGAGTCCCTTCCCCATTGTTAGAATGCCTTTAACCATTCTGATTTGTTTTAGGTTGCCCTTCTATGGTGTTAAGTGCTAGCTGCCCCAATAGGTCCATCATCAGCTTTTGGCCCTTGGCCAAATCGTTCATCATCTGGAAGAGGCTGTCAATTCGTAGGTCTTCTTCTTCCCCCATGTGCTCCTTCCCTTTACCTACTCCGGAATGTGCTACTCCTTCACCCAACACCCCTTCTTCTCTATGCCCTTGAGGAGGTTCTTGAGATTTTTAATTACGCCTTTTGTATGTGACGTTTATGTCGTCCCCCCCTCTCATAAAACTTACTCAAATCTGCCCTCAAACTCCACAGCTGTCAAGGAACATGCTCTGATACCAATGTAATATTCCATGCTAATGTTTCCAAAATTTTAAATTTGGTTTATTGGTTGAGCTATATTTTGAAACAATTTGAGTGCCCACACATTTCATTAACTGTGGGATAGGGCTAGGTTATTTTACCATCAATATAGAACACACAAGCATGATGTACATATACATAAATTATTTCATTTATATTATAAGACAACAACAATACATTTAAGTGTTGATAAGAATGCTATAACATTAGTTAAATGACATAAATCTGACCTATAAATAGATTAAGTTGCTGCTCATGCATAGATAAATGGTGGCTACTACAAATAGAGATTACTCAATAGTTATATAAGAGGCAGAACAAGTCTGTAAGCTATTGTATGTGCACAAGCTGCCTGATGAAGGAAAGGATAATAGTCTGGATAAGAAATATCTCTGTCCACAAGCTGATTCAGCCTCCCCAACAACAACAACACTTCAGATCTTGGAGATTAGACCCAACAAACAAATTACTTCTCCCAACATAGGTAACACGGCTCCAAGCTATGATATGCCCCTGTAAATTGCGCCCAACCTCTAGGAAAGTTCACACAACCTTTGAAGGAAGTGCCCAACAATTAAAAAGGACGCCCAACAAGTAGTTTAGTGCTCATAATGAGGAATATTTTCTCTCTGCGAATATATCAACATACCACAATCAATGATATGCACCCAGAATAACAGTCAGCCCATCCAACTATGGAAATATTCTTCCAGGTATAGATAAATGCGCCCAGATTGGAGTATAACATGCTTAGAAGATGCAATATAGCACCCAACAATCAGAAATCGATTCCCTTCTAAATATTTTTCCCAGTAATAGAAGATTCGACCCAAAATGAAGGGAGAATGTGCCCAACAAATATAAAAATGCCCAACAATAAATAATGCACCTTTCGTATGGATGGAACCCAAAAACAAATAAGAAATTACCCTTCAATGGAAAATTCATCCAAATAAACAATCCCAACCGCCACACCAAAGAAAATCAATCACCAACTTAAGAAATTCACTGCAATAAGATGAAGCTCGGTAGGAATGAAGCTCACTGAAGAAATCTGAAGTGATCTCTTCTCCAAGACTGGATAGGGTGTATAGTTTCAACACCGAAACCAAAAGCAATGAAGGGTTTCTCCAAAACCCTAGACTCTCTTCTCAAGAGCTCTTGAAACATATTTTTCTCAAAATGACAATGACAATAATGAGAGAAAATTCCTCCCTTTTCCCTTTTATGTTCACTTGAACCTTTTTCCGGCTCCTTTATTATTTAAAAGAAATAAAAGCCACTTTAGTGGGTTTCTCACTTTATAATTTTAAAGAGACTTTTTAATTAGCCTAGGACCCTTGTCCCCTCTATCCCACTTTAATTTATAAAGTTCTCCTAGGCGAAATATGTCCCCTAGATCACTTTTCTGCCTTAGCCCACGGTAACTTAATTAGGCTAGCGGAATTTTCCCCTTGTGACTCTTAAGGGGATGAGAATATCACATTGAAATTGAAATTGAATTGAAATTAAAATTAAGAGTATATTATATTTATGTAGATTTATTTTAAGGATATCACAAGGTTGTGATTATGTGATTAAGTTTACTTACCTTTACAATTAAATATGACAATAATGTGAATTGTATAAATTGTTATGGTTGGTTGGTAGTAATATTAATCAACATGAATCTAGTTTATTTTTTTAGGTAAGGAGGTACATGTGGATTAGGGGTGGAAAGTGAGGAGGTTATTTATGGTTGTAATAGAAAACTATTATTATCATTTGGGGTATTACAAAATCTACCAACAATGAAGTGAAAGTAATGGTAGCCTTCCAGGGTATAAAACTCCTAAGAACTATCACCTCCTAGAATGTCATCATTTTAGGAGAATCCTACGTAATATTATCGACTCTTTGGAATAAAGTTTAGTTGCCCCCTTGCAAATCATCGATACCCTCCAAAAAACAAATCCATTCCTTCTCAATTTCAATGAAGATAGATGATTCCATGTCAAATGGAATCAAAATAGAGAAGTGGATGTTATGGCCAACTTAGGAGATACTCTAAGCATTAGCAAGATCATCCTCAAGAACTAAAAAATCTCAAACACCCATATAATATTAATTCTATAATCTTCTCATGCTTTCTAACATATGAAGGATTTTCAAATTATGATTAATGGGGGGGTACCTCCTCCTCCATATTCACCACCTCGAACCACCCCACTCCCCCCATCGAATTGTTGACACTTCATCCTCCCTCTCACCACCAAAGGATGATATGTAATTGTCTCCCTCCTCCTCCATCGCCTCCTTAGTCTTCCCCAACACTTCTCCCTATCATCTCCTCAATCCTCACTCTTTCCCCTCCTCCCTCAACAACATGTGACCTTGTACTTCCTCCACTCCTCCTCCTTAGCTTCCCACACCACACTACCATAGCTTTAGGTCATTGCTTATGTTGTTGTTATGTCCTCCATAGAGTGGTGCATTCCCTCAACTAGGCATTGAGTGGATCCAACAAGGAAATTTTAAATCTATAAGGCAATATTTAGTATTCAACCGTCCAAACTGCAATATGGATTAATCTTGGTTGGAGAGAAAATTGGGAGAGATAAAAGATAATAGATACAAATATAATATAGATATGGATAAAATATTACTTGAATGTGAACAAGGGAGGAAGGAATCCAAGGCTTCCCAATCACATCTCACCCAAAAGAATAAGGAATTAGAGAAATCAATGATTGAACTATCAGAGTTGGCAAGACAAGTGACCAATTACATTGGATACCTAGTGATGAAGATAATTTTTCTAGGACCCCCTATGCAAAATAATCCAATGCAAAAACTTGACTCTTGTATGTATGTGGAATTAGTGATTATGCACTATTGATTTTATTTTAGTAGGTCAATTTATTATAGTGTATAACGGTTGATTTTGGGGTAGCATAAAAATCTTAGTTTTTTCAAAGCACCCCACATAGGGGAGTCACCCCTTTGATGAGGAAAAACTACCCAATTATGTAAGTGATTTTGAAATCTATCTAGGTTAGGCCAAAATGAAATCCCTCAATACAAATATAACAATTGTTGTTAAAAAAAAGTAGTATATGTAGGTCAATAACATTTATGATATACAATTCTCTCTCTCTCTCTCTCTCTCTCTCTCTCTCTCTCTCTCTCATATATATATATATATATATATATATATATATATATATATATGATGATGATGATGATGATGATGAATGTCCATCGGACCTTAAGAAGGTAAGATATTACTTCAATTTCTTTAAAATTGTATTTTTATGCTAAAAAATCATTGAGAGAAGTGTTCCAAGATCACCATAGTTTTGATGACTTAGGAGGTTAGGAAGGTTGATATTGTGGAAAATATTTTTTAAATGGGATCTAATATGTGTATAGGCAGGGAAATCCAAGAGGAAATGTTTTTCATATTCTACCTACTTGGTGTCACAAAGGTGACAAATTCTCTCATCCCATGGTGTTTTGGGAATTTCCCAATGCCTAGTTTCACTATGTAGCTCGTGAGAATTTGTTCTTATTTTAGCAATGTTGATTTTCTTCTTTGCACTTTTCAAAACAGAGAGGTAATTTTATCTTCTAATTAGGGTTGGAAACATCCTTTTAATATCTTAATTTCCTTTTATCCACTAATTCTTTATCACACTACATATTCTCCTTAAATTTAGAAGTGGTAATATTTGTAATATTATCGATATCTTGCATGATGGATTTTTCTTGTATTCCCCAATGATTTAGCCAAGATTTGACATCTTTATGCCATCCCCTCTTTAGTCTCTGGTGGTTTTGGCTGGAGTTTGAAGAAATTTTGGGGAGCCTCTTGTCATCCATTTTGCTTATCTTGTTATTGTACATTAGGTACTTAATCATAGTAATGCTCTCAATGGGGGGAAGTCTTCCTTCTATGAGGAGGATATGATAGGGTGTATTGCTCTTAATTTTGATATTATAAGTTATAAAATTCTTTTTGATATGTTCTATCTTTCTTCAGGATTCTCTAGATATATTTCAACCCCAAACTTCACATCCATCTACCGGAGTGACGAGAGTGTGAAATCACAGTTTTTTTTTATCCCAAAGTGAAAGGTCTACTGATTTACAATTTTTTTCGAGCCCATAATAAGATTTTCACCCTCCATTTATCCCCTTTTCAATGCTATAATTCCAATTCAACTTGTGGTGGATATTGATTCCAATATACTTGTATGAAGGAACTTCCTCCAAGCTATTGTTTTCATAAACAAAAATATCTTAGTTGATCCTTTTGGATTTAATTATCATAACCTTTTTTTTTCCAGTGTTCACAGTCATTCCCATGCTAGAGTAGAAGTCCTTGAGGATTATTAGTTTCTTACCTACGTCATAGGGACTCTTTTCCATAACAACAATATCATTATCATAAAGAAGGATGAATGATGGCTGTAATAGTGAGAGTTGCGCCAACACAACCTGCATCCTCTAAACAGTCTTCTAACTTATCAATATAGATGCCGAAAAGGGCATGAGATAGGGGAAAACTTTGCTTGACTATTATATTATAGTTAATTTCTTCCGACCAACTCTTGGTGTTCCTAAACTTGACAATAACTTTCTCATATAGCCTTACTACCATAACTCTTAACTCGAAAGAGACTTTAAGCTCTTCTAACCTATTCCAAAGGTTAGTCCCAAGAACAATGTTAAAAGCTTTTATAAAATCAACGAAACAACAAAGGAGCTCAATTTTATCATTACAACACTCCTCTACTATATATATATATATAGATATAGATATAGATATAAACAAGGCCATGGTAGAAGCCCTTTATTGATATAATCCAGTTTTTAAATTTTTAATCATTACTAACTGTAAAGTTATATTTTTAGGTTAAGATGGGATATTGTTAAATTTTTAATCATCGGTAAGTGTAAAGTTATATTTTTACGTTGAGATGGGATATGGAAGGATAGTTATTGTCATTATTAATAGTCAAAATAATAAGAAAGCCATGGGAGAAGCCCTTTTTATTAGATAAATTAATTTATTGAAATAGTCTAGTATATATATATATATATATATATATGCATTACTAATTGTAAAGCTATAGTTTTAGGTTAAGATGGGATATTGAAGGATGTAATCAACCCTAATCTAGAAGATCAAAATTATCTATTTGTTTTTCCAAGTGTAAAGAAAAAAATAAACATTGCTATGATAAGAACAAATTCTCATGAACTCCATAGTGAAACTGGGCGTTGGCCAATTCCTAAAATGTCATGGGATGAAAGAGCATGTCACCTTTGTGACACTAAGAAGGTTGAAGATGAAAATCACTTTCTCTTTGATTGTCCAGCCTATACCCATATTAGATCTCATTTTCAAAATATTTGTCACACTACCTACCTTCCTAACCTCTTAACTCAACAAAAGTATGGTGATCTTAGAAAAAATCTCTTACTCCTTTTCGAGCACATAAACAAAATTCTAAAGAATCACAAGTAATCACTTACCCTCTTAAGGTTCGATAAACCAATTCAGTCTTAGTGGATGTTAATCATCATCATCATCATTGTCATTATTAATAGTCAAAATAATAAATTGGAAGCATGTGTTATTACTCACATACACAAGAATGAATTAAAGAATGAATTAAAAAGGTGTTAAGATGGTGAAAATTAGAATTATGCATTAACCTAAATCCTCGGTAACATTAACCTTTATCCTAATCAAGAATATCAAAGTGGGTTAACAAGTATGATGGAAGAGGAGGCATAGTTAGTAGTAAAAGACAACTTTGTAGAAGCGAAGAAGTAAGTTGCATCACCTCATCACCTCCTACACGGAAGTGAGCTTTAATCCCACAAGAAATTCCCACAACGCAAACCAAAACCAACAATGCGAGGTCTGGTTTATTCAATAGAGCTCTATATTTTTCTTTGTTGATGGTTATGGCTATGCATCTAGGCAATATGCTTCTCCCACTTGATCTATATGGTTCTAGTTCATGGGCTACTAAGTCCACTTAATTTGTAACACGATCTGCTTCATTCCTCCACTCTAGACAATTGTACTCATGTAACACACCCAACCCCATAAGCACAGTTTAAGCAATGGGGTATTAAAATTTCTCTTCTCCTTAAACATCTTGAGGTCCAATCTCAATGGAAACAATATATCCAACTCGTGAATATCTTTCCAATGACTTTATTTTGCTCATTTTATTTGAGAATTTAGTGATTATTTTCTCCATTTTAATTGAGTATTTAGTAAGTACTTTATCTTATATCCTATATGAAGTTGATATGAAGCGTATGATTAGTGATATATACACAACATGAACTGGCTATTTGAAGCGAGGAGCGTTTTATCTTGTACAAAGTTTTCATCATAAATATGCATGGCAAATTTCTGTGAAAGTTGGTTGGTTTTCTCTGTATGATGTTCAAACCATTTCTGTGAAAGTTGGTTGGTTTTCTCTGTATGATAGGTGTTTTTTTCTTCAGATTTTATGTTTTTAACATGGTATTAGAGATAGCCTTTGTAAGATATTCCATTGGATCACTCCAACACTCTATTTATATCTAAATCCTCATCGGTGTAAAGCCTTTGTATGTAAGAGAAGATGTTGGACCTTCTCAAATTGACCTCCGTTTGGGAGAGCTAATATAATATCGTGTCTGTATATGTTTACAGTAGAAAATACAATATTTTATCCTTTTAAAATAGATCCTATTTAAAACAACTTGTTCTTAGTGTTCGTTAATCAAATAATTAGTTATAACTTCAATTAAAATGATACTTTGAGTATTTTTTTAAAATGAAATAAATAAAATATTATTTTAAAAATTTAATAAGTTTCCTGTATTTTGAGTATTTTTTTTCAAGTGAAATAAATAAAATATTATTTTAAAAATTCATTAAGTTTCATGTATGTAGGGTAGTTGGTGATGGAGTGTATTGTTAAATCATTTCATTATATGAAGTCATTGGTTCAAAATCAATTACTTTATATGGTGTCGTGTATATTCTTACCTAACAAATTTAATCCCCATATTTATTTTATATATATAATTAGGCCTTATCTTATAAATGGAATAAAAAATTCAATTTTTTTAATAATGATCACAATGTTATACCAAGGTTATCCCATCAAATTGAACCTGAGGAACCACTTAATAGTAGCCAAGGGATTTCTCCCTCCCTTATAACTGACATAGTTGCGAGGGTGAAAGACAAAGCTATACCAAGGTTATCCCATCAAATTGAACCCGAGGAGCCAATTAATAGTAGCCAAGGGATTCGAAGGGCTGGACTCGATAGTTTGATTATCGAGAAGGAAATGAATAGATTTGAATACACAATAGTAAGCTTCTGAAATTGTGATGGTATTGGAACTTTGAGATTAGTATATTCCAACCATCCACTAAACATGTATACTTAAATTTGTTATTAAAATCCTGGCATGGGCGGTCCCAACAATAAGATGTTGTTTTGAAGGACCAATTAAAAACATAGGAAAAAAAAATGAAATCACCCCCAACAAAATAATAAAATAATTAGTTATAACTTTAGTTAAAATGATACTTTGAGTATTTTTTTTTAAATGAAATAAATAAAATATTATTTTAAAAATTCAATAAGTTTAGTGTATTTTGAGTATTTTTTTTTAAAAGAAATAAATAAAATATTATTTTAAAAATTCATTAAGTTTCATGTATGTAGGGTAGTTGGTGATGGAGTGTATTGTTAAATCATTTCATTATGAACTCACTGGTTCAAAATCACTTACTTTATATGGTGTCGTGTATATTCTTACCTAACAAATTTAATCCCCAAATTTATTTTATATATATAATTAGGAATTATCTTATAAATGGAATAAAAAATTCAATTTTTTAATAATGATCGCAATGTTATACCAAGGTTATCCCATCAAATTGAACCCGAGGAATCACTTAATAGTAGCCAAGGGATTTATCCCTCCCTTATAACCGACATAGTTGCGAGGGTGAAAAACAAAGCTATACCAAGGTTATCCCATCAAATTGAACCCGAGGAGCCAATTAATAGTAGCCAAGGAATTCCAAGGGGTGGACTCGATAGTTTGATTATCGAGAAGGAAATGAATAGATTTGAAAACACAATAGTAAGCTTCTGAAATTGTGATGGTATTGGAACTTTGAGATTAGTATATTCCAACCATCCACTAAACATGTATACTTAAATTTCTTATTAAAATCCTGGCATGGGCGGTCCCAACAATAAGATGTTGTTTTGAAGGACCAATAAAAACATAGGAAAAAAAAATGAAATCACCCCCAACAAAGTTAAACTTTGGAAAACAACACCAAATTTTTGGTCAACACAAAAACAAAAACACAATCAACTAAAAACTATTCTTCCTCTTTCTCTCTCTCATATATATATATATATATATTGAATATAATAAAACTTATATTTGAAATAAAGAAATATACATATATACAATTTCTCTTCCTTTTCAAAACTAATCACTATCAACTAAGGCTTTCATCATAAACAAGGGTTTTTTTTAAGTTCTCAAAACTTCATCTCCATCATTTTGCATCCTCAAAAAATGAAAATTGTACCAAGAGTCTTTACTACAAGCATAATATCCAGAAATGCAGTAATGTTAATTAAAAAATAAATTCCATGCTTTTTGTCTCCTCACCATCAAGTAATTCCTCTCACCATCAAGGAGTTCTTGAAGAGAGACGGATCCTTCATGAAATTCTAGTGCTTCCTTTGATAGTTGATCTATGTTCTAGTAGAGCTTGCGATATATGTGAGTGAATAGAATCCATTCGAAGTCCTGAACCAGGGGACTAATCTGGACTAGTAGTGAATTTTATAAGTGTAAATGTGTATTCATTTAAGAAATAAAAGGGATAACACTTAGATGTGTTTATTCATTTACGAAGTAATGGTTAAGAACATGTATTTTCTCATAAGAGATCACAAGTTCAAATCCAAAAGAGGATAGGGTATGTATGATTGTATACTTAAATGATGTGGGTGTAAAGTATCCTAATTTTTAAAAGTATATGTTTGTAAAATGATTGTGATTTGTGCATGGTATCCTAAGACAATTATTGAAATGTAATTGTGTTAAAAGGGTGCTAGGAAGGTGTTATTCATATGATTGAGATGGACAAAATCATAGATGATATTTCAAGTTTGGGTCACACAATAAACACACGCTACTTTGTATGATGATGACATACGTTATGCAATAGCTGTCAAATAACTTGTGTGTTAAAGGTATGTGGGGTTGATTGATTTTATTTATTTATATATAATGTTTATATTTAATTTTAAGTAGTGCAAAGACGTTTTAATGAATAAGCTTTAGGCTTATGTCATAGGAATAGTAGTGCAAAATCCTGACAAAAACATGTAGGGATACGAACAAAATCTAATAAATAGGGATCTGCAGCTATAATATAAGAACAAAATCATAATCTGCCATTACGTTAGGGATATTTTCCTTGTTAAGTTGCATTACATTAAATGAAAAAGGCTAAACGAAGAGAAGAAAGAAAATAAATTATAAGAGGCCGTTTTAATTGCAAAGTTGCTTATTTAGTTTGTATTCGGTTTTGATTCAGTTGATTGGGAACGCCATCTTCTTCAACTCTCATCCTATAAATCGAGGAGGAGAATAGCATGGCCATCAAGGATCGTAGAAAGCGGAGTGAACAGGAGGACTGATC
>ML778368.1:123322-141563 GCA_009831015.1 Picea engelmannii | reverse complement strand
AAAGGAAATTACATGCAGGAAATGCTTCGTAAATAACGAAGCGTCTAACTCAGCTAACTCGGCGATGAAAACAAGAAACCAACAACTGAAAGTTAACTACTCTAAGCAAGGAGCAAATCGCGGAGCAACTTATTCGTCTAACAATAATGACACCTGCGGACACTACTCTCAGATAGTGTGGAGGAATTATCGGAGAGTCGACTGCGCAAGGGTCATCTGCGAGACCGGTGACACTTTCATGACGTGCAACTACTATCCCCCTGGCAATTATGAAGGTCATAAGGCATATTGAAGATCCAATTCAACGGAGGTTTCTCTACTCTTAATCAATTATAAGTAGAAATAGTGCCTCTTAGGATTGTAAGTGTCAAGATATATCGCTCTTCCTTCAGGTTTAGCATCAGTAGCATCTTAGCTATTGTTCACTGTTCCCGAACTTAAATCGATTTTGTGTTTGGGAAATCCAGCAAAGCAAAGTAGATCAGTTGTCTTTGCTGATTGTGGCTTATTTACTGAAGGATGCCTATAAATAAAATAAAATAAACAGTGCAGATTTATTTTAATTGAGAATTTAGTGAGTATTTTCTTCATTTTAATTGAGTATTTAGTAAGTACTTTATCTTATAGGAAGTTGATATGAAGCTTATGATTAGCGATATATACACAACATGCACTGGCTATTTGAAGCGAGGAGCGTTTTATTTTGTATGAAGTTTTCATTGTGTCAAATTTCTGTGAAAGTTGGTTGGTTTTCTCTGTATGATGTTCAAGCGTGGAGATAAATGATTTTATGTTTTTAACAGGGCAATAGAGATAGCCTTTGTAAGATATGCCATTGGCTCACTCCAACACTCTATTTATATCAATCCAATGTTTCTACTTATACACACTATTTAGATTAAATCCTTAAGAAGCGGTTGGATTTTCTAAAATTGACCTCCTTACTCATTAGTTGGGAAAACTAATATAATACCTATCAATTTAGAATAAACTAGCACAGTCACATAATTTATGACTGATATAACTGATACCTGAAGGCAGATTCTGAAAGTGAAAAAAAAAAAAAACAATTAACAAAATATATCCCAAAGTAAATATAAAAACAAGAACATATAGCTAATCTTGTTGATTCTTTCCTGCAAACTAAGGGGTTTCCTAAACTATTTGTGTGCAGACCACACCATATATGTATATAATTATATTGTTCTTTGTCCATTTTTCTAGCTAATGGGTAGAGGAAGCCAATCGACAAGTAAGTTTGTTAATCACCTAAATGTGATTAAGCCTGGCAATCAATCGGATGTCAGGTTAACTCATGCCTTTAAAAATGATAGGAAGTTATGAACATTAAATCTAATTCATCAATTTGGGAGAACGATTAAAAATATGTCAACATCTTCAATTGCTAGCCATCATATTAAGATTTTAGATTAAAAGATCATTAATTGTTCCCATTTCTAATAGGTGTAAACATACTATATTTTATCCTCTTAAAATAGATCCCATTTAAAACGACGTGTTCTTATTATTGGTTAATAAACAAATTCTTTATAACTTACTTTGAGTATATTTTTAAAATGAAATAAATAAAATATTATTTTAAAAAGTCAATAAGTTTGCAATGTGTAGAGTAGTTGTTGATGGAGTTTATTGTTAAAGCATTTCATTATGTAAAGTCACTGATTCAAAACCATACCTTACTTTATATGGTGCTGTGTATATTCTTACCTAACAAAGTTAATCCCCACCTTTATTATATATATATATATATATATATATATATATATATATATATATATATATATATATACCATATCTTATTAAAAAACAAAAAAATCATTTTTTTTAGTAATAATGATAGCAATGTTATACCAAAGTTATCCCATCAAATTGAATCAAAGGAACCACTTAATAGTATCCAAGGGATTTCTCCCTCCCTTATAACCTACATAGTTGGGAGGGTGAACCATCCATTAAATGTGTATAATTATTTTTTTATTAAATATTGGTGCGTGCAGTCTATAGGAAAAAAAAATTAAATCGCCCCCAAACAAAATTAAACTTTGGAAAACAACACCAATTTTTTGGTCAACACAAAAAGAAAAACACAATCAACTAAAAACTATTACTATAGTCTGAGGCCTACGACATGGACTAATAAGTATAAGGAAAAAGAGTATTTGCATCCTCTCCTAGTCATCATTATCAATTGGTTATGAATTTCTTTTTCTTTCCCTTGAGAGAGGTGTAGAGAGTTATCACTTTCTCATTAATTTTGAAACACCCCCAAACAAAGTTAAACTTTGGAAAACAACACCAAGTTTTTGGTCAACACAAAAAGAAAAACACAATCAACTAAAAACTATTACTATAGTTTGAGGCCTACGACATAGATTAATAAGTATAAGGAATAAGAGTATTTGCATCCTCTCCTAGTCATCAATATCAATTGGTTATGAATTTATTTTTCTTTTCCTTGAGGGAGGTGTAGAGAGTTATCACTTTCTCATTAATTTTGAAATCACTTACAACTTTATTCCATGTAAGCTAAACTGCACAACTTAGTGTTTCTCACAATGTGAAACTTAGTGTTTCTCATTATTAACTCTACACCCCATGTATGCTATTGGGTTAACTGACATGGATGTGGTGATGATGAAATGAATAATACAAAGAGGTTGTTTAAGTTCAATAAATTGGGTTAACTGACATGGATTTGGTGATGATGAAATGAATAATACTAAGAGGTTGTTGAAGTACAATAAATTGGGTTAACTGACATGGATTTGGTGATGATGAAATGAATAATACTAAGAGGTTGTTGAAGTACAGTAAATTGGGTTAACTGACATGGATGTGGCGATGATGAAATGAATAATACAAAGAGGTTGTTCAAGTATAGTAAAGCCAAGTTAGATGAAAGGGTTAACTGACATGGATGTGGCAATGATGAAATGAATAATACAAAGAGGTTGTTCAAGTATAGTAAAGCCAGGCTAGATGAAAATAATGGTTTATCAACTCATCATGTGTAGTAGATAGGTTTCTCTTCTTATTAATGGAGAGGTTCTTCATATTAGTTTTCTTCTGGGTTTTCAAGAAAACTCCCTATTTACCAAGAAAGCCCATTTGAAATCCTCTCTCTCTCTCTCTCTCTCTCTCTCTCTCTCTCTCTCTCTCTCTCACACACACACACACACACACACACACACACACACATAATAGAAGAAAACTTATTTTGAAACAAAGAAATATACAAATATATAGTTTCTCATTCTTTTTTAAAACTAACCATTATCAACCTCAAGTTTCATCAGAAACAAGGGGTTTTTTTTGTAATCTCTCAAAAATTCATGTCCATCATTTTGTATCCTAAAAAATGAAAATTGTATTAAGAGTCTTTACTACAAGCATAATATCCATAAATGCAGTAATGTCAATTAACAAAGAAATTCCATGTTTTTCATCTCCTCCCCATCAAGGAGTTTTTGAAGAGAGAAGGATCCTTTGTGACATTCTAATGCTTCCTTTGATAATTGATCTACGTCCTAGTAGAGCTCGTGATATATGTGAGTGAATGAAATCCATTCGAATTACTGAACCAAGGGACTAATCCTGACTAGTAGTGATTGTAGATGCAGTATTCCCACTTAATATTTCAGGTTATCCCTGTTGATAACTACCTTAGATTCACCTAGCAAGAAAATTCATTTGAGTCTGCGGGGATTAGAAAATTATAGAAGAACATACATGTCCGATAACTTTTCCTTTATATTGAATCCCATACCTAGAGCGCAATGAATATTGAAGGAGTCAGGTTAGGCAATATGAAGGATGACCCCCACCCCACATATCGGACGCTGACCTTGGCTTGCACCATCAAAGAACCCCCACGAGGTATTGAAATATAGAATTGAAATAATGAAAACCCTTTCTTTTTTGTATTTAGGCTCACATTTAAATTCTAAAGTCATTTTTTGTATCAGACCAACAATCCCCTTCATCGGGATTTGTTTCTCTTGAAAAATACTCATGTTACGATCCCACCATATTTAATAGGCATAGTGACAGGGGAGGCAATAATACCTTGCAACAAAGGCATCCTTTAACCAATCCAAAACACAAAAATCCAAGATTTCATGATTCCACTTAGATCTAGGGTTGAAATCCTTGGGTATATATATATATATATAATTCAAAAAGTGTTTTAAAATATTTGTACATCTTATAATTTAAGAATTTAATGTGTTTACATCGATATTGATAATGACTTAGTATGTAAGGGTGTTAGATAAAAACTCCATTTATTAGAAAAAATTGATTCTTCGACATCAGACAAGTAGGGTAAGGTGTATAACAACTAGTTTCTACATGTACTTTTAAGTGAATGTTTTTATATGTACATTTTCGTTCATTATCTCCGTTGAGATTTAATGGAATGTTGAGATTTAATAGAATGCATGTAAAAGTATTAATAATCCATCAATCATGCTCTTACCATATAGAGAATGTATGGATAACTCTCATTCCCAAATGAATTTATTATAATTTCTATTTCAAATAGAAAAATTAAGATGTCCATTATTAATATACAAATAATATTAATTAATTAAGGTATTCAACCATCCACCATAACTACAATGCATTTATCATGATTACATTAGCATACAATTTATAGTAATGAAGAAAACATATCATAAATCCAAAAAACATACATGCAAATACTTATATATCCTAATATTTTAAGTTCTAATCAAAACATAAAACATTATATATCCTAATATTTTAAGTTCTAATCAAAACATAAAACAATAAAACATATTACACTCCATACTACTATTCCAAATAGTTAGTTATCAATTAAAATTCACCTAGATTTCAAATGCTTTAATCTATGATTGAACCATTTGGGCCCAGGTTCACCTCAGTATTATACATATGATTGCATGCATTTTAGTCATTACTATATGTTATGAGCACAATATGGCATGCACAAAGGCCATTTATATTTTGGATTGAAAGTTCTATAAAACCTTTCCTTACAATGAACAATGCTAAGATTAAATAGTTTCTCCTAGGGACATGTTAATATAAATGTTTTCTGGGTATAATTTACAGTAATGAAGAAAACATGTCATAAATCCAAAAAACGAGACATGCAAATACTTATATATCTTAATATTTTAAGTTTTCATCAAAACATAAAACAACAAAACATATTGCACTCCATACTACTATTTTAAATAGCCAGTGTATCAAATACAACTCACCTAGATTTCAAATGCTTTAATCTCTGATTGAACTATTTGGGCCCATTTCTAAATGAGGTTGACCTCAGTATTATAAATATGATTGCATGAATTTTAGTCATTACTATATGTTATGAGTACAATATGGCATGCACAAAGGCCATTTATATTTTGGATTGAAAGTTCTATAAAATCTTTCCTTACAATGAACAATGCTAATATTAAATAGTTTCTCTTAGGGACATGCCAATATAGATGTTTTATGGGTTACAACTTTAGACATTCTCAATTCTACCAATTTATTTAAAAAAAAAAAACAATAAATTGTTTGAGCTGAAATGGGTTCGGAGTCATGTTCTAACGTATTGCAAGGATAGTGGATGCAAAGTGGTGTCCAAAATGACAACCCAATTCCATGCAACAATTATTATGTTAATGATACATCTATTCATCCATAAAGATAAGGATTAGAAATTTCTTTGTGCATTAAAAAGATATTGTGTATCCAAATTATTGAAACACAATCATGTGCCTATTGGGATTGAAGCTAAATGGTTGACAAAATATTACCTCTAATGGTAAATGGAGCACCGGTAATATTTAAGTTTTCAACCAAACAAGAGAGAAACAATTCATGGAATGAAAATAAGACTTTTCTCCAAGATGCATGCGTTATGAGGTCAGACATGAATTAAGGCCAAGGAAGGAATGGGAAAATAAAGCAGAGGAACAAACCAAGTCACAAATGATTTCAATTTTAGTAATCCTAGTCT
Organism: Picea engelmannii; assembly: GCA_009831015.1. NCBI lineage: Eukaryota > Viridiplantae > Streptophyta > Pinopsida > Pinales > Pinaceae > Picea > Picea engelmannii. The sequence continues at coordinate 135,541 of ML778368.1, read as the reverse complement.
TGGTTGTCAACTTTTCCCAACATTGATAAGGATGTTACACAAATCTTTATAAAATTAGGTAATACGATGAATGATATCTATAGACAAAGATGATTTCAATTTTAGCAATCCTAGTCTTGGTTGTCAAATTCTCCCAACATTGACAAGGATGTTACCTGACTCTTTATACAATTAGGTAATAGGATGGATCATATCTATAGACATAGATCAAAGAAGCTGGTGTGTTGACTCTCCCTGGAACTTCACTTCATCCAACTTTTCTTTTTTCCATGAATAAAAATATTTAGGTGGGAATCTAGATCCAATACTCCTCTTAATCTAAATTCAGTTTTCTACTAAGAAAACAAGAATAGTGTTGAAACAAATTCTACAAACACATGTTACACTACAACGTTTGTTTTGTACTATGAGCCCAACATGTTAGAAGCACATCCTTTTCACACTTTAAAGTGTAGTTACGAGTTATTTAGAAAGGTAAATACCCTTATCATGTTAGGATTGAAAGAACATAACACATGCCATTTGTAATGGAAAAACACACCCAAGTGATGTTCGAATTGAACACACATGACACAATGCATTTCACCTTAGAAACAAATAAAAATCTAAGAACTTGTTATTTATATAGGAAAAAACCCTCAGTGTAATATTATAATTGAGCATACATGAAAAAACACTTTTCACACGAGAAATAACTTTGAATGTAAGAACTTGTTATTGGTTAAGGAAAAAAATTATCAAAGTGTTGGGCTAAAGGAAAACCAAGCAATAATTTTCACACCAAAAACATCTCTTAACGCATGAATTCTAGTGTTATTTGGAAATACTAAATCCCTCAACATGTTGGTATTGAAAGCACATAAAACAAGATGTTTCATAACTTGGTGCTTTGAGTTCTTTTCATTTTCCCAAAACATTTTGGTTGTAGATCAAATTGAATTGCATTATGTTGAGCATGGCATAGAATGTGGATCCTTTCACAATTATACATGTCTTGTCACATCGCATGACCTTGTGCCATAACAAGATAACCAAGGAGCCCTGAGCTTAAACTCTATATATCAATTGTCTGAGCTTTATATTGGATACCGATCTCAAACCATTTCAAGTTCATTTGAAGTGTCAGGTCATTTCCATCATGTTGATGAAGACTATATCCTAAGAAACATGGTGTTGAATTTGAGGAGGTGAGTACTACTAAGTTATTGTTTCTTGAGTAAAGTAGCCATGGAATTCAATTCTTAAGGATGTACACATGCAATTTCATATAATGTTTCTACTGTATATATACTCCTTGCATGAGTTCTTTTGATATATGCATGTGTGAAAGACGCTTTGATTCCAACCAAACAAGGTGCACTTTGGATGTCAGGATCTTGCATTGTTACCCTCTCAAAGGGATTATGTAATTCTGAGTGAATTCTATAAACCCAGTGTTACTACTAATTTCTTTTATAGACATTATTTACATTTGATTTCATTCAATTTTTTTATTTTTTTATTTTGGTAGAGAATCTATTTCATATCCATAATTATTTGTGAAAGGATGAGAAAATGATAAGTATGATTAGAGAAGTTACACATTATCATGGTGATATAACACATTTCAAAGGTGAAGATATAAATATACATACTAGCAAAAGGTTCATGCCTCACAAGGTTGCGTGTGATTTTCTTTTCATTAAAAGGAATGGTGGTGAAATTTATAACTTTTATAGTGGCCAAGTAAAGGTTGAACTACCAATTTCCTAGGGCCTTAGTGTATGGATATTTCTTTTACTTCCTCTATGCATGCAACTTCAATTATGGATATTTCTTTCACTTCCTCTATGCATGCAACTTCAATTAGGTAATTATATGAATTTATTATTAACTCCACATGGAAACCATTTCGTATTCACTCAAGGATCACGTTGCTAGAACATAATGGGATTGCATTATAGAACATGGATATAATATGGTTTCAAAATACTAGATGTGAAACGAATTTGGAATAAAAATGATGTAAACCATGTGATCACATTCTATGTTCTACTACTCACTTAGGTTTAAAATATTGATTCACACAAGGCCTAACATTGAGGTAGGGAACTAACTAAGTAATGTGATTTGGGTTAAACATTTCTGATAGAAATAAGGGAAATAGCTACAAAGAAGATAGTCTCCATTTCATTGAAAAAATACGAAGTTTATTGAAGCTTAAATAATAAACTCCTCATTGAAAAATTTAGTTTATCGTGATAAACTCCGCAAATTTTGAAATAAATTAAAGTAGATGATAATGATATCGGCCCTATTTAACAATAAGGCCAACCTAATATAAACTTCCATCTGTGATGTCTTTGCTACCGATACATCCACTCCATCCTCAAGAATCTATTTGTAATTAAAAAGATATCAACCTGTACTCCTAAGGTGCAAATTATTCCCCTTAGCCTATATATCTCTAACCAATACTGACATGACTTGTTACCAATGAGTAGTTTGTAGAAGTAAGTACTTTCACTTGCCTAAAATATGTTCTATATTCATTATCATGATTCCTAAAATATAACTTATAGATTCACAAGGAGATATAAGGTCCAATATATCTTTTTTCATTTTAATATTTTAATAGATAATAATTTATTATTAAGATAAACTATAAATATTTATGTCCTTATCATTATGTTCATTTCCCTCCAAAAGAAAATGTACCTGCGTATTCAAATTAAAAGTTTTATTACAAAATTCTTAAAGGTCTCATATAGGTTCAAGGAAATGTTTATCCTTTCTTATTAATTTATGTGTGTCGCTTGTGCACTCATGCAAGATGGAGTCAAACAAGAAGTAATGTCCAGGGATTTCTCGAAGCACAGATAAAACAAAATCCCAACAACTCCAACCAATGGAGTGATTTCTGTTTTGAAAATCAGAGAAAGTAGCTAAGTCATGCTTAGAAATTGAGTAAGTAGTTTGTACACTATAACCAACATACATAGATTCAAGTTTAAGGAGGTTGTAGATTTGAAGTTATATTTTTGCAACATACAATCCACATGGTAAACCAAAAAGGAGTAAATGAATATTTATGGCCATATTCTATGAATAAGATAACATACATAGATTCAAGTTTAAGGAGGTTGTAGATTTGAAGCTCTATTTTTTAAACATACAATCCACACAGTAAACCAAAAAGGAGTAAATGAATCTTTATGGTCATATTCTATGAATAGGATGTAAAGTGTTTCCGTGTGGTGGTCACTTCTGCAATGGAGCAGGTTTGCTATTATATCCAAACCAAAAAGGAGTAAATGAATCTGTATGGTTATATTCTATGAATAGGATGTAAAGTTTTGTCGTGTGGTGGTCACTTCTGCAATGGAGCAGGTTTTCTATTATATCCAAAAATATATAGAAATGAGTCATGACAAATGATTGAGAGGGAGGTGTTTTTTAATCAATGCGAAACTTGATATAAAATATTTATCAATATTATCGTTTGAGAAAGCTTTAAGCATATTTTCTGTACTATCATAAAACCATGTAAATTGTACCAAACATTGCATTAAAGTTTAAACAGACATATCAAAACAAAGATAGCTTCATCATCTCTTGTTCAGGGTCTGCCTGAAATACCTACAAGAAGAATGGAATATGAGAGTCACTTTCAAGTGGGCTTAGGTGACTAGATTCCTTTGACATTCTAATCACTTTATATATTTTACCACCATATGAACACTGGTAGACTAAAAGAGAGAATCTTTGTGGAAAGAAGCCATAGTTTTACTTGTTTAAGAATAAACACATTTTATATTTATGTACCAAACTACCCAAAAGGAATTTGTGAAAACGCAAATCACACAAACTTTCATGATGAAGTACATGCAATTATTATTTACATCCATTGCAGAAAGGCCCTTTTTCTTTTATTATTCCTAAGAAGGCTGTACTTGACTTTAGTTTACATGTAAGAGATTGTTACCTCATCCTCATTATCTATGCTTCCCTAATTTATCCAGTCTATTCGATTACAACATTCATTTTATAATACACAGGAATCGGGTTAAGAATCTCAAACCCTATGAGTAGTTTGTTGAAGTTGGATATTAAAAATAAAAGAAATTTCCAATGACTATTATATTAAGTCAAATATTAAAATTAATAGAACTTTCCAATGACTATTATATTAACTACAGATCAAAGATTTCTTATTCTCGGTAACCACACTTCAGATAACGAACCCAACTATCTAATTCTAGCCGAAGTCCAACTCCATGAAAATACTCAGAATGACAATGTCAAACAACCCAGGATAAAATGAAATCTGAAACCTCTCGAGTTCCAATGGGAAAGGTCTAAAGTTTTTTTAACATTTTAACTCTATTTTTATGAAGTTGTAGTAATTTGATCAATTCGTTTCTTTGAATAGTTCAACAAATAAACCATCCAAAGGAAGTGAACTGGGCGAGATACATGTCCGAGAAGTCCACAATCATTGCAACAAAGACCATAAACAAAGCATGAATTTGAGAATACACATTAAACCAAAATATGCAAATTTTCTTCAAAATTTGCACGGAAAATTTCAGCGAACACAGATAAAATTTGAATTTGACAAAATAAAGAGATTCTTAAACAAAAATATTGGTAAATCTACATGGCATACAATATTTTTTTTTGCTACTTGTAGAAAAGAGTTTGAACAGGCTCATGGGAATATTATCAACTAGACATCAAACCTAATACATTGAGATAGATTTAAATGTAGAATAGTGCGTTGCATGATAGGTGGTATTACACCTTACCTTCCTGATTTTTCCGCATATTTGAATACCACCTTACCTTCCAAAATAGAATTTGGGTGCCTCCTTGTCGCCTCAGCTGCTAAATTCACTACTTATGACATTCGTGTAAGGTGTTCTTTGAAACTTTCCACCCATCCTTTCAAATTGTACTTGAATTAAAATGTATGATTTGGATGGATGATGTTCATATGTTTCTACTATTTAAGTGGTGGATGAAAACTTGTCGAAGAATTGAACATTGTAGCCTCGGCCTTGTGGCCTCTGATACTGGTGAATAAAACCCAATGAATATTCGGATTGTGGCTACAAACTGGTCGAAGAACTGAACATTGTAGCCTTGACGTTGTGGCCTCTGAGACCGGTGACGAAAACCCAATGCAGATTCGAGTGGTGGCTGCGGTGGAAAAATTGAACATTAGGTTTGATGGTATTTCAAACGAATTATCTGCATAATCAGGTTTATATTAAGATAAACTAAATGGTGGGCCATTGAGGCATCCATGTGTAATCTCTTTTGTATGTGGCCATTTCATGATGGTACACTTTCCATGATGTGCTATCTTCGAGGGAGTCCATGTTTAAGCTCGGTTTATATGTGGCCATTTTGTGCTTCTACACGTGCCTATTGATTTATGTGCTATAGGGTTGGAGACACTACGATGACCATGAATATATTATTAACTGCAAAATCTTCTTCTTGTTGTTTTAACGAATCTTTTCCTATGTATGAAGAAGACGGTGGTTGTAACCTAGAACTGAGGCTTTGGATGCTATGATCAGAAGCAACACTTGGAAAGGGCCCTCTATTTCTATTGTTGTTGTAATTGATGAATTCATCCTATTTCAAAGGGATGAGATAATAGAGATAACCAACTACAAGCCTTGTCCTTTCTGGAAGAGGTCGAGTGAAACTTTCAATCTTAAGTCGAGGACTCGCGGGTGCCTTAAACATCCCATGGTTCCTCTCCGCATCATCTGAACCAGGTTAGGGTTAATATGTTCAATTATGTATCTATTGTAAAGAAGGTAAACATTTAGCATATGTTACTTGAAATGGAGCGCTCATTTTAGTTTTATTCAACTTAGGTCTTCAACTTTTTTCTGGACACCACAAATTTGGAGCGCTCATTTTAGTTTTATTCAACTTATCTTCCGGCTAAACTGTGGTCTTAAATTCAATTATTGTTATTACATGTTGTGGTATTAGATTCAATTATTGTTATTACACATAATGTTTTTGAATAGTATGAATCTGGTTGTGAGATGTTATCAGAGTAGATTCTGACTTAGAGAGTTGAGTAAAAGGGCTTATATCAATTTTATTTGAGACATTATGGATCCAGAGGGCACTGAAACGTCTCTATAGTTGGAGTTACCTTCTAGCTATCATGCATAAAAAATCTATATACAAGAGCATCGCAGGCACAATGGACATAGCTCATATTTGCATAAATTTGATGAAGATTCCCTCAGAGGACACAGGTAATTAGTTTTAAGATTTATACTTTCCACACTATTTTGGCTAACCTATTTTATCGGCCTTCAAAAATGGATCGATTAAAATTTCAATTACCCTTATTGTAGGCACTATGTGGACTGCAAGAGCTCATATTATTACAACAGTGATAGGTTCCATAGTGCTATTACTAGCATGGCCTATGGTTCAATTGGGATAGATAGTTGGACCTGCAGTTTTAATAGATTTCTCTTGTATAACCTTATATACATCAACATTTTGTGTTATTTTATAATCTATACATCAACATTGCTTGTTGGCTGCTACATATGTCTTGATGCAGTTGATGCTCTTAATGGAAAGATAAATTACAATTGAGTGGTTGTAAGCCAATAACATAATTTATATAATTTATTTTTGGAAATTAATTTATAACTTTAACAATTAACAAAAAAAATTGAACACACCACGGGAATTATGTCCTATTAATAAGATTTCAACCAATCCAAAATTAAATATAAGAAATTACAATATTTGAAAAATATAATTTTTTTTGAAAAAAATTGAAATAACAAATATATTAAAAAAAACTTAGACCGTCTTATTGTCAAAAGAATACATAATACATCTATTATTAAAACATAATGCATGGAGTGAATACATGTCCTATCAATAAGATTTCAACCAATCCAAAATTAGATATAAGAAATTACAATATTTGAAAAATATAATTTTTTTTGAAAAAATATAAAATAATAAATATATTAAAGAAAACTTAGACCATCTTATTGTCAAAAGAATACAAAATATACCTATTATTACAACATAATGCACCGAGTGAATACATGTCCTATCAATAAGATTTCAACCCATCCAAAATTAGATATAACAAATTACAATATTTAAAAGATTTTTTTTTCTTGAAAAAATATGAAATAATAAATATATTAAAGAAAACTTAGAACGTCTTATTGTCATACTAAATACACCTATTATTACAACATAATATACTGAGTATAGTCCCTAGCCGAAGGCAAGGACTAATAAAGCAATGAGAACCTTAATTGAAAATTTTGGACCATTATGGTATGTGAAATTATTAGTAAATTGAATGGGACATTATCATAACGGTGGATTTAATAAAGGTTGTAGATGTTGTGAGATAGATTATATTGATATTTTTCATATATTTATGAGTTAAGAGCAACAATTTTACAAGGATGTTTAGTGGTTGAGTAAAATCATGTGAATGTATTATGAAGGTGTGAATGTGGCAAGATCACTTTTTCTATAATACATTCAACAAAGACAATTGCATGAAATGGTGAAAAACCTTAAAAGTTGGGGTTAAAATAGTGAATGAATTTCTTGGTGATTATCTAGTGCCTTGATCTTTTAATGATAATGGAACTTAATTGATGATGTGGATGAAGAATTGGAGTAGACATGAGTGTTTGAAAAATATAGTTATAAACGTGTGGTACATCACTAACTCTGATTGTTTATGATGACGAGTGTTAATATTTCACTTGATTATGGATTAAAAAATGACCATTAGTGTTTTTAAATAAATAAAGAATTTCCCACTTTAATGAATGAGTGATGTTGAGTTATACTTCAAACCTAACTTATTAGTCCATGTTGAAGGCGTAGAGGGACTACAACGACTGATAATTCGTTGACTTCATATTAATATGTCCTTTGACTATAAATTTTCGCATCATCTCTATTGTTCGAACTATAGAACTAAATACATTAATTTTTATATAATAAAAAAAACCCTTATATGTCATCATTTCATTGGATAATAGATTTGAAGTCTTATTGCCAGATTCTCTATTCCCAATGTTTAGATATCCAAAGTTTTGATCATCGTTTCTCTTTTTTAATTTTTTAATTTTTATTGAAATGTTTACATACCGAAATTTTTGAGCATTGACACTCTTTTTGAGGTACTTGAATATCCCTGACAAATTACATATTGACATAGCGCAAGGCCCTTAAACATGCTTGACAACTTAAATGTTTACATAGCCTGAGGCCCTTAAACATGCCCGACAACTTAAATGTTTACATAGCGCGAGGCCCTTAAACAAGTCTGACAACCTTAAATGTTTACCTAAATAGGCCTGTCACAATACATTTTCCTCGAATTTTTCCATACAATGTTGCAGTAAATTTGGGCAATATTTTTGTCCACCGCCACTCGCATAGCCATCATATGTTTCATTCTTCTTCTATTCTTGGAATGCAATTTAGTCATCATTGAAGATACATATATTGTTTACTGATTGCTTCTTGTTCGCTGGTTCGTTGGTTCATTGGTTGCTGCTTGTTGTTGTTTGGTTCAACTTTGCAAGGTTGAGGTCCTACACCTGCATTTGGACGTGTTGGTGCTTATTGCTTGATTTTGTTTGCTTCATCTTTGCAAGGTTGGAGTCCTGCACCCACATTTGGAGTTTTTGTTTTTCACTTTTGAGGGTTCAATTCCTGCACCCACAATTGGATTTTTTCTCAAGGCTCTACACCATGTGCGTTCCAATGTCATCTGAACAACTCCGACTGTCATTTATTCTAGCACTGCAAATATCAGTCCTTTGTCGTATTGGACGAAGTGGAAATCTAGCGCTTGAATTGAATAACAAATTCTTTATCCTTTACACCTTTCCCTCGATGATATTCCCAACTTGTCCGGGAATGAGTACTTGCCTATCCCGTATGGGAATCGAACATGTGTCTTTCGCATGAAAAATATGATTTCAAGATTGTTTCCTTTGCAAGATGTTCTTGTAGAAGAAAACTGCAGGTAGGTGTAGAAGGGATAGGTATGGTGCAACGGTGGCTAGGCTGCAACAAAATTGCACAAAATTGGCATATCTTTCCCTCCTGCTCTTAAATTTTGCACCATTTTTTTTCTCCAAACTCTGAACCATACCTGCATGCCTTTGCAAAATGTTCTTGTAGAAGAAAAATATGCATATGGATTGCAAATTGCAATATTCAATCTCTATGTCGCTCTGCATGCAACATTGCTACCATAATGAATGTTTTTTCAAATGCATTACATCATTTACATCTGAATGAAACCATTATCATTCTAGGATACTTTAGTGTTGACATGCTACAAAATAGTTCCATAACAAAAACAATTAGAAAACTACATGTGCAATTACAATGTTCGCTTTATTTTGGTTAAGATAAAACATGTAGAAAATGCACTTATTGACCATATATGGTGAAATGTGTCCATATCACAATACAACCTCTTTATCTTATACATAGACGGGTCTGACCACGATACACTTCGTCTTCTACTTGAATTATAAAATATACATCAAAGATATTACAAAATTATATTTCCATGTCTCAAAGCATATCTGGATACTTTGTTGCACAAAACCAAATCACTCAACTATGACCATCCAACTTCTTAATATTTTATGGCTTGTAATATATTTTGGGCAGGAAAAATTCTATATAACCACAACCATGGATCAAGAGAAACAAAGGTTCATGCTTCTAACTCTCTTTTATTCTATTCCTTTGATTCTCATTTATTGTATGTACATAATACTTATTTTCCCTTACATACCAACTTATATTCATGTTCATTGTATTTTGTGTGTTCCCACATTGAAACAAACAGAATAACTGGAGAAGACAAAGGAATCTTTACCACAAATGTAGAAAAGGAGATACAAAGGTGCATGCTTCTACTCTTATTTCATATTCCATTGTTTTGTATTTCATTTATTGTCTGTATATTTGTTCTATTGATTTTCACCTAATTTATTGTATGCAGATACTACTTATCTTCCTACATAATAAATTATCTTCATGTCAATTGTTTTCTCTGTGCTGTTACATTGAAATAAATAGAACTGTATTTATATTTTTAGATGTCTTTCTACATACCAACTTACCTTCATGTCCATTGTATTTTCTGCATTGCTGCATTGAAAGAAACAATTTAGTTGGACAAGAGGATGAAATCTTATATGCCACAATAGAGGAAGATGAAGTACAATCTTTGAAAAGGTATACCAATTGTGATAGTAAATCAAACACACAAATTGAGTAGGTGGATAAAATATTGGACTAGAAAATGATGATTTGGAAACAATGGGCCTTTGTTGAGACTTCTCACTTCATATGGGCAACAATGGGCCTTGGGTTCTCATGTTTCCTGAGTATCCATTGACACCCTATTTCATATTCCATCTCCTTCGAGCATGTATGTGAAATTCAAAACAATTATGGACAATATACAATGCATATGCTTATTTAGTCCTTCTGATGTTCATGTACATATGCTTGCATCAGAAAATGTTGGACAAGTGACACAGGCATGAGTAGTCAATCATCACAAACATCAACATTAGGACAATGCCAAAGGTAAATATCCATACATTGTACTCTTGATATGTTTACCGAACAAATATCCTGAGCTATTTATTCATCTATGCCATGATAAATATGTTGATGCCATTTGCAACACATACTTTGTAGTTCATAAGAAGTATCGACAAGTGCAAGTGAAATGTCCAACATAGTGCAAGTTCCATAGACTAAGAGGTTTGGTTACAAAACTCTGACCTGCATACTTCATCCAAGTTGTGCCTCTACTTATACATTTGTGCCAAAGAAAAAAGAAAAAAAAAATAATGCAGACTACCATTCACATTACTTTTTCTGTTCAAAAAATTTCACCAGGTCTAAACTTATAACACCTAATATACTATCGATAAAAGGCTTGAACAACTGCCGAACTGGACAAGTGTTCATCGGGGACATAATGGTCATGTATAGCACCTACTTGTAGAAGGAAAACAAAACTAGATGCATTGTGCGTGCTAACATTACAAACAACTAAGCGATGATGACAATCACACTAACCATCCCTACACAACTTGCCCAGAAACATGCATAAAAGATCTTTCTAGGTAATGGGATATCCATTACAAATTTTAATATATTTCCAAAAACAGTATATGACCGTGGTGATTTTGATCAGATTATATCTCTCAATGAAACAAGTATTGTGGAAAAAATTCCCCCGATTTGTTCAGAATATTGTTTCATACCAGACACAAGAATTAGCTAACTTGCACAGAGCAATGACACTTACCCAATTAGAACCATTGGTGCAGCTATCACACTCGCAAGAAAACTTTGCTTGCAACACATTCTCCATATAAAATATGGAGATTTAGACAACGACAAGGCAACAATACCATTCTCCGTATACAATTTTGTCCTTTACTTTTACATGTTCATATATATCAGTTATGTTACACAACTATTACATTGTTCCATGTTGTAGTTGCAATTGTTCGACACCTATTCAAATTTGTTTTCATCAATGGAACAACAATTGCATAGAGGAAAATTTCCACTTATTCTCTTCAAAAATATAACAAAGAAAAGAGATGTTAAAGAAAGGATCTTTCACACAACCCGAGCAACATTTGTAACAAAATTGCAAAAAAACATAGTACATGATCTCAAGATACTAACTATCTCGACAACTGTTGTGTGTATACATCTACAATTCCATCCACACTTTGCTCATAAAAATTTCCTTAACCAATTTTTTGCAGTTTTTGTGTTGTACAGTGGTATATTATATTGTTCAATATATTAACTACTATGCCCACGTGCACAGGTTGAGGGTGTTTTCGTTGTAGCGAATGCGTACTCGACCCCCTTTGAGCCTGTATGTTCCAAATGCAACTCTCTTATTTTTGCCTCTTCTTTCATAAATGATGGTGCACTTGATTGTCTACGATGCAATAAAAAATGCCCTAATATATATAGACATTGCCTCAGTGCTGCAATCTGTTGAAATAATGTAACTGCGAAGAGCATTCTTATTATTTTGTTATTGGATTAAATCCCCATTGTGGATTAATCATGTCATTATTATTATTTTTATTATTAGATTAATCCCCATTGAGGATTAATCAAGTCGGTAAT
>ML778368.1:74550-116923 GCA_009831015.1 Picea engelmannii | reverse complement strand
TTGGATTAAATCCCCATTGTGGATTAATCATGTCATTATTATTATTTTTATTATTAGATTAATCCCCATTGAGGATTAATCAAGTCGGTAATTGTATAAGGACCAAATCCCCTTTTGCAGATTGGTCATCGAACAATTACAATATGCAGAATAAGAAGTCGGCCCCAACAGTTATAATGAAAGGGCCAGATTTAATTAAAGGTGGATTTACCCACTCAGTGTGAGAGGTCGGCCCTGCTAGATGGTGACTCTTCACATGTGCCAGATTGATATAAATAAGAGGCTAGCGCCTCACTTCTAACACACACTTCACTTGCTCATGTTCTTATGAGGCAAGTTGATATTTCAAGTTGGTGAAAGAAGAAGAAGGGTGGCACATCTCTTGGAGGAGGATTTTCTGTATTGGTTGAGTTATCTCTTGAACATTTGATAAGCTATTTATGATAAGGAAGTTTTTCTGGGTTTTCTTCCGCTAGAGGGTTTCCCAGGATAAATGTTGTGTCTATTGTGGATGTGTATTTCTCAGTGATCTTGTTCTTATTATGCTCTTATCTTATGAAATGTTAAGAACTATAATATCAGCATAAACATTAACACGATCTGAACCTTCAACAACACAATCATACATTGTACAATTAGACAACCTCTGTTACAAGATGTGCTTCCTGGGTTAGAATAATTTTCATATGAAGTATACCTACAAAAAAGGAAAACAATGTCTACATGCTACGCGACTTTCGGATCCATAGAAAATTTACATTAAAAGAGGACAATGCCATACAGCATATCGACTGAAGAAAAAAAAAATCATATCAAGCATTGTCATGAAATGAAACAATCCCATGTGTATCTATCCTTGCTACCCAATGAGTATATGAATAGATTTTTGCAGTGCCATGGAAAATTGAATTGGAAGTGCATAAGATTTTTTAGTCTAGAATGAGAAGCATGAGGACAAACCTCATACAAAGTATCCAACTGTGAATAAATCAAACTTCATTAAGTTAATTTTTGACACTCTTTTCCAGAACTGGTAATGTTAGAACATTGCCAGGTCAACGTGATCTTAGTTCATAGTACTGTTAGAAGCAAATGTTCATAGTGATCTTGCTTCATGGTAATATAGTAATCGAAAAATTTCTTGGTGCCCATTTGGGTATTTGGTTATAGATGGGATACAATGCCCAATCTCCGTTGGTTTTGTCTTGTCTTGTGTTTGGCATAATTTTTTTCATGTGCTTTCGTGTTGTAGTTCAAGGTTCTCATGGGCCCGGTTTATGAATTATGGCTGGATGATACATTCAAGATCTTAGCAATTTTTCTATGATCTTAAAGAATATACAATACCTTCTTTTCCTTTTAATGTAACCTCTATGAAGCAAATGTAATATGTAGCTCATTTTAGCACTTTTACTTGATCGATGAAATTACCAAAATTCATCTTCAGAAATATTTTGAAATAAAAGGATATATGCTATGTGAAGTCCAACGGAACTATGATATCAACCACATAAAATTCAAATTCAAATTCAACGTTGTTATACTTACAGTGAAGTTGACAATACAATAATTTTACTTGAACATCCCAAAATTGATTTTCTTGTAGCTTTTTTATGCTTCTCTTATGCAAACACATCCTAGAAAGTATAAGCATGACTCACTTTCTCTATTCCTTGATTGAAGAGCCTGTTCATCTATTTAATGCACTTCATAGTTATTGTTAAGACCATCAATGGGGCTTTGTTAACACCAATTCCCGCATCCAAAAAAAATTCTCACCTTTCTTTTTTCCCTCTGCTTTCCCTTTCTGGTTACTTAGACATTTTTCAGAAAATGTCTAGGAGAGCGGGTTGGTGGATTCACGTGTTTAGATTTCCATTGATGCCTTTATATCATGAGTTTGACCGACCACTTCCCCGTTCCATTTTCAACAAATTTTTGGATCGTGAGTTCCTGGTTAGGTAGGCTCAACATTGTGTTTCCATTGTTCCGCCACCTGCAAAAAACACCCAGACTTCCCTGATCCACAAATTGACAACCAAATTCCTCTTTATTTTTCTCCTTCACTTTCCATTTCTGGTTACTTAGTCATTTTTCTGAATATGTCTCATGCTTTTATATCATGAGTTCGACCAACCGCTTCCCCATTCCATACTTGTCTAGTATTTCCATTGTCGGTTCCCAGTTAGGCTTGCTCAACATTATGCTTCCATTGTTCCGCGACCTACAAACAACACCTAACTTTCGGCGATACACAAATTTACCGCCGAAGTCCATGATCATGCCCTGTTCCATATTACACATTTTGCAGACAAAAGTTCTGAGACATACAATTTGACCATCGGGTGCTCACGTCTCTTGAGTATAACTTGTGACCCTGTTTTGAAGCTCAATGGACCTCTTTCCATACTTGACCATTTCTTGGAATCTCTTTCGCGGGTTGAAAGGTTCATGAAATGTCCAATCCTTAATCGCTCTTTTCCCTCCCCGCCACCTTTGCACTTCTTTCTAGATATTCAATTATTAAGATTTAATGCTATTAGCTCATCCTACAGGAACCATTATATTTTTATTAATGTTCGAAAGGATGGAGGATATCTTTCATTAATACGAATTAAACCAATATTTGTGGAGGGTTGTACTATCCCTTCCGAGTGTTCATTTCAAGCATCACAAAATATCCTTCACGCATCATCCGGTTGGCGGCTTCCCAAAATATCCAATCCTTAATCTCTCTTCTTCGTCACCGCCACCTTCACACTTTTTTCTAAGTATGCAATTAGTAAGCTTTAATGGTAACATCTCATTATGCAGGAACCGTAGAAATTGCCATTGATCAACGAAAGGCTCTAGGAGATCTCCCATTGATACGCATTAAACCAAGATTTACGAAAGGTTATATTATACCTTCCGAATGTTCATTTCAAACATCATCTGGAGAAAACATACATTCTCGTTAACTTATGGAAGTTGTTCAACAAAATTTTTGTCCAGATACAGTAAACACCTTCGGGCATGATGACCATAACTTCTGGTGGTCCAACACATATTATTACTACTCATCTCCTTCTTCCCTAAATAAAAAAAGGAGATGGTGCCTTGGTGCGCCGAGAGATATATTTCAAGCCAAAGAATTCCAAGGCAACCCCCCTGCATTGATGGCCGACGTAGAGGTTGATGTGGTCAATTTCGAGCCAGAAGAAGATGGTCTGATGGACGATGATATGACGATGGATGATGGCAATTCAGATGTTGTTTCCACTGCTATGCCCAAATTGAAATCCACCATAATGGGGGGCACTTCTTAGCTCGATGATGACGGCCCTGAAAATACCAAAGGAAGAGGTTTTAGAAAAGAAACTGGTGTTGAACGCAATGGCCTCTTTGCAGCTCGAGAGTTTGAGTCTCTCGGCTTGGATGGCGGTCCTCGCCCTCATAGATATGTCCTTTCCTTTCATTTTTTAAGGTTTTTGGATTGGGTTTGGATTTGTCCCTAGTGCAGCCTGGGTCCCTAAAGTATTTGGTTGTAAGGAAATGGTGTCTTGGTGTGCCCAGAGATATATTTGAAGCCTAAGAATTATTCAATTGCGAGACCACTCTCATGTTCTCTGGATATACAGTTAACATATTAGGGTATGAGGACTAGAACTCCCAGTGGTGCAAGGCATATTCCTATGACTCATTACCTTCCACCCATAATGGAGTAATTTGGACCTCTGGAGTTCCTTGTGCAGCCTGTGTCCCTAAAGTATTTGCCTGTAAGGAGGGGATCTCTTGGTCCCCTTCCTCCCAGAGCGAAGTAATTTGGACCTCTTGAATTGCTCGTGCAGGCTGTGTCCCTGAAGTATTTGATTGTAAGGAGGTGGTATCTTGGTGTGTCCTCACTTTTAGTTTCAGGCTCTTCTTCTCACCCTACAATGTTTTTTCTCTTCTTCCTCATAGGAAGATTGTAAGAACTATCAATTTTACCATGAGGAGGGTTATTATCTCCTCCTACGTTTGAAGAATTCTGGGTTGCTTTCTTACTAGGGTGAGCCATTGGAGTGATGATGCAAGATGTCGTACTCTTGGTAGTGGTGGTCGGGGATTGGAAACTCTTCTCACTGGGACCTTTTCCCTATTATTTGTACAATTTAGTGGTGCTTTGAAATGTCTCTAGGTCGCTAGCATCAAAAGAAGGACTGTTGTTGACCTGTTTCAAGCCAAATAATTATTCCACTGCGGAACCACTCTCATGTTTCTTGGTCACCTCAGGTCTTCCACAAGATATTGAAATTGTGGCAGCCAACATTGACGTTCCGAGGAGTTCCTAAAAAATCATGATAATCAGTTTTGTATGCATGTTCAAGAGCTTGTCGATGACTCCTGCATGTTGTTGCACTAGATGAACAACACATAATTGTATGCATGTTTTTTTTTTTAACTGTACTTGTATATATGAAAAATATGTTCAATGCTTCAGTGCAAATAACTAAGTTCATTGTCTATGGATAGATATATATTGCCCACTATTTTTTTTTATAGATTTACTATTTAAACTATTGCCTCGAAATCTTGGTTGGTGCTTCTAATTTGCTGTATTTAACACCTCTTCTCATTTGCATGGTTCGATAGTCTCGTAATTATTAAATATTGTATCGACTCTAGTACTTTGATCTAATATGGAGCATTGAACAATTATATGACAATGCATTGTGTCGATCACATGAGGCTTCTATGGAAACATAAATGAATTTCATACATTTTCAAACCAACATTCAATTCTATTCGTAATGCAGATAGAACATAGCAACACTAATTCACGATGCGGGAGTTGGGGCCCTGCCTAAGAAGTTTCGTTTTCATATCAACCTTGCTGAGCAAATGATCTCTTATTTCCCTTTTGCTTCCTTGATTACTTTACTCCAAAAGGAAACATTTCGCAGATATTTTGAAAAACAAAATGATATATGGTAGTTGAAATCAAATGGGCCTATGAAATCAACCATAATATTAAAATTCAAGTTCGACATTGTGATACTTATGGTCAAGTTGACAGTACAGTATGTTTATTTCTAGATATGCAATTATTAAGCTTTAATGCTAACAAATCATCATGCAAGAAGTTTAATACTTAAAATAATATTTGAGAACACAATTACTCCCACAAGTTGCAATAAAAACAAATCTTCAATAAAGCATTTGCTCACACCCTTTTTAATGGTACAAGAACAATAGAAAATGAGTAAGTGGATAAAATATTGGACTAGAAAATGATGATTTTCCAACAATGGGGCTTTTTTGAGACCAATTCTTGCTTGCAAAAATTTCCCTCTTATTTTCTATTTCCCCATTCTCTTTTATACCCTTATTTTCCCTCTTCTATACTTAACCAAATTCCCCTTTCTTTTTCCACCCTACTTTCTCTTTTTGGTTACTTAATCATTTTTCTGAAAATGTCTAATTGCGCAGGTTGGCAGACTCATGGGTTCACATTTTCACTCATGATTTTATATCACGATTCGATCGACCGCTTCCCCATTCCATACCTAGCCACTTTTTTTTATCACAGATTCCTGGGAAGGAGGGCTCTATATTTCACTTCCATTGTTCCATGACCTACAAACAACACCCAAACTTCCACGATATACAAATTGATGCCTGGACTCTCACATCATCCACTCTTTCGTTTTACACATTTTTCACTCAAAAGTTACGAGACATACAATTTGACCATTGGGGCCTCACATCTCCAGGGGAACCCTTGTCACCCTATTTTGAAGCTCGTTTGACCGCTTTCCATACTTGGCCATTTCTTGGAATCTCTTTCGCGGATCATTGGGTTGGTGGGTTCACGAAATCTCTAATTCCTAATCATCATTTCTTGTGGCTGCCACCTTCAAACTTCTTTCCAAGTATGCAATAACTGAAGTTTAATGATAACAACTCATCATGAAACAACTGTAAATATTTTCATTAATGAGAAAAAGGCTTGAGGAGACAATCACACTGATTATCCCTATACAACTTGTCCAGAAACATGCAAAAAAGATCTTACCAGGTAATGGGGTATCTATTACAAATTTCAATATATTATCCCTTATTTTCCCTCTTCTATACTTATCCAAATTTTCATTTCTTTTTCCCCTCTACTTTCACTTTCTGGTTACTTTGTCATTTTTTCGAAATGTCTAATTGCGTGGGTTGGAGGACTCATGGGTTCACATTTTCATTCATGATTTTATATCCTGACTCCGACAGACTTCTTCCCCTAGGTAGGTTGGCTCTAGATTTCACTTCCATTGTTCTATGACCTACAAACAACACCCAGACTTTTGAGATATACAAATTGACTACGATACTCCCACATCATCCCCTCTTCCATGTTACACTTTTTTCACTCAAATTTTTTGAGACATATTTGACCTTCGGGGCCTCACGTCTCCTGGGGAACCCTTGTCACCCTATTTTGAAGCTCGTTCCTCCACTTTCCATACTTGGCCATTTCTTAGAATCTCTTTCGCGGATCATCGGATTGGTGGGTTCACAAAATCTCCAATTCCTAATCGTTGTTTCCTGTTCCTGCCACCTTCACACTTCTTTCCAAGTATGCAATAAATGAGGTCCAATTCTAACAACTCACCATGCAACAACTATAAATATTGTCATTAATGAGTAAACTCCTCAAGGAGACAGTCACAATGACTATCCATACACAACTTGTCCAGAAACATGCGGAAAATATCTTGCTAGGTAATGGGATATCTATTACAAATTTCAATATATTAGCGAAAACGAGTCCGACTGACCGTTTCCCTATTAAATACTTAGCCACTTTTTCTATTGCGGGTTCCTGGACATGTGGACTCAAGATTCCGCTTCCATTGTTCTGCGACCTGAAAATAACACCTAGAATTCTATGATATACAAATTGACCGCTGGACTGCCCCATCATGACCTCTTTCGTTTTACGCGTTTTTCACTCAAAATTTCCGAGACATACAATTTGACTGTCGGGCCCTCACCTCTCCTGAGTATCCCTTGTAACCCTATTTTGAAGCTCGTTCAAACACTTTTCATACTTAGCCATTCCTTAGCGGGTTCACAAAATCTCCAATTCCTAATCATTGTTTCTTGTGCTCGCCACCTTCACACTTCTTTCCAAGTATGCAATAACTGAGGTCTAATGCTAGAACATCACCATGCAACAACCGTAAATATTTTCATTAATGAGTAAAATCCTCAAGGAGATAGTCACACTGACTATCCATACACAACTTGTCCAGAAACATGTAGAAAAAATATTTCCAGGTAATGGGATATCTATTAAAAATTTCAATATATTAGTGAAAACAAGTCCGACCGACCATTTCCCTATTCCATACATAGCCACGTTTTTTATTGCAAGTTCCCAGACATGCAGGCTCAAGATTACTCTTCCATTGTTCCGCGACCTTCCCCATCATGCCCTATCATGCCCCATCATGCCCTCTTTCATTTTACGCATTTTTTACTCAAAATTTATGATACATACAATTTGACTGGCGGACCCTCACCTCTCTTGAGTATCCCTTGTAACCCTATTTTGACACCCATCCAACCACTTTTCATACATATCCATTCTTTAATTTCTCTTCCCCATCCCCGCCACCTTCGCACCTATTTCTAAATATGAAATTAGTAAGATTTAATGCTAAGAACTCATCATGCAGGAACCGTAAAAATTGTCATTGATGAGTGAAAGGCTCGAGGAGATCTCCCATTAATACATATTAAACCAATATTTGTGGAGGGTTATATTATCCCTTCTCAGTGTTCATTTCAAAAATCATGGAATGTCTTTCGCGGGTCGTCGAGTTGGCGTGTTCACGAAGCCTCCAATCCGTAATTGCTCTTCGTCGTACCCTCCACCTTAGCACTTCTAAGTATGCAATTATGAATCTTTAATGCTAACATCTCGTGATGCAACAACTGTAGATATTGTCATTAATGAGCAAAAGGATCAAGAAGATCTCCCATTCACACGCATTGAACCAACATTTGCGGAGGTTTATATTATCCTTTCCAACTGTTCATTTAAAGAATCGTCTAGAGCAAATAGACGTTCTCGTAAAATTATGGCACTGAATCGACAACAGTTCTATGGAGATACAGTGAACATCTTCGGGTGTGAGGACCATAAGTTTCAGTGGTCAAGGGAATACTCTTACTACTCATCCCCTTCCTCCCAGAACGAAGTAATTTTGACCTCTGGAACTACTCATGTAGGATGTGTCCCTGAACTTTTTAATTGTAAGGAGGTGGTCCCTTGGTGCGCCGAGAGATATATTTCAAGCCAAAGAATTATTCCATTGCAGGACCACTCTCCTCTTTCTTTGTCACCTCAGGTCTTCCACAAGATGTTAAGATTGTAGGAGCCAACATTTACCTTCAGAGGAGAAGGCTGCAAGAAATTCCTAAAAAAAAATGATAATGGGTTGGACCTCTTACCCGAGTTCCTGGAAGACCCAATGACATTTCCTGAAGATATCGCACGCTTGCAGGTTAGTTCATTTATAAATCCATTCCGAGAAATTGCTTGGCTACTTAAAAGAATAACAGGACAGGAATCCACAACCAGTATTTCCCACATGATTCTTTATATTTTGTATTTCACAGTCAAGGAACAAGCCAATTTTGATTGAGGGAAGCTAATTTCCATGGAAATATATTCCCAATTATCACGATTCGAAGAGGATAAGAAATTTTATATGTCATCCTACTTGGTTTTCGCGATATATAATTGTTTTCTGTTTCCAAAACTCTTTGTGTCCAAGAACGTAAACTGTGAATTTGACCCAACAACCTTCTAGTACTAGGACTTGTGGAAGCACAAGGCCTCCCATTGTTTTTATGAGGTTTTTAATGACTTTGTCTCAGTTTTCAAAGATTTATTGTTAGGAAAGGATGCCCCCCTCATGTCTGATCACGCAACCAAGTTTTTGGATAGGAAGGGGACACTTTAACAAATGGAGAATTACAGTGTGATAATGAATTTTGTCTCTAATAAAATTCCTTCTTTCCTTCCATCTCACTTTACAGACATAATGTTTGTTACATAAATAGCAAGGCAATACAAAGATTGATTGCATTTATTCCATGAGAAGAGAAAAAAGTGTTTCATTCCTTTTCCTTGGAAAGTTGGGGACTTTGTGTTCAGGAACATCAACAAAATTGATGAATTCGCAGGACATTTCAACAACTTAAACCTAAGATATGCTAAAAGGAAAAGAAGGTTTGACCCTAATGGGATTTTTTTAGTACATTTACTAGCACTTGGCTTCAACAATTATTTTATCCAGACACGCCTGAACGAAGATAGAGATAATAACGACAACACTCCTGCTTCTAACAGTGGCGACCTTTAGACATTACAAAGAACCACTGAATTATACAAACAATAGGGAAAAGGCATCGGTGAGAAGAGTGTTCAATCCATGACTACCACTCCTAAGAGTATGACATCCTGGATCATTTCTACGAAGACCCACCCCAGTAAGAAAGAAACCCAAAATTATTCAAACAGAGGAGGAGATAAGAACCCTCCTCATGGTAAAATTGATAGTTCTCACAAGCTTCTCGCAAGGAAGAAGAGAAAAAACGTTGTAGGGAAAGAAGAAGAGCCCGAAATTGAAAGTGAAGACATGGAACTTGAGACTGATATGGATAGATTGTTCTGCAACGTTGATCATCCTGGGGACACGATCCACCATAGTCCCCCAATGGAAATAAATGAGACCAAATTTTTTGACGAAGATGAATCCTTTGTATTCCAGAGCGTTGTTTTTGACAATTTGTCTAAAAATTTAATTATTGAAAAGAGAGATGTAAGAAATAAGAAAGGGAAATCTCGTTCATATATTAACCTTAGGAACATACGACCATCCCAAATCGCATGACTTCACTAAGAAACCAAAGATTCTCTTGATGATTCCATTGGAAGCATTAAGGCTGAGAATGCCAGACTAAAGGACTGACTCATTGAATTGGAGGAAGCTTTGATTTCTATCCCATTGCTTGCCATTCCTTTAGAAATAACCATGCCTACCACCCCTGCAACCAAGTTACAAGGATCCTCCATCCTCCTTGCATCGTGTAGAGGCTATGTGGAGAAGAATATCAAGAAAATAATGGAGCTTATTACTCAGGCCTCGAAAACATCACAAAGTATGGCTTACCTTGGAACGTGGGAACATGCTTTGCACGAACATTTGCAAGTGGATTTAGAAAATGAAGAACATTTCTATATAGAGATGGTCATCCCTTTTGGCATCCATGTCAACAACATGACAGATATGAGAAGAAGACAAGAAGATATCCCCTCCCCAAACTGGATTAATCAATTAAATGCATGTTGGAAAGAGAAAGTGAAGAACCTGCATCTCATTGTCCAATCATGTGAACAAGCCATATCAAAAAAATAAGAATTATTCAGAAAGATGAACGAAATAGACTTAGCCGAAAGTACCAATGAGGTCTAAGAACCCAACTTAATCATGAAATCTTTTCCCTTAACCAAGCAACCCTTCGATGAACAAGTTGATATTTTTAAGGGGTTGTCTTTAGAATTTTTTTACAACATCCTTGAATATGGTGAAGATAACGTCGACAACTGGCTAGTGGACTATTCGGTACAAAATTAAGAAATTGATCAGGCTCTGTGTAATCTTTCTATCGATCTAAAGGAATTAGAAAAGGATCTTTTCAACATAAAAATATGGGATGAGATCAATGTGGCCCCCATCAGAGGCTACATTGAAGAGTGGCTCCAAAGGGAAATTGACAAGCTCACCGACGAAAGGCAACAAGAACTTGGCACGATTCCAGTAGTCATCGACGATATCAATAAAAATACATCAACAAACAAATAACAAAGGGGGAGATATATACCATCAGTGTAATTCAATCCATCTATTCCACCTCTTTAAATAGAAATGTCTAACCAAAGATTGATAACTTACAATTTCTTCTTTTCAGGTCTTGCTCTCTATCGTCACCCACTTCTTCTTTCTGTAGTCCAATTTCTTGTACTTATTTCTTTTATGGTCTGCAGGAGCCCCAATCCCAGTCTATATGACAAACACCTTTAAATTTCCAGGAATATGTAACATACAATATTATTTTTTGATATATTTCAAAGAAAACTACTTTTTTCCGGAATGCAAAATTATTTCTCTTTATGCATGCCAATCATCTTATTTTATTTTTATGTGATCATAATTTTTTATCTTAAACTATGTTGAATGTCAAGATATTGTGTTTATTTAATTTGAATGTTTAATGTGTGTGATTCCTGGTCCTATTTTCTAGGAACCTTTATTTCAAAAAAAAAAAATGCTATCATTTTGTATTGCTTCAAGTCATTGCGACATATATTCTCTAAGTCCCACATTTGAACTATACACGCCACATGAAAAACTTGTAGAGGAGTACCACATCTATAAGAACACAATAGGATTCAAAAAAAAAAAATTGTTTCTTTTCCACCTCATATAACTTTATTTATCCTAACACATATAGAGGCACAAAAGCCAGATGATCTATTTAAAGAAGTAACTATGAAAATTGTACTTAACTCTAAACAGTTAGAAGTATACAGAAATCATTATGAATGAGTTTCATAAATACATTGAAGAGATAAAACATGCAAGGTAGGAACAAAAATTTCGAACATGGCAAATCAGACTCTGTCTGGTGTACTACTAGTAAAAATAAAAGCAAGATGGATTATGCAAAACACAATATAATTATAATGAAAATACTTTCAAAAAATAAATGGTTTCAATGCCACAATTTCTCTAGTATCCATGTGTCATTTTCTACATGGACACCACCTATACTTCATGTTACTTTCCATGTGTCCCCTGCAGTTTATGTTTTCCTCCGCTACTTATTCCCCCATCTCTGTGCATTTATTCCCATTCCAACCCGACAGGGACTATGCTGCCATGCAACACTTTTTTTCTTAGTACTTAGTTTATGAGTATAATAATGCTTGAATGATGGTGAAATTGACTGATGGTGAAATCGATTATTAGAATGACTAAGTGGAATCAACGATTTATTTTGATTCAAATTATTAATTCATGAAGAGATACTATTATCTTCTCTTTTGGAATAATTGTTACAAATCAAATGGTTGCATGATTGGTTAATGATTCTTCAATGGTGATTATATATACGTGTTTGAGAACTCTAAAATATGTGTTAGTGACTGATGTTTGGATTCTTAAAAAATGGCTATCATATCAATGTTATATAGATGTGATTGAGAACTCTAAAATATGTGTTAGTGAATGATGTTTGAATTCTAAACAAATGGCTATCAGATCAGTGTTATATAGTTCTATGGAGTTTAAAAAATTTATCTTGGGTATGCAATTAGTTTTGGGTAGTCATATGTTTGAATAGTGTCTAACAATCATTTATGGATATAAAGTAATGATAGAGAAAAAATATTTTCATGGAAGGATGCCACTTGATTAATTGCACATAGTTAATTAATGACTTGTCAACTATTAAATCAAATTATTAAGAGTATAATAACATGATGGAATATCATCTAGTTTCAAGATTTATATGTAATGATTTCACTTTATTTATGTATAATTTGAGGCTTGGTAAACTTAAAAACAAGAAAATACTTGACGAGCTATGGAAAATATGAAGGCTGGTAGGAGGCTAGATGGTTGAGAAGTTACTAATTTATGGGGTAGATGAAACACTCCTTTGGATCACCTTGTAGTTTCTTTTATTGATTAAAAATGGTGTCTTATTAGTATTATTTTTCTTAGATAGGATTTTCCACAAATAAAGACACAAGTTAAACAACATGGAAGACAAGATGCTTCCTAAAATTGCTTCAAAATCTAGTTGTAACCACCTTCGACTCAAGCAAGGATGGCATAAAGATGCCCAGTGTTGGATAAGCCATTGGGGAATAATGGAAGAGACCATTTTGCAAAATAAGGATATTATTAAAAATATCATTAAATCCAAATTTAAGGAGAAATTGTGGTGTGACAAAGAGTTAGAGGAAAAAACAAAATTAAGGTATTATAAGGATGTAATCAACCCTAATCTAGAATATCAAAATTATCTCTTTGTTTTGATAAGTGTAAAGGGGAAAAAAACATTGGTAAGATAAGAACAAATTCTCACAAGATCCATAGTGAAACTAGGCGTTGGTAAATTCTTAAAATGCCATGGGATGAAAGAGTGTGTCACCTTTGTGACACTAAGAAGGTTGAAGATGAAAAACACTTTCTCTTAGATTGTCTAGCCTATACCTAGATTATATATCAATTTCAATTTTTTTGTCACACTACCAACCTTCCTAATATTTTAACTCAACAAAACTATGGTGATTTTGGAAAGCTTCTCTTAATGCTTTTCGAGAACAGAAACAAACTTCTAAAGAATTGAAAGTAATCCATTACCATCTTAAGGTAGGATAGACCAATTCGGTCTCAGTGGACATTAATCATCATCATGATCAATATTCATTAATATTGTATTTTAATTTGTGTAGACAATAAATTATAGATAATTTTTCGTACAGATGTTGATGCTAGTGGTAGCATAAGATAGGTATTTCCACATAGGATTGGTTTCTAACATGTGGAAGTCGTCCAAATACTTCTATCCTTGATCTTAATTTAATTAAAGGAATTATTAAAGTAAATTGGTTTTATTAATTAATTATGTAATTAGTTAATTGAGTTATTTAAGGAAAGTGCTAAAAGTAATTAGCATGTTTCTAAATCTCAAGTGAAGTGAGAAGTAATCTCAATTGTCAATCACTTTGGAGATTAGAAATAAATTATAACTGATGATTATAAAAACAAGGCTAGGGTAAAGGAGAAGACATTTTTTACACAGATAGAAAATGAGGACCTTTGCTAGTGTGGAGTCACCATGGTCACACTTAGGAGCAGAGAAGGACTTTTGCTCAAGTGATTGGATCATGAAGGACTGTGATTTAGGAGGATCAATGATAAGAGAGGAGAAGGAATTTTGCTCAAGGATTGCATCACAAAGGACTGTGATTAGATATATTGGATAGGTGGAGAAGTATTTCCATCTAGAGATCATATAGGTCAAGAAGAAGAGAGAGTAGAGGAAACCACATGTGGGTTTTAGTTGATTGAAGCCACAGGAAAGGGGTGTGTCGTACAGAGCTTGTCGTACAATATTTCCATACATGTACATGAATTTTAGTGGAGATAGTCACATACATACATGGGTTTTCTTAAGGAAAGATGCATACACCTTGAAAAGTGTGCAAATTTGGGTTGTATAGCAAGTATGGCTTTGCCAAGTTTGTATGTAGTTGTATTTATCTTAGTGGGCCATTATCCCTATTCTGTGAGACTTGATTTTATCATAACAAAATCATTCTCAGCACTGGTTTTCCCTTTGGGGTTTTTCCAGAGGTATCTACCCAAAAATATTGGTGTTTATTTGTGCATAATTTGGTTTCCTTGTTTATTCTTCCGCTGCATGTTTAGTTGATTACTCAGTGTGCTTTAATTCAATAAGTGATTTATTTGGAATTAAATGGACTAGGTGTTGGGTAGGAGAAATTCAACATGGTACTAGAGGATACCAAGGGTTGTTAGAGAAAAATCAACATGGAATTAGAGCAAGTTTACTCTTAGAGGAATCCAATATTAGGTTGCACAACAACATATCTATTGGATCTGAGTGACCAGGAGTTAGATCTAGTTCAAATCTAGGGTTACAAGAGCATATATATGGGATCAAGAGTGTTGAGGTGGGTGCTTGAAGGACTAAGCACATATCCATTGTATTTTGCAAAAGATCTATTATATTTGCAAGATATCTTAGCATATCTATAAACCAAGAGGTATAAATCAAAGGACTAACTTATGGGAAACATTTGTACTTAGGCAGAACTAAGTTTTTGTAGGTTTACGAAGGTGTACACAGGTCGCATAAGTGACATACACATATGTACGTGGGTCTCTTTAAGAACAATAATGAACATATGGGGCTCTAGTGGTCACATTCATGCAACTCCATACAGGTTAGTACAGGGGCAGTTTCAGTAACCAAGGTAGATCAGTAGGTCCAAGCACTGGGAAGCAAAGTCCAGGCAATAAAAAAATTGTAATGTCCCTAATACGAACCCTAGTTGTAATTGTACATATAGGATGGTGAGTCAATTGCAACAAGTGTAAATGTAAATGTACATATAGGTTGGTGAGCCTTAGCACCAAATTGTGGATTTGCGCACACCAATGCAATGTATGAGGTATGTTTTCAAGGAAAGGAGTGCACATTCCATAGTGTTGGGTGCACCTAAGCAAGTGTGCGGGGATGACCAAGTACATGTATATGTTATTTCTCATATATACATATGAACAATAATAGAAGAGTTACACCAATACACCACAATAAACCATGCACAATATATGAGAAATAACCAATAGTTATTGTTCAAGGGGAGCAATGACTTTACCTATAGCTTCCAAATATAAAGGGAGGGATAAAACTCCAAAAGGAAGATAAAATCCTCCAATATAAAGAGAGGTTTTACCTCTCCATCCTTTTCCCTTCCTTCCACCCAATAATATATGAAAGATAATAAAACTTTACATTAAATCATCACCATCAACCAACCATCACATAGAACCTGATAATGCTTCCTGAGACTTATTCAACTTATGCAATTATTCACTTATTAGAATACTATGATCCTATATATAATATAACTCAATGTATTCTCTAAAGCTCCTCCAAGTTTCACTCCTCGAATCCTCCCAGAAAAGGAGTTATAGAGAAAATGGTAGACCTTATTTAATTATGGTTTATTCAGGAGAGAAAACTTGTGCATCATGCTCCACACTCAATATTTAACATACGATTTTGAAATCCGTAAACAAGAAACTTAAGACTATACTCTTTCCAATGCAATTGGTTTCACTTAATTTGGATTCTCTATGAAGAAGTTATGACTGTTTTACCCGGAACACTTGTTTATGACTAGCTTCAGGACTAGTCAAAAACCCTATCTTCCATAGAGTGTATCTCCAAAATTATAGCGAATAAAGAGAATAAATGTTTACCATAGGTACCTAGATATGTCTTCTCAATAGCATAAAAATTTCACCATATGAACCATTCTAGAAAAATCATTATAGCTAAAATGGTAATGTGACTTGTAAATAACATACCTTAGAACACATCACCAAAAGACTTCATCCTCCCTTGAAATTTGGCCTTCTTTACTTCATATTTCCTCTGAAGTTCAACTTATATCTCCTTGTTCATAAAAAAAATTGTGTGTATTGAAAAATGAGTGTTTAATGATATGTATTTATTCCCTTTATGTCTCTTACTTTTAACATTAGGGCTGACCTGATACTTTCTTATTTTGTAATTCTTTTCTTTAATTATTTTCAGGGCCAACCTGTACTTCCTTATTCAATTCACTTGTCATATTGAAACATTCATTTCTCCTCAACCATGAGGATCCATGTGATGTGCCACCTACCACCAGAAACAACATGATGTATATTATCCATCCATGGGTGTTGTATCTGCATGTGCACTATCCTTCATGTCCAGATTCCTTTATCAATCCTAGGGTCCAAAATCAATGACTAAGGTTGACATCAATGACAACAACCAATCTTCCAACAAAATCCCCCTTTTTCATTGATGGAAACACTCATGCTCCCATGTCATCATGATCCCAATTTCTCTCCCCCTTTGACATCAATGGAAAAGGGTGGGGTTACTCCCTGTGAGTTCAATGGCATAAGGTAACCTTCTTCTTTGGGGTTGCTCCCCCTGAACATGTGGCACTCAATAATACTTCATCCTTATTTTTGGTATTTGGGACTTTTTCTTCTTTGGAATCTTTTTGTGTGGCTTCTTTGTTCTCTCTCTTCTTCATTTATAGGATGTATATGTTGTTTGATCTTCTTGTTGTAGTTGCAACCAATATTCTTGAGTTATTTTCTCTGATTTTACATTTTACGGAGTTAAACGTAAGAGTGTATCCTTGATCACATATTTTTCTGACATTGAGGAGATTATGCTTCATATATTCAACCAATAGGACTTTTCCTGCTTTTACATTTTCACTTCCAAGATTTACAGTTCCTTTTCCAAGTATTTTGGTAGACGAGTCATCTCCAAATGCAACATTTCCACCCTTTTTCTTCAAGCTGACATTTCTTTGATCTCCAGTCATATGAGATAAGCACCCACTGTATATGAACCATTCATATTCTTCTTTGCATTATTTAGAGACTAATGTTATTCGACAATTTTCATTGTGTGTAATTTCTTTCCTTTTCCATGTTGTAGTTGGTATAGGGACATTTGGCATACAATTATCTTCCTTCATCTCTTTGCAATCTCGTGCTTTGTGACCAAGATTATTGCACTTGTAACATACAATATTTTGATCCATTAATGGGTAAAATGGATTATAATTTTTGTTGACAGGTCTACGAACATTTCCATATCTACTATTTTCACCATTCATGTAGCTTGACTAGTTATTCCTTTCATTGATTCTACAATTGATTGCCTTGTGTCCAAAATTTCCACAAGTATAACAATGTCCAAGAAAGAAATTTTGATATTTGGGAGTAAGTGATATTGCTTGTGGTGTGGTCCATATGGGTTCATGATATATTATTCTATAGTTTCCTTCATAATGATTGCTTTCATAAATGATGGGAGAGGATCTTCTTGATGTCTCATTCCTTCTGAATTCTAGTCTTGTATCTTGTTGTTCAACTTGTTCTAGAGTATTGGTTTCATCATTTTCATCTTCCTTCTATTGTTTTTTTGTCTTCAAGCTATCATTTTATCATAGTCCTATCTTGTCATTTGGAGATATTTGAATGCTAAGGATCTCATCTAATGTTTTAGTTCTTTTTTTGAACTTCTTCAACTTTTCTATTGTCAATAGTAGCTCCCCTTTTGTATGATCCAATTATTCTTTCAATTTCTCATAATCTTCTAATTGTTCCTTCAAGATATCAATGCTCTTTTCAAGCTTGTAATTATCTTCTTCACAACTACTCAATTCACCTTTTAGTATTATATTTGTGTTTCTAATCTTTCTATTTTCATTTTCAACATGCTTCAACTTTTCAAGATTCTCATATTCTTGTTCACTCTCTGCATTGTCTTTGTATCCCCAAAAGGAACGAAGGTTGGTTTCTTCATCTAAATCTTCTTCAGAAATGATTTATTATTCTTTAGAACTCTTGTGATCATCATCTTGGGTTTCTTGGGTTATGAAGAGGACATCTCCCCTATCATTATCTTCTTCATCACTCTCATCTGAGGAGATGTCGTCATCCTTGGAGTAGAATATCTTTTTATTGTTGAGACTTCTCTTTTTATAGTAGCAGTTTTCAAAAATATGTGCTATTATACAACAATTAAAGCATTTGAGAGGAGACTTACCTTTGTATCTTCCACTTCCCTTCTGCAACCTTCTTAAGAAATTTGTTATTTCTTCATCAAGGTCGTTATCCTTGTATTTTTTCTTATTTATGGATTTAAAGGCTATTTCATTGTTTGGCTGGTCACTTTCTGTACTTGTTCTCATTTCATATGCTATAAGAGACCCATGTAATTCATCCATTGTCATTTTGGTCAAGTCCCTAGTTTCTTCAATGGTGGAGACCTTAGCATCATACTTCAAGAGAAGTGATCTCAACATTTTTTGTACAACCAAGAATTCATTGAGCTCTTCACCTAATGCTCTAATAACATTAAAAAATTCATCAACTCTAAGAAAACAGGTTTCAATATCTACCTTTTCATCCATCTTCAAATTTTCAATTTCTACTCTATGTCATTGAATCTTGACGTGCTTAACTTTTGGATCACCTTCATAGATACTCTTGAGTTTGTCCCATACCTCTTTAGTAGTGTTTCAGCCCATCACTTTGTTAGAAATGGTTGTTTTCAATGCTCCTAGAATAACATGTTTGGCTTTTGAATTACAACTCATAAGATT
Organism: Picea engelmannii; assembly: GCA_009831015.1. NCBI lineage: Eukaryota > Viridiplantae > Streptophyta > Pinopsida > Pinales > Pinaceae > Picea > Picea engelmannii. The sequence goes on along the minus strand of ML778368.1, from coordinate 97,890 downwards.
CTTCTCATTTGGATCAGTTGGAGCATTATTTGGGATTACATAGCTATTTACAACTAAGTACGAAATGTCTACTCCCAAAGTTGTTAGGTAATTTTTCACTCTATCACTCCAGTATCCATAATTTATTCCATCAAATCTTTGAATCCCATTTGAAATGTGCTCATGGTCATCCATCTCTGCTCGGGATTTTCCTTCCAGTGGTTAAAATGTTCTGAAGGCAACCTGCTCTGATACCAATTGTTGATACTGATAGGGGGGTGAATTAGTATCAAGTACAATTTGGAAACTTTTTCAACTTATACTTCAACCAGATTATATATTCATATATATCCAATGAGCAATGAACAATAATAGAAGAACTACACCAATACACCACAATAAACCATGCACAATATATGAGAAATAACGAATAGTTATTGTTCAAGGGAAGTAATGACTTCCAAAGGTAGCTACAACTTCCAAATATAAAGCGAGGGATAAAACTCCAAAAGGAAGATACAATCCTCCAATATCAAGAGAGGGTTGACCTCTCCATCCTTGCCCCTTACTTCCACCCAATAATATATGAGAGATAATAAAACTTTACATTAAATCATCACCATCAACCAACCGTCACATAGAACCTGATAATGCTTCTTGAGACTTCTTCAACTTCTGCAATTCTTCACTTCTTAGAATAATCTGATCCTATAGATAATATAACTCAATGTATTCTCTAAAACTCCTCCAAGCTTCACTCCTTCAATCCTCCCAGAAAAGGAGTTATAGAGAAAAATGGTAGACCTTATTCAATTCTGGTTTATTCAGAAGAGCAAACGTGTACAACATGCCCCGCGCTCAATATTTAACATAAAATTCTAAAATTCGTACACAGGAAACTACAGCCCGTAATATTTCCAATGAAATTGGTCTCACTTCATTTGGATTCTCTACGAATACGTTATGATTGTTTTACCTGGAACACATGTTTATGACTAGCTTCAAGACTAGTCAAAACCCATATCTTCCACATAGTGTATCTCCAAAATTATAGCGAATAAAGAGATGAAATTTTTACCACAGGTACCTAGATATGTCTTCTCAATAGAATTAAATTTTCACCATCTGAACCATTCTATAAAAAACGTTATAGAAAAAATGGTAAGATGACCTGTAAATAACATACCTTAGAACACATCACCAAAATACTTCATCCTCCCTTGAAATTCAACCTTATTTACTTCATATTTCCTCTGAAATTTGACTTATATCTCCTTTTTCATTAAGAAACTTGTGTGTATTGAAAAATGAATGTTTAATGAGATGTATTTATACCCTTTATGTCACTTCCTTTTAACATTAGGGCATACCAGACACTTTCTTATTTTGTAATTCTTTTCTTTAATTATTTTCAGGGTCGACATGTACTTCCCTATTCAATTCACTTTGTCATCTTCAAAAATTCATTTCTCCTTAACCATGAGGATCCACGTGACGTGCCACCTGCCACTGAAAAAAATATGATGTATACTATCCATCCATGGGTGTTGTATATTCATGTGCATTGTCCTTCATGTCCAAATATGTTGTGAGTGGGAAATCCCTCTACGGACTAGCACTTAGAGTTAAATTATGCATGTAGAAAAGACCTAAAGATTTCTACTTTCTATTGTTGTCCCAGACCTAATCCCCATTATTCTTAAGCAAATACATAGTTAAGAATATCAAGTGAGCATACCTTATTACGGGTGTTTGATGTAGATTCTTCCTCACGCTTGATCACTTTTTGATTGCAGCTCTCCTCCCAAGGCTGACCTGCATTCACACAAAACAAACAACAAACTCCACATGCATTTGATATATAGATTAATGGGTTAGAGATTCAATAAACAAGTATGCAATAAACCATAAAAAACTCATATGGTGGGATGGGAAAAGTATTTCTTTATTATTAACTTCAACAAATCAACTTACAATGATGAAGCTGGCCGCTACTCCACGAACCTGGTCTTGGGCTCCTCTTCAACTGTCCTCCAACTTCTTTGCTCTATATTTCTCTTTGCACAAGAAAGGCTAAAGGGTTGGGACAAAGGGAATGCACAATTGGATATAGTTTCTTTACTATGATTCTCCTCTTCCAAATGGGTCCCCTAACCCTTCTTTTATAGGCTAGAAGAAGCTAGGTATTTGGGTGAACCCTCGGCCATGGATGGCCAGAAGGTTTAGTTAACTCACCCAAAGCTGTGTGTTCCATCGGCAACTTTCATTTTTTTCATGCTTTTGCAGGTACACAAGGGTTGTTTTGGTTTAGCGAGCATGTACACACATGCAGTAATAGAGCAGGGCACATGGGCCTTTATAAAAAATGTTTTTAAGAAGAGTTGTTCAGCAGTGCTTTGGAAAAGAAGGAATCTGAGATGGCCTGATGCCAGGTAATCATGTCTGGTGCAAATTAGGGTTATAACAGATGCTTCCTAATGTGTGAGGTCAGAAGAGCATCTGATGGCTAAAATAAATTACCAATATTTACTGATGTGCCAAACAAGTGAGCCCAGGGACCAGAAACTGGGAGGCGTCGTCTGCAAAAATAACAATTGTCACATCGAGGTGGGCATACCCATGCTCGGGATAAAATAAACTCATGGCTACTAATCAAATACACTATAGATCCATGTCATATAACTATATAAAGTGTAGCCGCGAACAATACACAATGGAGATACATCTCGAAATAAAAAAGATACACATGTAGAGTATCCATCTTCTTCTGATGGTTGGAGAGGAGGTCTTCAGAGCTTGAGCAACAACTTCAAAATCTTCAAAACTCGGGTAGGAGTGTAATATGAGTGTACAACTTCACTACCCAGAGATCTTCGACGGCTCGTCGGTCATGGACTAGAGAATATTGATGATTAGACTGAAGGCTTCATTGATTTCGAACAAAGACATGATTGGACGTTCAGGATGGTCGGGTATGAGGGCAAGAGACAAACTGTAGAGGGGCCGACTCAGGCTTCATAAAAACTTCCCTTGGACAACAACACGACAAATTATGAGACTCGGGCAACATGGCATTAATCATAAGTTTACGAGGAAGGAGGCAACACAAACTCTCCATATGTTTGGAAGAATAACCAAATGGAGGAGGACACAACTCTATGTAATGAGAACAACTTCCTAAAGTCATATTAAATTCCAAATTTTGATGAACAAACGAACAGATGTGCTTTATCCAAGGGAGACTTATTTTGCTGCCAATAAAGAAAATACTTTTCCCTTCCTCTTTCTGGGGTATATTTGATTTTTTTGTCTTTTTCAATGATTTTGGAAAAAAGAATAAAAGAATGTTATGTTACAATGGAGGAACGAGTGTTACAAACATACAAGTTCAAGGCAAAAGGACAAGACTGATGTTCAGAGCAATGACACTCAGGAAAAATCCTCCGGGGGCCAAAGGTGTTAAGACACAGAAGCAAAGAGCTACAAGGTCTGCGTATAAGGTATGCTTCAGATGGTTCAGTTAAGAGCAACATGGAGCTGACATTTAGACCAAAGACGCAGGTATGCAAATGCGGTTAACAAAACACACAATGGCAACGTCCTTCCATGTAAGTTTAATGAGCCCAGAGAAGGTAATCTCGGTGGTTTTTCATAGTCAGAGAGTCTGAAAAAATGTAAAAGGAGACTCCATTGGGGTACTGTTTTCGAAGGTAGTCTAGTTGGTTCAAAAAAGGGGTAAACTAGCACCGACAAAACGTCTATTCAAAACCATTTTAACGAGTGTGATAAAGACAAGATCACTTGGCCATTTTTTCATTTTTAAGGAGTCTGAAAAAAGCTTAACTATGGACTCCATCAGGAATGTTCTTATGGACCATTTTAACGAGTGTGGAAGAATAATGTCACTCGACGATATTTTCAATTTTAGGGGGTCTGAAAAGAGCTTAACTATGGACTCTGTGGGGGTTCCTTTTTCGTAAATTTAGTCCCTCAGGCATGAAAAAGGGTTAAAATGATACATGAGAGTACTCTTCTAGAGAATTGAAGTTCCATAGAGTATACCTTTGTTCGTACAGTTGACCATCCAGACCAAAAATGGGGTAAACTACCGCCAGAAAGACGTGACTTCAAATTTCAGTTTAACGAGCGTGAAAGGCAACATGATCGCTCAACAATATTTTCATGTTTAGAGGGTCTGAAAAGGGCTTAAATGAAGACCCATTATATCTTTTGGGAGTCCCGAGGGTGAGGTCAAGAGTGAAAAGTAATCATGCAAATGAAGCTCAAACTCGTAATCAAGAAAAACAACAAGGACTCCCGAGCCTACAGTTATTAGAGACATCATGGACACCATAATGCAACTAGGATCTACCTAGGGAATCCATGTTCTGGTAAGCTCTACCACCAACTTGTGACACTTCTAAAGAAACAATGATGGTTCTGTGTCACAACTTGATGGGATCAATCCTATGGCAAAGGGATAAATACAACGAGATACAAAAGTCAGGGTAGAAACCTAACCTATATGCTCAAGTTGATCATCTGAGATTTTTCCACGGACCATCAAAAGTTACCCAAAACTTTAAAAAATTGTTCTGATACTCGATCAAACCCCTCCAATGCAACTCCTGAATCACTCTAAATGGTTTTTGTTTTAAAGAAAATGATAAGGGGGGCCAAAAAGGTGACAAAAAGAGGCCAAAAAGTCTATAAATAGAAGTTGACAGCTCATTATCACCATTGTTGATTTGGAAATTGACTCTGGAGCCAAAAAAAAACCTTTGATAAAAGTGATTCCGGGAGCTACAGTGGACAAAACGACCATCTGTCTAGACCAAGTAAGTACAAACTCTCTTATCTTGCAATTCAAATCTTTATTTTTGCTTTTGTTATATATCATTTTTTTATACCAGAGTATTTGACGGATATGTTTTTGTTGTGTGCAGATGTGGGACCAGTGCGACCTGCAGACTATGTGAGGAACATGCGTCGTCCTCGGCCAGGGGCCGCACCTACCACCGCAAGGGGACCAGCAGCAACAAGAGATCTTCCAGTCGGGGAGGCTGAGAGGGTGTTGAGTTGAGTCGAGTGGAACTTTACTGTGCTCACTCACACAGTCCCTATGGCAGAGATTGAGGACCTGCCACCATCTATGCAACCTCATGTAGTGGGGGCACCACATACGTGGGTCTGATTGTTTCAGCATTTGGAAAATGTTGTTGATCAGTACAACATGGCCCACAGGCCCTGACCTTATTTAGACTTTTCGCGTGCCGAGAGCACTACTTGTATATATTTTTTGAGGGCATAAGCCCCGTGACTCGTTATTGGTCATATTTTTGAGGCACTTGCATCCACCTATGTACTCTGGTGACTATGATGTTATATATGGATTTTTATGTCTTTTTGTGGCTTATGGATCATTTTTGCAAAAAATGTATTTATATGTTTATGTGTATGTCCTTTCATATGTGTGCAAGATGCCAATCTAAAATTTGATTAGCTAGAGTATTTGTAATTTGGTTTAAACTCCTAGGAACATGAAAATATGTAATATAATCAAATCTTTATTCTAAGAGATGTACCCTAAGGAATCGTAGGTGTAAATTCAGATCATGAACATGGTAGACTCTATTTAACTGAGACACAACCAGCTGAGCATCGAGATAGACCTGGAGATGAGAGATACCAAATGACAAGGCGTCACGAAGCAACTCAATAACTACACTATACTTAGCAACATTATTTGTGGTGTCACCTAAGCATTTACCTCCAGAAGATAATAACTGGCCTCGAGGTGAAAAAATTACCCAAGCTACGGAGGCAAGCCTCCGAGTGTGCTGGATAGCACCATCTGCGTACCCAATGAACACCTTGGATTCACTTGACATCTTCCACAGTGACGAAAGATACATCAAAAACAACATGTACATAACACTAAAAGAAACTAGAAAGTAATAGTATAAAGACTATACATATGTTACAAAAAGTTACCCATTGTGACCTGCCTATGAGTAATACTTCTTGAGGTAGAGTCCATTTCTAGGCTCTGCCAAAGGATTCCCTTCAAAGTCAACCAGACGATAAGCACCCTTTTTTAGAACCTCTTTTATGATGAAAGGTATGAACCACATGGGTTTGAATTTTCTTGCCCCTAGGGGGTCCTTATCTTGGTCATAGACCAGGACCAGGTCACCTTCAGTGAAAATCCAAGGATGAATGAACCTATCATACTGACAATTGACTTTATGTTTGTGAGCATCGTTGGCCACGGCTGCATCACGACGCTGCTGAAGGTATAATAACCGCTCTTCAAGTGGAGAAGTGTTTGGCAATAATTGTACTGCCAACTTTAGGGACGAGATCTAACATGCGATAGGCAAGACTGCTTCCAGCTCGTAAACGAGTTGAAAAGGTGAGAAACTGGTTGCAATCTTAACAAATGTTCGGTAAGCCCACAATGTCGAGTATAACATCAAATTCCAATTTGACTAGGCTAAGTTGATAGCTCACTATAGGATGGTCTTAAGAGATTTATTCATAGCTTCCACCTAACCATTTTCTTGGGGGTAGTAGGGTGATGAATGTTCTTGCCGTAACCCAAGATTTAACGTTAACTCAGTCATCATTTGGTTCTGAAAGTGACTGCCATGGTCAATGAAAATCTCCCTCGAGATGCCAAACCTTTCTATTATCCGATTGAATAAAAAGAGAGCTGCAGTCTCTCCATCATCTTTAAACATTGGCATAGCTTCGACCCACTTCGTGAAGTAGTCTATGGCTACGATGATGTAATGGTGCCCCCTTACTGAATTACGGTTGCATGTAGTGTAATAAATCCCCCACTTGGTGAAGGGACCAACTGTGATGACAGGAAACATGGGAGCGGGATGTGCCCTCATCTTTTGAGAGAAGATCTAGCATGTGTGGCACTTCTTGACCGATTCGATACAATATTTGATGAGTGTTAGTCAGAAGTAACTTGCTCGTAGAATATTTTGGGTTGTTTCCAACCCAGACAAATGAACACCACAGGCTTCGGTATGGTAATCGTTAAGCATGATAACTGATTCTTCGTGAGTGATACATTGGCATAAGATGCAGTCTACACCTCTCCGATACAATGTATCATCGAGTATGAGATAATTCTTAGCCTGATGGCATATGCGTCGACGCTCATCACAAGAAGTAGAGGTGGGCCACTTCAAAGTCTAGAGATAGATAAGTATATCTCCATACCAGGGATCCGAAGAGGTGATAAAAAAAATATCTCCTCTGATAGGTGACTCTTCGAGCACAAAATCACCTGACTCAACCGGAAGTTCTGAAATAAGTTCTGTGAAGATTAATGACTTTTTGGATTTCGCTGAAACGAAATCTAAGTCAAACTCCTGGAGGACGACTATCCATCTATTGATATTTCCTCCTATTACCTGTCGTGTCAACATGTATTGGAATGGATTCATGACAACAATGACGGTGGTCTTGCGAAACAGAACATAATGATGGAAACATTGAACAACATGAACTACTGCCAACACAAGTTTTTCGATATGAGAATAATTGAGTTCCGGTCCTATGAGGCCTCAGCTCAGGTAATAAATCACATATTTTGAGAACAAGTCATCCTCTTGAACTAATACCATACCGATGGTTGACTCTGCTGCAGCCAGGTATAATAAGAAATCTTTGTTATAGTTAGGTGGCCGAAGCAGAGGGGCAGTCGTGAGGGCATGTTTCAATGGGTCAAAAGAGCATTGGGCGGCATCATCCCAATGAAAAGGAACATCTTTCTTTAGTAAGCGCATAAATCCCTTTGCGATCTCGACAAAGTTGGCAATGAAACGTCTTAAAACGTTTTCCTTGCCCTGTAGACTCTGAAGTTGAAGGAGTGTGCATGGGGGAGTCAACTGGATTATTGCCTCAACCTTGAGAGGATCGAACATGATCCCTGTTGTTGATACTATGAAACCTAACAAATGTCTTTATGTTACGCAAAAGCTGCACTTGTTTGGATTCAAGCGAATCCGGAAGAAGCGACAACGCTCAAAGATAAGTTGGAGGTGTGTGGGATGATCCTTTCTCTTGTGTGAGAGAGATGATAAATAATATAAATAGGCCTCGACTATATGCTTGAGGTCATGGAAAGCAAAAGACATGGCCCGCTGAAAGGTTGCTCCAGCATTTTTGAGACCAAAAGGCATCTTACGATACGTGAATGTACCCCATTGACAGATGAATGCAGTTTTGTGCTGGTGTTTGGGTTTGATTTTTATTTAGTTATATCCTGAAAAACCATCCATGAAAGAGAAGGCCTCGCAACCCACACATTCATCAATTATCTAGTCGATGAATGGTGTGGGAAAATTATCTTTGGGACAGACCTTGTTCAAATCACAGAAGTTTGTACATACACGAATCGTGCCTTGTTTTTTATTGACCGGCACAGGGTTTGACACCCATTGGGTCAAATGGATAGGATAGATAAAACTGACTTTTAGCAGTTTCTCAACTTCAACCTTAATGGTTGCTTCTTTCCTGGGGTTAATTGGATGAAGCTTTTGCCAGACAGGCTTGGCATCTGGATAAGTTGTGATTTCATGTTCGACTATTTTTGGATCGATGCCTAGCATTTCCTCGTAAGACCAGGCAAAAACATCACAGAATTATTTAAATAGATCTGTGTAGATTTGAATCTCTCCGGGGGAGCATTCAGCTCTGACGAAAACATTGTCCATGACGCCAGGTGTTGGTGTCTAAAGATGTCTTAAAAACAACCTTAGTTTAACATTAATTTATCAACCTGAAGATTCGTCTTTTATCTCAAGAATATCAACAAAGTCTATGCAGGTAGCCTAAAATCGTGTAGCTAAACCAAATCTGAGCTCATCAACAGTCAAGTTCCTCAAACGTTCACCAAAGATTCTAAGAACTAAATGGAGTTGAAATCTGATTACTAAGATGCTGTGAAATGGAAAGGAACTAATTAATCTATTGAATTCACTTAACTAGCAAGCAGTAATTGAATCTAACTAAGGACTTGCAAAATTAACTATCAATTATGAATTCTGATTACTGGAAAGGAAATGAAAAATTACTCTATCTACGGAAAGAAACAACAATTATATTCTAATCGGAAGAGATAACTAATGTAACTTTGCTGAAAGGAACAACTATTGTAACTTTAACCGAAAGGAACAACAATCGTAAATCTAAGGAAAAGGAACAATGTTGATGAAAATGTGAGGAACTGTCAAGCAATAACTTCAGAAATGGAAATCATAATGACAATCATTAATAACTAATGGAAATGTCTGTCTTCTATACACAAACAATCATAAAATCATTAACACACTTATGCATTTATCCTTGGCTATTGTAAAAGAGATTTGAATCACAAAATGGGAATCAAACTTCGAACTGATACAATTACAGAACGAGACAGTAGCTCCTTCAGAATGGACCCTCGGTCTTCATAAGTACTGCTATGAGAAACTCAGAGCACAGAAATGATAAAAACACTCAAAACTTTCATTGACTCCATGGCTGGTAAAACATTTACAAAAACTGCTTGCGCAGAACAATTCTGAATCTAATTACTTGAATGTGTTTTTTCCTCTCTTTTTCTGGATCTATTACCCACTTATATATTACAATAGTTTGGGTAAATCAAGCTATCCTGAGGATCGAAAGATCCTCGGGATTGCTTTACTATTATAAAATTACAATATAACAAGTGCATTATCTTCAAACTACTTTGCGCCTAAAAAGTCTTCGATCTCCAATAGCTTGTGCATAGCCAAAATCTCTTTGGTTATCTTTGACAGTTATTTGTCCAATTTTGCAACAAAATCAAACCATTCCAATCGTAATTTAGAATCTATTTAATAAAAATTTAATAACAACCCTAAGAGAAATATTAATCATATTCTTTCCTATCTATCCCTAACTATCTAAAGAATCAATCAAAATCATATCATAAACTGTGGGGAAAAGGAAGATATTTATACCTTTTTCGTAACCCAACATATCCCCCAACTTACCTTCTTGCATGTCCTCATGCAAGCTAGAGTCTTTCATGTAAACTAGTTATACTGTAGGGAGGAAAAGTTGGTTCACCAGGTCTCCTGAAACCATGGCTTCTTTTGATTTCGTCAAAAGCGACATCCTGTTTCTTTTTATTAATTTGAAAATCCTTCTGGTAGACTTTTGGAGGAAACCAGAGGAGAGGGGGGTTATAACTGCATCCCATCCAAGCAGGTCCTTCCTCCTGGAGTAGTCTAGCATATATTTCTACCCTGAAGGTTTCTGCAAAGAAATTTCTATATCCAAAGGGCTCTCTACTTTTAACTTCATCGGAGGATGCATCCCATCTTAGCTTGGAAGCAACAAGGGCTTCTTCCTTGAATTCTTTAAAATATTTAATACCTGAATGAATGACATGTAAATGGATAGGAGCCAATGAGTCCACAACTCCTGCCCTTTTTATGAAGGTCTTGTGTCGCATGATGGCTGGGAAGGTTTTTGGAGGCTCTCCTCTAATCCAAAGATCTAAACCATTTTCTTTGTATGAACATTTTGTGATCCTTACCCCATCTAACCTGGTTCCTAGTAAAGGACAGGAATGCCTGGAATTGTATGCCCCCTATGAAGAGGCCAGGGTTGTCTCCTCTAACTTCATCCAAAATGAGATTATGGAAATATAATTCACACAGAAGGTATTGTAACTTCTCTTCCTGATCTCTGAAACATGAAATAAATTCTAGAACAGTGGAAAATCAAATGGGTTTACTTGCTCTAATGGCCTTCACTATCAACAATAGATACCATTCCAGCAAAAATAAAACATAATTAGTGGCAGGGGCCCTGCAATTGATGTCATCAAAGTAGACATCACAGATGTGTTTTATTTGCTCCAAAGCTTCTTCCAATTGGGTTTGCAACTTTTTTGTCTTCTCTTGGGATTTGGTAAGCACAACATAAGTTTCACCCTCTGTTTTTGTCATGTCCTTCAATTCTTTAACAACCCTTTGATATTCAGTCCTAGTTACCATTTCATGTTGGTGTTGGACCAATGCTTGTTATGCTTGTGTACGTTCTGCTTTTAGTCTATCGATGATGACACTATGTGCTTGAGATTGAGATGCTTGGTATTCTTCCATAGCACTCATCTCTTCCCTGGATTGAGTCAATGCTTGTTGGGCTTGTCCCAACTCTTCTTTTAGATCATGAATGATAGCACCATGTGCTCGAGATTGGGATCCTTGATATTCATTCATTTATTCTCTGGAGGGAATTAATGCGTGTTGGGTCTGTGCAAGCTCTGCTTCTATTCTATTCATGATAGTACTCTGTTCCTGAAACTGCTCTATTATCGTCAGTAATTTGCCTCTGTTTTGAGTCAGGGTTTGCTGAGACTGCAGTAGTTCTTCTTCCAGTCTCCTGATAGTAGCATTTTTCTCAAAACGTTGAGTTGTTTCCTCTAAAATCAAAGTGTATGTATGTATATTTGTATCAGGTATCTCTTGTGTTTCTACAGGAATTGCATCTTCATCCTGAACTGCTTCTTCCTCTACTATTAATTCCTCGGGGTCAGTTTGTATTCCCACAAAATTTGAACTAACTGCTTGCTTAGGAAGAGGGTTTCTTCCTTGCACTCTGTCCCTTTTTTTTTCTTCTTCTGTGGGTTTTGTCTGCTAGTTCTAACTATTTTCTCAATTCTTTGATAATCCCCTTGAGTTTTCCCACTTTCTGTTTTAATGCTTCATCCCTTTTAGCCTTTTTCTTCAACATTTTATTTTCTTTCTTTAATTTCCTAATTTGTTTCTTGCTTTTGATTGATTTCTTTTTGTGAGGGACCTCGGGGTCTTCTTCATTTCGGCCAGCAGAAGGTTGTCCTTCTGTTCCTTCCAAGTGCTCTATCTGTTCAAGGGGGTTTCTTTCTTCAAAAATAAATTCCTCTTGTGTTGTGTAATCTGGAAAGGACATTTTAGTGTCAGGAAAGTCTTCAGTAAGTTTTGAAGAGGAGCTTGGTTCTAGTTCTTTTTCCAGATTATGTTCATCTCTGTCAGTTGAGGTTCCTAAGTTCCCCAAAACTTAAGCCATTTCTATCTCATAACTCTTAAAAAAGTGTTTTTTCAGGTGCTTTGATGCAGGTTGGGTGTCTCCCTCATTATGTTTTTGTGTTGTCTTCCCTACTTGGTCAATGTCTTGAATATTTTCCTGTAAAGGTTGTTCCATGACATTCTAAAGTTCTTCAAGGTGCTTTGTTGCATCCTGAACTACGTTAGTGGTTTCCTGGATTTGTTTTCTTCTCTTCCTTGTCCTAGGGGGGGATATAAGATCAACCATTGTTCTCTTATTTATTTTTGTTAATGCTTGAGTCTGTGAGGTCTGTGCCTCGGTGATTTGAGAAAGTTCTATTTCAACTTTGATCTTAGGTGGTGAAATTTCGCTTTGGGTGGTGGTCGCCTGCTCCAGTTGTGGAGGTCTATTGCCCTCAACGGTTTGAGCAGGTTCTGGTTCAACTTCAATCTGAGGTGGTGAAATTTCTCTTTGGGTGGTGGTCACCTGCTCCGGTTTTGGAGGTCTATTGGCTTCAATCAAATTCTCCCAAGTCAACTGAGTTTGACTCAATGCTTTATCCACTATTAGTTTTACTAATTTGTGGTGGCTAATAACAGTAACAGGATCTTTGGACTTTTGTGTCCTTAAAGCGACTTCATGTAATACAATATCTAGGAAGAAAGGAAGGTTAAGTACTAACCGTTGCTTCAAGGTTGCTAGCAATTTAAGATGGCGAGGTCAAATTACATCGTATCGGCCATCACAGGTGATATATCATTGAACTATCCCCGCTAGTTCTTTCCATGGTTCAATGAGGGTACTGGGATTAAGTCCCTTTCCTTTTTTATCCAATTCCTCCCCAAGTTCTGTGAAAGATTCCACAGCTTCCTTCAGCTTCGTGTATTTCCCTATCCATTGGATGCTTGTGTTAGAGAGGCCTGTGACCTCTGGTATGATTTTCAACATAACTCGTATTCATATACCCTGCACCGTAGAGATTTCTCCTTGCAGGTTTTGAAAGAATTCCAGTGTGACATTTGTGTCATCTCCTTGCAAGCGGTTGAAGTATTCGGCCCACCCTAGGTGATGTAGGATTTCTCTTTCCTGTTCTGTAACCCAGAGTAATGCCGCCTCTCTACGCACACTTCTGCCACCCATATTTCTGTGAGAAAGAAAGAACGACTATCGTTCCTATTTACGAATTTAGTTAGACCAGCTTTGGAGAAGCAGATGCCAGAAATGGAAAATATCAGCGACGACAAATGTATAAAGATGTGGATTTTGTATTTATTGCAATCATTACAGCTATTCGGGAAGTGTGCTAAGCATCCCCCTCATTAATGTAGAGGTCATCCTTGATCGTCAGTGTAGGCGGAAGCAATGAGTGTAGTTATTTCGGGTGAGAGGTAATGATTGCATTGCCACCATTAGTAGGGCTAACCATATATAATTTTCAAAAAGACACATGCCACCAAAAATCATTTAAACGATAGTCGTTTGATGTGTGGAATTTGTAAAGTTATTACACCTATGTGCAAAAAATGATTTATGGAGATTTATGGAGAAATCAATCAAAAATAAATTAATCTATTCATTTTTTTAATAGTCCACATAACATAATATTGTTACTCTTCCCAGTGATTGAGTATAACTGATATGATAGCCTCATTATTTGAGTAAAGGAGATCTAGAGACATGTAGAAACTTGGTATTTTGATATAATCTTCCATACCACAGGCAGAACCATTGCTACCCATAGGCGTCCATAGCCTTGGAAGGGTTTCCTTTTAACCCTTAGATGAGCCTTTATCCTTAATACACATGCGAATCATCTTTTTCCAAAAATACCATTATCATGGTTTGGTAGCCAGATGATGATTATGCCACTCACTAGATTATAACTTAAGTGAACAAGCCAGCTCGTGATGAGACCTCTTGTCCTTTGAAAAAATAATATGTCAAAGGCTATTTCCCTGGTGTGGTAGCCATAGTGGGAATGTCACTTAGGTTAGTATCCTATGATCGTGGTAGGTTGGCTCGTGATGAGACCCCTCGTTCTTTATGAAAAAAAAAAATTGTTGTGTATCTTTTTTTTTATATGTATCTTTTCTTAATAAATATTTGAATTATCTTTTCCCAAGAAGACCATTATCCTGGTTTGGTGGCCAGATGATGATAATGCCACTCACTAGATTATAACTTAAGTGAACAAGCCAGCTCGTGATGAGACCTCTTATCCTTTGAAAAAATAATATGTCAAAGGCCATTGCCCTGGTGTGGTAGCCATAGTGGGAATGTCACTTAGGTTAGTATCCTATAATCGTGGTAGGTTGGCTCATGATGAGACCCCCCGTTCTTTATGGAAAATTTGTATTATATATATATATTGAAAGGGAGGCTCATATTCTCCTTAAGAGTAAGGGATGGTATAAGGAAGTGTAAAGATGCCAAGTAAAAGTGTGTTGAAGATTCCTTATAATATAGAGGCAGAATATCATTCAATTATATTTGTATATATAAGGGAAAGAAACAACTTATGGTGGTGATTGATTATGAAAAAGGTTTAAGATATTTTGGAGAGATTATCCCACAAAAACATTTTTGTTAAGTTGTGAGGGACCATCCAAAAAATAATGACAAATCATTGTAATGACGATTAGAAACAGTGTTGGTGAAAATTAATTGATGAAAACTACACTTCTGGGGGAATGGATAGCATTTGAATGGTAAAGAAGGGAACTGCAATCATGTGAAAAGGAACAGGAGTTGTTCTGTTCAGAAAACAAACAGCAGGTGCACAAAAAGGGAACAACAATTGTTACGTTCGAAAAAAAGAAGAAAGGAACAACAGGTGCGTGAAAAGGAAACAACAGTTGCTCTGTTCAAAAAAAAGGAACAACAGTTGCACGAGAAGGAACAACAGTTGCATGAGAAGGAACATAAGGTGAACAAAAAGGAACGACAGTTGTTCTGTTTCAAAAAGGAAACAACAGGTGTGCGAGAAAGGGAACAATAGTTGTTTCATTCAAAAAGGAACATCAGGCGTGCGAAAAGGGAACAACAGTTATTTCGTTCAAAAAAAAAAGGAACAACAGGCGCGCGAGAAAGGGAACAACAGTTGTTCGATTCAAAAAGGAACAGCAGGCGCGCGAAAAGGGAACATCATCGTCATGAACATGTAAAAGACAGAGTCTGTATGATAAATCAAAATGGGAGTATGGAATAGAAGAAGGTGCTAGTTGTAGTTATCTGTCCCGATTCTTGTTTCCTAGATGACCTTTTATGAAACAAAAAAACTAACCACTCAGTTGGAAAACTATGTACAGTATGTACAATATAAAAAAAATACATCATTTATGGAGTTGGGGTGGCTGGGTTACCTTCCCAGCCAGTCAAAATCTGCACCATGGGGTCTTTACTTACTTCTTGATAGAAATAATCTTTTGAAGGTGGCTGGTGGTAAAGTCGCAGCCGATGTCCATTGACTAGAAAGGGTGATCCAAATCCATCGATGGTGCTCAAAGTAACTGTGCCATTATCATTGACTCCGTTAATTTCATACAGCCCTAGCCATCGTGTCTATAGTTTCCCAAGGAAGTTTTGAAATATGGAATCATAGAGAAGTGCCAAGTCACCTTTCTTGAATGAGTTTTTCTTGATATGCTTGTCATGCCCGGTTTCTCTCTGCTGCTGAATAATAGTTGTGCACTCCACAGTAGACAAACGTGCTTCATCCAATTTGTTGAGTTGTTGAAGGCGTCGTTTATGCGCTTCTGTGAGATTTATTCTGATTTCTTGGGCCATCCTTAGGGTCTTGATCTCGAATTCGATTGGGAAGATGGGTTCTTTACCATAGACTACGTGGTAAGGAGAGTATCCAGTGGTGTTACACCAGGTTGTACGATAAGCCCATAAGGCATTGGCGAGCTTAGTAGCCCAATTCTGTCAATTTGCTGAGACAATCTTCGTCAGGATCGCCTCTAGAACCTTATTGGTGCTTTCTACTTGCCCATTTTCCCGTGGGTGGTATGGAGAAGTAACTTTGTGCTTAATGTGATAGTTATCGAGGGCGGAGGTGATTTTATGGCCTGTAAATTGTGACCCTCCATCAGTGATTACTTCTCTCGGTAGTCCGTACCATACAAACAATTTGAAAGGGAATTTGATGACTACTTCTTCTGTTGCCTTTGGTAAAGCATCGACCTCTACCCATTTGGTCATGTAGTCCGTTGCGACGAGAATATAGGCCTTTTGGTTTGACTTTGGATTAAAGGGGCCGACAAAGTCTAGTGCCCACATTTCAAATGGTTCTATGACTACTTGTTCTCTCAAGGGCATTGCATCGGCCTGACTTGGTTTCCCCATCCACTGGCAGTTGTCGCATGTCTGAACATATTTCTTAGCATCTCTAAATATTGAGGGCCAATAATAGCCCATCTGTAGGATTTTGTGTCCAGTCCTGTGATCTGCAAAATGCCCCCCACAAGGCTCATCATGTCCTACTTTCAGTATGTCATAGATTTCGTCCTCTCGTGTGCATCGTCGGATCTGGAGATCAACCCTTGTGTAGAAAAGATATCCACTGATCCAAGTGAATTGTGCGCTACACTGGACGATCAGTCGTCTTTCCCTGGATGATAAATGTGTCCGTAATCTTCTTGCTGCTAGATAGTTTGCTACATCAACATACCAAGGTAGTTTTGTGTCGACAACAAACAAATGCTCATCTAGAAATTGATCTTCAGTTGTTAATGAGTCATCTATTTTTGGGATTCGGGACAGGAAGTCTACGACAAGATTTTCTCTCCCGGGTCGATCCTTGATGGTAATATCAAATTCCTGCAATAAAAATAACCATCGAGTGACCCGTCCATTAGTAATTGGTTTATTAGCTAGATAGCTAATGGTAGAATGATCAATATAGAGAATAACTAGATAACCTGTTATATAATGACGAAATTTATTGATGGCATGTATAACAGCTAAAAACTCTTTCTCTGTTACTGTATAATTAAGTTTAGCTAGAGTTAGATTCTTGTTAATAAAATAAATGGCGTAGGGTTTCTTTTCTTCTTCATGTCCTAGAACAACGCCGATGGCAATGTCTGAGGCATCAGTGGAGATTTGAAATGGTATTTTCCAATTAGGTCCTCTCAACACTGGCGCTGTCGAGATCAGTTTCTTGAGTCCTGCAAAAGCCACATCACATTTATCAGACCATTGGAATTCTACATTTCCTGTCAAAGCATGTAAAGGCGCAACGGTTTTTGAAAAAATTGGCATAAATCTACGATAGTATCCTGAAGCACCAAGAAAACTATGTACCTTAGTTTGTGTGTGTGGAGTAGGTAGATTAAGAATTACCTCAATTTTTGCTGGATCTACTCTAATTCCATCTGCAGAAATGTAATGCGCTAATACCACACCTTTTTTCATCATCATGTTACATTTTTCATGGCTTAAGCATAACTTGGTAGCGATGCACCATTCTAATACCTTCTCCAGATTAGTCAAGGCTTGATCGAAATCGTCGCCATACAGAGTAAAATCATCCATGTAGACTTCGAGCCCTTTTCTAATCAAATCATTGAATATGCTAGGAATGGCCCTTTGGAATGTAGCTGGAGCATTACAAAGTCTGAAGGGAAATACTTTGTAGGCAAAGGTACCCCACGGACATGTGAATGTTGTTTTATCCTAATCTTTTGGGGTAATCTGGATCTGATTGTAGCCGCTGAAACCGTCTAGGAAAGAGAAGAATTTCTTCCCTGCCAAGGTATCCAGGACCTAATCGATGAAAGGTAATGGAAAATGACCTTTTTGAGTGTCTTTGTTTAGTTCCCTGTAATCAACGCAGATTCGCCACTTCTCGTTTTTCTTTGGGACAATGACTAATGGGGAAACCCATCGACTATCTGAGATAGGGTATATAAAATCTGCATCCAACAGATTTTGTAGCTCTTCTGTAACAATATCTCTGAGGTGGGGGTTTAGTCTTCTTTGTGGTTTTCAGATAGGTCGGGAGTCTTTCTCAATATAAATGTGGTGGGTGCAGAGTTGTGGGTCAATACCTTTCATATCAAATTACTCCTAGGCAAAAGCTTGATGGTATTTAGAGAGGGTTTGGATTAGATTTTGTTGTTGTTTCTCTTCTAGGTTGGCATTATTGTTCAGAGACTTCCCTGGTGCGATCTCAACAGATTTTCTATTATGAACAGCGGTAGTCGAGATTTATTGTTCCATTAAGTCTTCTAGCGGGTCTTCCTATGCTTCACAGTCTAGAACAGCTTGGAGCATCTGGCATGTTGGGTTACTTACAGTGGTTGGGTTGTTAATAAACCCACCGATTACATCATCCTCTAGCTGATTCTTGTTCTTGAGGGCTTCTTCGATCATGAGTGGGGCACGCAGATCCTTCTCTGGATATCGTGGTGGTGGAAATTGTGGGTATACGATCGTTGGACTAGGTTTGGATGGAGGATATAAGATGAGATTCCTTGTAACCCCTCCTCTAGAAATTGTCATTGTACCCGATTGACATCCTATGTACTCATCAACTGTCGCGAGCCATGGTCTACCCAATATCAATGGATTCCCTTCAAGTAGTGTGCCAAGTGGTTTGACCAGTGATCGATCGGCCAATTGCAACATAATCGGGGTTGGGTCGAAAGAGTGAAATCCTAGGGAATTGCAAGTTTCCATAGTTAGAATGTTGATGGCCGCCGCCAAATCGACTAGGGTATTTGGAAAGGAACAACCCTGAATATGCACTGTTACTATGGGGTTCCCTGGATATGCATATTTAACTGGTGTTTCTCTACCAAAAATTAGATCAGATAGGGCTCCCACTACATGAACTGTTGATGATGAATTTTTTATTTTTCTGACAGGCTTCCTCCCACATAGCTCCTCGATTGTCTTTGCGTAGATCAATATGTCTTGTAGGTATTGCAGGAGTGGAATTTTGATGTATAAATTCCTGATTTCCCCTACAATGTCGAAGTCAGGATATATGATGGGTTTCGCTATCATCAGTCTTTCGGGCAACAGAGGGGAGGGAATTGCATCCTTATCAAAGTCTTGTGATTCGACTGTGTCCCTCCCTTGCCTGATTTCTTCTATTATCACCACATTCGAGGGTGTTATTATTGGTTGTTTTTCATTCCCCTATTCTTGGGGAACGTCATTTTGTTCGGGAGAGATGATGCGCCCTGATCTTAACCGAAGTTCATTGCACCCTACTGGATTGATTTCCCCCTCTCCACTTTTCATAATCTGGACGAGATGAGTTGGTCTGTTATTGGGATTCAAGTGAGGTTGGGCAGGTAATTGAGGGCGCAATTGTGATTGGGGAAATGGGAGTGGAGTTTGTAACGAAGGTTGGGTTTGAGAGGTCATCCCCATAGGTTGGTTATTCATCCCCATGTGGAGCTACCAGTTCTAGTTCCAATTTGGGTTTTGGGCAGTCGAGTTAGGCCATTGTGGAGGGTAGGTATTATTCAAATTTTTCTAAGATGAGGTGGGGTATTGCGAATTTGGCCAATTGGAACTTGGTTGATTGATTTTTCCAGTAGGGGTTTATGGCAGGCTGGTTTTGCCAAGTGGGGATTGCAGGTGGGTACTGCTGGGGCTACCAATTCTGATTAGTAAATGGCTAGCCTTTCCATGTGCTACCAACATTCTGCTATTGATTATACTGTCCAGGATTCTACTGTTGATTGTACTGTCCAGGAAAGAGAGAGGAAGAGTATTGAAATGTATTTTGAGGAAGGGACTTCCACTGACAACGTTGATCCATTAGATATAATGGTTCTATTTCCTCTTCTGCCTCTTTGAATACAACTTTCAATCCAGGGAGTTATGGGCAGTATTTTGTGTCGTGATCCTTGGCATAAATAGCACAGACCCAAACTATATCCAAGGGGCATTCTCTTGGACTGTGTTTCTTTCTGCACCTGTGGAAAAATATAGCCAAGGTCTGTTCTGCCTCTACCTTTTTTTGTTTGGCCTACAATACGTCCAATTGTGTAGTCAGGGTGCTCAAAATATCTATTTTAAAGTTTTCTAGGAGATTACCGACTTCATCTCGCATGACACCCCCGCTGGAGATATTTTTATTTCTTGTGAGGGACGTCCACATTCCTGATTTGGTCTGTGTACTTCCTCGTGAGAACCTAATACACAATGGAACAATGTCTTCATAAGTTTCCTGATAAATGTCACCTTTCTCCATTAGATTCAATGTTTCTACCCATTCATCTTTCATACCCTTAATCGGAGTTGTTTTGAGTACTTCACCTGGTAATGTACCGTAAGGTGATCTTTGCAAGTTATACTGAAATCTTTCGATGTATTCTTCTAATGATTCATTTTCTTTTGCAATCATTTGAAAGATTTCATCTTTTAGGTCTCTGGTTCTACAATAGTCTTGATATTTTAACAAGAAGGTTTGTTTCATCTGATCCCAAGAATCGATGGTTCCACCTCCCAATCCCACAAACTAGTGTAAGGCTGCTCCCTTCAAGGTAGAGGGGAACAATTTTAATTTTTGGGGTTCAGAGGTGTAGTCATACCCTCTACATAGGACATCAAATTCAAATAGAAATATGTCAGGATATTCTGAAATCAATCCATGGAAGGTTGGCAGGTGTTGTAAGGGGATCACTTTCATGGGAGCATTGGCAATTAGGTCAACTATTGGATATTCCAACGTGGAGGTATGGGGTCGTTGTTGATTTGGTTGTGCCATTTGATCGAAAATGTGCCAAAAATTTTCAGGAGGTTTTTGATCCGGGTATTCTATTTGAAATTGTTGATTATTTGGTCTTCCAAGGAGTTTGATTGCACTCCCTTTATCTGGGATTTCAGATATGCCTTCTTCTTTTGCAGGAGACTTAGGATCAGGTGGTGGTGGTGGTGGGTATGCCTTGGCAACCCCGCTAGTTTCTCCTACTCCTTCCTCCAAATTATTAGAGATTCCCTCTTCTAAAGGTTTGAGCGGTGGGATATCTATGCTCTGAAAGATTTGCTCAATCCCTTCAATTTTGCTATGAATCTCAGCGTGGACCATAGTTGGTGAAACTACTACCTGAGGGGTTCGGATGGATCCTTTCCTAGGCCCAACCGAAGCTTCGGATTCACTCTTTTTAATGATTTCATCTATGAAAGTGCTTCTTCCAAGGATCACCGAACCCTGGGTTTTGGTAGTTTTTGGTGGGGGTTTTGGTTTTTCAAGATCATTCTTTCTAGTCATACACACTTCACACAGCAACAAAAGAAATTTCAAGAAAATAAACACCTATGAAACCTTTTAAGTTTCAGCTGGAGGTAAGCATTGACATAAGCATTTTACTTATTACCTGCATAGGTTCTTACCTTCCGTCTTCAATACCTGGTCCTCCAGAGACACAACCTATGCTACCTTTGACATTCTCCTGGCAACGGTGCCAAAATTTTGGTGTCTAAAGATGTCTTAAAAACAACCTTAGTTTAACATTAATTTATCAACCCGGATATTCGTCTTTTATCTCAAGAATATCAGCAAATTCTATGCAGGTAGCCTAAAATCATGTAGCTAAACCAAATATGAGCTCATCAACAATCAAGTTTCTCAAACGTTCACCAAAGATTCTAAGAACTAAATGGAGTTGAAATCTGATTACTAAGATGCTGTGAAATGGAAAGGAACTAATTAATCTATTGAATTCGCTTAACTAGAAAGCAATAATTGAATCTAACTAAGGACTTGCAAAATTAACTATCAATTATGAATTCTGATTACTAGAAAGGAAATGACAAATTAATCTATTTACGGAAAGAAAAAACAATTATAATCTAATCGGAAGGGACAGCTAATGTAACTTTGCCGAAAGGAACAACTATTGTAAATTTAACCGAAAGGAACAACTATTGTAACTTGAAAGGAACAACAATCGTAAATCTAAGGAAAAGGAACAATGCGGATGAAAATGTGAGGAACTATCAAGAAATAACTTCAGAAATGGAAATCATAATGACAATCATTAATAACTAATGGAAATGTCTGTCTTCTATACACAAACAATCATAAAATCATTAACACACTTATGCATTTATCCTTGGCTATTTTAAAAGAGATTTGAATCACAAAATGGGAATCAAACTTCGAACTGATACAATTATAGAACGAGACAGTATCTCCTTCAGACTGGGCCCTCGGTCTTCAAAAGTACTGCTACGAGAAACTCAGAGCACAGAAATGATAAAAACACTCAAAACTTTCATTGATTCCATGGTTGGTAAAACATTTACAAAAACTGCTTGTGCAGAACAATTCTGAATCTAATTACTTGAATGCATTTTTTCCTCTCTTTTTCTGGATCTATTACCCACTTATATATTACAATAGTTTGGGTAAATCAAGCTATCCTGAGGATCAAAAGATCTTCAGGATTGCTTTACTATTATAAAATTACAATATAGCAAATGCATTATCTTCAAACTACTTTGCGCCTAAAAATTCTTCGATCTCCAATAGCTTGCGCATAGCCAAAATCTCTTTGGTTATCTTTGACAATTATTTGTCCAATTCTGCAACAAAATCAAACCATTCCAATCGTAATTTAGAATATATTTAATAAAACTTTAACAACAACCCTAACAGACATATTAATCATATTCTTTCCTATCTATCCCTAACTATCTAAAGAATCAATCAAAATCATATCATAAACTGTGGGAAAAAGGAAGATATTTATACCTTTTTCGTAACCCAACACCAGGGGTTCTGGAGATATTGATTGGTATGGTTTCAATGATGGTTGCCATATTACCCTCAGCATAGACCTCATGTGTAGCTAAGGGATTAATAGGACAAGACCTATCTCCAGTCACAGTCAAGGTGAATTCTCCAGCCTTGATTCTGCTTAACTCTGGGAGGAAGTATGATCTGTGATGAAGATCATCCCAGGGTTTGTCCGGACTAGTCATTGCTTCAATTACTACTTCTTCAGAGGGGAAGACTAAGTATAACGAATCAGTGTCAGCGAGAGAAACTTGAGCCCAAATAGGCTCTAGAAGCATATCGAACTCTTGTGCAGGAGTTAGAGCTGGGTTGGTTGAAGCTTGCTGGACTAAAGAGTATGCTACTTCAGCTGCAGACTGTTGAAAATTCAACAAGAAACATGTGTCTAATTTATTTTTCCCTTAAATAAATTGGACAATAAATATTAATCTATTATTTCATTCATAACTGAGTGAGTTGGATTTGTAACAGAATTATAAGTGTAGTTAAGTGAGTTAAGATCAGTTGTACTA
>ML778368.1:40837-74532 GCA_009831015.1 Picea engelmannii | reverse complement strand
CTAGTGAGAGTTCAGTTAATCAATGAACTCACATGCAACTGAAGATTCTCCACGGTTAACTACATGCATGTCAGATCCAGTGGAGACCCAGTTGAGATAACAGGTGAAAGGGACAGTTTGGCTATCAGTTGTGATTTGATCACACATGCAGTGGATATGCTTATGAGCATGTGCAAACTAGGAAATTCATTAACTATCATTGTGAGAATTTGAATTGCAGAGATTTGTGCAAAGGAGGCAAGCTGTCTGGACACAACAATTGGCACATGTATTTTCTTATTTGTGTATGACAATGTGAGATGATTGTATTGTACTGAGAGCTCTTGGATTAGAGTTTTGTATGAGATTGTTTCATGATTCATGATATACATAATATATGATAGTGGGGTTTTTAGCTTTACGCTTTCCCGATAAAAACTTCTGTATTATGTGTTCTTGATATTTCACTTTGTGATTGTGGTTGTGATCATGGTTTAATTTTCCACAAGAATAATAGTAGAAGCAATTATGTATTTAACAGTGGCATAAATTGTTAGATCAGGAGAATCGTAGGAAATACTTAATTTGTATTGAAATTTATACATGGTATCGAAGCCATGGAGGGAACGAAGTCACGGAAGTGAGGTGCAAACATAATTTCATTCTTCCAGGTCCCGTCTCTAGCAAGGTGCGAACCCTAGTACTGAAAACTACACTCCTTTTCAGGAATAGTGATTCTCGCACCCTATACAAAGGCAGGGTGCGAACTTCAAGGTGATTCTCGCAGGTTGCTTAAGGGAGAAGTGTGAACTCCCCTCACCTTACAGTGAAGCAGGGTGTGAACTTCCCAGGCAAGTTCACAGGCAGGGTGCGAACTTCCCTCAGGATACTCTCAGGTGGGGTGTGAACCTCCCAGGGAAGATGGATTGCAGGAGTTGAGTTTTGGGTTGGATAACATTCGAGTTTGCAATATTTTCTTGGTGCGACACTTGATTCAAGATCAAAAATTTCTTTCAATGGCTTAAAGTTGGAGTATGCACTCAAGGGAAACTCTAAGTACATTGCTTGGAAGGACAGGATGGAAGCAGTGCTCAAAGACAATGGCTTGAAGGGTTACATTGACAATGATGTTCCTAAGCTGGATGCGACAAATACTTCAAATCTTGATGCATGGAAAAAGAAAGTGGCGAAGGCAAGGAGGATTCTGCTGGAGGGAGTACGAGACCACATTGTCTCAAGTCTCCATGGGAAAACCACACCATATGCAATGTGGAAGGTTTTGATGGATCTGTTCCAAAACAGTAGCAACCATAGGAAATTGGCGCTCAAAGATAAACTCAGGAAGATCAAGATGGATAAGGGCAACACCATTCCAAAATATTTCACGAAGTTTGTCCAATGTCAGGATGAGCTTGGAAGTGTGGGAATAATAGTCATTGCTGATGATTTGGTGAGCTTGGCGCTCCTAGGGATTCCTAAGAGTTGGCACAGTTATCAAGACTCTGTTAATGGAAGGGAAAAATTTTCAAATTGGGAACGACTATGGTCGGATCTAGTGCAAGAGGAGTTTAGGCGGAACACCAGATATGAATCTTCATCAAAGTGTGATGATGAAGAGGATTGTGCTTTGACTACCAAGGAAAGGAAAGGGAAAGGGAAGAAATTCCAATCAAAATATGAGTCTAAAGTCAAGAAGCTAGATTTGTCCAAAGTGAAGTGTTTTCACTGTCACGAACATGGGCATCTCACTACTAACTATCCACAGAAGAAGATGAACAAGATGGTTGTTGGATCTGCAACTGGTGAGGCTCTTGTCTCACAATTTGAACTTGACTTCACTTTGATCACATGCATGGATTCAAGTGCATCGATATCAATGTGGTATTTGGATAGTGGCGCTTTCTTCCACATGACGGGAGATAAAGAGTCTTTCATTGACTTGGAGGAGAAAGATCTCAGAACGCATATAGAGATGGGCGACGATGGAAGATACAGTGCAACTGGTATTGGTACCATTACCTTTCAGAGGGAGTCAAGTAAACCATATCAATTGAAAAATGTTATACATGTTCCAGGTCTAAAGAAAAAATTGGTCTCAGTCGCAATGTTGGAGGACAGAGGCTATGATGTTGTTTTTAGCAGTGGTAAAGCCTACCTGCGACATAAAGCAACGGGTCAAGTCAAGAGGATAGGGATTCGAGTTAAGAATCTCTACATGCTGGAGGTAGATGGCTACAGTGCCATGATAGGTAAGGTAGAAAATGTGGTGAGCCAGGATGAGGGAAAATTATGGCACAAGAGATTGGGCCATATTCATCATGGAGCCTTGAAGATCATGCACCAAATATCTACTGGGCTTCCAAGGGGAACACTTGCTCAGTTAGATCAATGCAAGGGGTGCACCCTGGGGAAATATGTAAAGTCCACCTTTCATGAAAAGGAGAACCATGCTTCGGTGATCCTGGAGAGAATTCACACGGATGTGTGTGGACCATTCTTGGTTGCTTCAACAACAAAACACAGGTAATATGTTATTTTTGTTGATGACTTTTCTTGTAAATTCTGGATATTCTTCATGCAGAAGAAGGATCAAACATTCTCAAAGTTCTGTGAGTTTAAAGCATTGGTGGAGAAAGAGTCAAGGAAGCAAGTGAAGGCTCTAAGGAGCGATAATGGTGGAGAATACATCTCTAATGAATTCAAAGACTTCTGCAACAGAGAAGGAATTCGAAGAGAACCCATAGTGCCTCATAACCCATAGAAAAATGGGGTCGCAGAGAGAAAGAACAGAACGATCGTGGGTGTAGCACGAGCGATGTTGCATGATTAGGGCCTACCAATGCATTTGTGGGAAAAAGCATGCAAGACTATGGTTTATGTGCAGAACCATTGTCCTCATAGATTACTTGGCATGAGTACACCTGAAGAATATTTTACTGGTAAGAAACCTGATGTTTCGCATTTAAAATTTTTTGGCTCATCTGTTTTTGTACATGTGAACAAGGATGCCAGGAAGAAGCTGAAACTAACTGCTAAAGTTGGGATATTTGTGGGGTACATAGAAACACCCGATAATTATCATGTGTATTTTCTGAATAGTAAGATGACTGTCATGCAACGGGATATAAAATTCGATGAGGGGAAAGCCATGTGGTTTTCGCTTGAGAAGGAGCTAGACTTGCATGCAGAAGAGGAACTGTTGGTTCCCAAGGATGAGTCTCAAGATGTGGACCAACCACATGAAGAGGTTCATGGAGTGGAGGAAACCACTCAAGCAGAGCCATCCATCAGAAATGGCAAAAAGAGCACCATGGAAGCTGACAGATTGAGACTAGATGTTGCACAGAATGTAGGAGCTCCTACTTCACAGCGCAGACAGAGACAGTCTCCTGATCGATTTGTTGGATACATGGATCTCATGAGAAAATGTATTATGACTGAACCATCTTCCTTTCAGGAAGCAGTTTAGGACCCCACTTGGGTTGATGCTATGGTAGAGGAGTATGACTCCATTGTTAAAAACAATGTATGGGAAATTTTCCCAAGACCAATCGATAAATCAGTGGTAGGTTCGATATGGATCTACAAGGTAAACCAAGCTGCTGATGGGAGTGTGGAGAAATACAAGGCCAGGTTTGTGGCCTGGGGCTTCTCACAGATCGAGGGGATAGATTATGATGAGACCTTTGCACCTGTCGCAAGGTACTCTTCCATAAGATCCATCCTTTCACTTTCAGCGCAGATGGGTTGGCACATTCATCAGATGGATGTTAAAATGGCGTTCCTCAATGGGATCATTAAGGAAGAAGTGTACATTGAGCAGCTAGAAGGTTTTTAGACCTTTGATAGAGAGTCGCATGTGTGCAGACTCAAGAGAGCATTGTATGGGCTGAAGCAAGCACCACGTGCTTGGTACACTCGGATAGACAACTATTTCACTAGATTGGGCTTCACCAAAAGTGAAGCAGATGAAAACCTATACCAAATTGTGGTGGAGGGTAAGCTTTTAATCATTGTGCTATATGTTGATGATTTAATACTTACTGGTGATGAGAAGTTGATACACTCATTCAAGGAGGACCTTGCAAATGAGTTTGAGATGAAGGATTTGGGCCTTCTTCATTATTTCCTTGGATTGGAAATATGGCAGTGAGATGGTGAAATTTTTGTGTCTTAAGGAAAGTATGAAAGAGAGATACTCAGTAAGTTTCACATAGAGGGCTGCAAACCCATGGATACTCCTCTTCTAGGAAACTGGAGGAAAGAGGATGTTACTTCTGGAGAGGTAGTGGATGTTACTTTCTATCAAAATTTAGTGGGTTCACTAATGTATTTAGTGAACACGAGACCGGACATTTGCTATGCGGTTAACCAGCTAATTCAAGTGATGGTTAAGCTTACCAAACTCTTTTGGAAGGCGGGTAAGCATGTCCTGAGATATCTGAAGGGAACATCTGAGTATGGATTATGGTACAAATAAACGGATGAGGTGAAGTTGCATGGCTTCACGGATGCAGATTGGGTAGGCAGCCCAACAGAAAGAAAGAGCACATCAGGGGGGATCTTTAGTATCGGATCTACAACTGTTTCTTGGTATTACAGGAAACAGAGATCTGTGGCACTTAGTTCAGCAGAAGCGGAATACATGGCAGCAAGTCAAGCTGCATGTGAGGCTATATGGATGGGAAAGATCTTGGTTGGTTTGTTTGGTTCTCATTTAGATCCGACAGTGATTTATTGTGATAATTAGAGTTGCATTAAACTCTCGATTAATCCTGTGTTTCATGACAGATCTAAGCATATAGATAACTGGTATCATCATCTCATAGATTGTGTGCAGTGCAAGATCATGTTGCTTCAATACATTCCTATGGAAGATCAGGATGCAGACATTCAGACGAAGGCACTCATCAGGAGAAAATTTGAATATCATAGAGATAGGATTGGGGTGAAGGATAATCCCTTTCTTGTTGAGAGGGAGTGTTGAAAAGTCAACAAGAAACATGTGTCTAATTTATTTTTCCCTTAAATAAATTGGACAATAAATATTAATCTATTATTTCATTCATAACTGAGTGAGTTGGGTTTGTAACATAATTATAAGTGTAGTTAAGTGAGTTAAGATCAGTTGTACTAGTTATAACTAAACATGCACTAGTGAGAGTTTAGTTAATCAGTGAACTCACATGCAACTGAAGATTCGCCACGGT
Source organism: Picea engelmannii (assembly GCA_009831015.1). Classification (NCBI taxonomy): domain Eukaryota; kingdom Viridiplantae; phylum Streptophyta; class Pinopsida; order Pinales; family Pinaceae; genus Picea; species Picea engelmannii. Next base: position 69,343 of record ML778368.1, on the reverse strand, counting down.
TAACTACATGCATGTCAGATCCAGTGGAGACCCAATTGAGATAACAGGTGAAAGGGACAGTTTGGCTATTAGTTGTGATTTGATCACACATGCAGTGGATATGCTTATGAGCATGTGCAAACTAGGCAATTTGTTAATTATCATTGTGAGAATTTGAATTGCAGAGATTTGTGTAGAGGAGGCAAGCTGTCTGGACACAGGAATTGGCACATGTATTTTCTGATTTGTGTATGATAGTGTGAGAAGATTATATTGTACTGAGAGCTCTTGGATTAGAGATTTGTATGAGATTGTTTCATGATTCATGATATACACAATATATGATAGTGGGGTTTTTAGCTTTACGCTTTCCCGGTAAAAACTTATGTGTTATGTGTTCATGATATTTCACTTTGTGATTGTGGTTGTGATCATGGTTTAATTTTCCACAAGAATAATAGTAGAAGTGATTCTGTATTTAACAGTGACGTAAATTGTTAGATCAGGAGAATCACAGGAAATACTTAATTTGTATTGAAATTTCTACATGGACAAGGGCATGGACATGCCCGGGTGCCCTATCCCCTCCATCGTGGCCGATGGGGAAGGGAGTATCCACGGATTGGTGAAGTAAGTCGTGCGAAACGATGAAACTTGGAAAATCTCAACCTTATGGTGGTTGGATATGAACTTGACATCTCCTTGAGGGGGCGGGTAATCGAAGGTACCCATCAAATATGGGCACATACCAACCCCTACGTTGACTATGCATGGTTGAGGATTATCAATCATCGGGACGGCGGACACCCCCAATGAAGGGTCAGGTCTAGAGAAAGACAATTGATCAATGGTCACAATCCGGTCCTCATGTGGAAACAACAAGACCCAAAAAACTGTAGCAACCACTGCTTGCATGGCATAAGTCCAACTCCTTCCTAACAAGAGATTGTAGTTGAGGGACACGTCGACTACTTCTACCTTGACACACACGGTCTTCCCTCCCAACTGCACAGGGAAAGAGGGAATGATACCATGTGGCTAGAATGAACGACCATCGAAAGTAGTGAGAAGAGTAGGAGACGGAGACAAAATAGGTTGGCCAATGGCCTTCCAACATGCCAACAACATAATCCATGTCGAGGTGCCCTCATCAACCACCGTGCAAAAAATATTTCAAGTAAAAAATTTTGTGGGGTGAGCCACTACTATCTGAAATGCTATGTGGTAAGGCAGACGAGGTTTTAAGTCGGTTGTATCTAGCATGATGGTACCCGGATTACAAGTCTTAGTATATCCTAAAGCGGTTAGCAAATCTTTCCTCTGAGAAGGGAAGCTTTGGAGGACCTCCAAAGTGGACATCGCACAAGGGGTTTGAGACAAATCCTCCACCACAGAATAGTTCTGGGCAGCCCTTGCGTTTGGTTTGTTAGAAGCTTTTTTGTATGCACCTTTTGGGATGCATGTCATCATTTTTCCCAAAGTCTTCTCAATTTGTAGAGGAAGATATGGGAGTTCGGCTTCTTTTCCCTTCTCAGAAGTGCTTGGGTTATTGTAGTCATGCGGTCTAGTTGATATAAAAGCATCACCCTTCATCATATATACATTCGTGGATGTAGGATTGTTCGAAGACGGAGAGGGTCCTTGGCTGCCCCCTTCCACGCTTGTAGAGTCTTGGGTTAGTTTTTTCCCATACTAAAATGGATTGGTTAACACAACAGGCTGTTGTTGTGTCACAAAATTTTGGGCCTTTGCAAGCCAGGGACATAGGTGGGTTAGGTGGTCTTCCACGCACAGGTTGCACGGATACCTCGCCTTCCATTTCTCAGTGTTTCCCTCGCCAACATTATCAGAGGGTTTCTTATCCCCCTTACCTTTCTTTCATTATTTTTTCTTTCCTTCAGGTTGTTGGGTGGCCTCTGGATTTTTCGATTGCACTGTGTGTTCATTCGACGTTTTAGTAGGGGGAGAAGCCAAAACAGTAGTTTGGCTGATCATTGTGTGTTGTATAGACAATTGTTGCAACTGCTTTGTCAGTTTCTCAATGGGATTTGTTTGTGCTGAACCAACAATACCATCAGCATGTGGTCCATCTGTCTATCTGGTTTTATCAAGTATTGAGCGTGGCGCATCTGGAAAGATCCTGTACAATAAACTGGACTGAGAATAGATGAGCTCAAGTTGTTGAGCTCTCATGATGGCGTCTTCTTCGGAAAACACTCTTGAAGTCGCGACGTCTTTGGATAGCTGTGGGACCAAAGACTTAACGAACCACTTGAGCAGGAATTTTGGTGGGACTGGTACCTTAATTAAACTCTTCCGACGTCTCCATTCTCGGATGTGATCAAAGATATGGTCCGCTTTTGTCTGTGCAAAATTGGCCATCAATTCTATGCCAGCGTCATATCTCACAGGTGATTAGAAATGGTTTAGGAAGGCCATTGCCAATTCACCAAAGGAAGAGTATCTTGAGCAGTTAAGCTCAATGTACCATTTCACGACACTCCCAATGAGAGTACGTTGAAACAATCGCAACTGTACGGAGTCTTCTTTCAACGAGTTAGATGAGCACCAAAGGTGGAAGGTAGTCACATGATCGCTTGGATCTTCGTTCGGCTTGGCCTTGAACTTTGGTATGTCTGAAGGTAACTTCATCGGCATAGGGGGCCAACGTGGATCATGACAGATAGGGTCATTCAACAACCTTGTCAAGTCTGGCAAATGCAAGGTTGCCAGGAAAGGTAGTTTGGGTTGTTGGTGATAACCTGGGAAAAAGGGACATGGAGTTTGACTAACACCAAGTTGCCAGGAAAAGTTCGGTTGCTGGCTTGGGTTCTGGTAAAAACCATGGCCATGTCCAGCATACGGATTCTGCATGTGAGGAGACATCATCGGCTAATTCCCAAAATAGGACGTAGATGGATGGGCATACATTACATTCAGAGGACTTTGGGAAGGGTTGCCCCATGCCGATCCTGTGGGGATAAGCATAGTACCTTGTCGAGGGTTCCATTGACTATGGAAATAATTTCCCCAGATCGGCATTCCTGATGAGGGAACGGATCCCTGCCAACAATTCCAAGGCCCTGATGCGGAAGAAGTTCTTGGGTTTGCCCCCTGTGTAGGAATAGTACCCTGCATAGGAATAGGTTGTCTGAAACTGGGGTTGCCCCCAGTCGGCGTTGTTACCAAACGTACCGAACAAAGAAAACAATGTCGAACCTACTGGCATATTATGCGAAGGCGGTCTTTGACTCCCTGCTCTAAATAAACTATGGTGTATAGGTGGCCTGGCGGATTGTTGATGCATTCCACCGAGCGAAGGGGACGAAGGAGGTATATGACCTCCTCCATAAGGGAAATCATTAAAAGGAGCTGAAGTGCCCCCCATGTGGCCTTGCAGAGGAGTGATAGAGCTCCCTGCCCCTAGACCTAAAGTCTGTGAAGTGGAGTAGGAAAGTATAGGACTTGTACCTGATCTAGGCATCCTGTATGAGAATGGAGGGTCTATCGCACTTGGTGGGAAAGGGTTTGTGGCTACCACCATAGACGAGATCTAACCACTATGCAAGGTAGAGGCAGCCAAGACAATGGTGGCTCGGACTGGTGACGGTGAGTTAGGAGGTGGAAACTCTCCTGTGGTGACAACCATAGTGGAAATTGAAGAATTCCCACAGGGAGTGACAACATTTGTTTCCATTGCTGCATGAGACATTGTCTGACACTTGTAAGGGTGAATCGATACAATGATGGGTGCCAAAAGATTAGTGGTTAGAGCTTCAGGTGGACCAAGATCTTTCACTCCAAAGTCTAAAACGGTCATTTCCTCCGGATGTTGGTCGGGCACAATTTCTTGTGACCCGGTCGCTTCAAAAGACCCTTGTTGGTCTAGCTTTCTCCTTAGTGGTGGCGGCGGTGGCTCCAGTATAACCGATGATAGGCCCAAAAGCCTTCGTGACTGGTGGAACTCGTGATCCTCCACTGTGCGAGAAGATCAAAGAAACTCTAGGGTTGTCTATTCGTTCAAAAAACAACACACACTAAAAAGTCCCTACAAGATAAAAACAAGCAAACACTAAACTAATTGGAAGAACAATTACAACAACCAACACTAGAGCAACTTACTGGTGCAAGTGAAACTCGAACACAGAAGCACCCTCCAGGTATACTCTGCAAAGCGTGGCCCGATGTCTGTCCTAGGTACCGCGGTATACCCCCGCAGTCACCTGTGTATGTCCCTAAAAGGATAGGCAACTAGGTTGCCAGTGCGCGAACAGTCACCAGGCAAGTACAGTCGAAATTCAGGTAGACGACAATGAGCAGGGTATTGAGCCCGAAACCTATCAAGGGTATTGAAAGAAAGTGGTCTGGAAGACAACTAAGGACCTCGAATGGATTCGAGACCCATGAAGCTCTGTGGCAAATGCAATCGATGAAATCCCAAGACAAGCCCTCTATATGTGTTCTCCACTACGATTGGTCCATCTTTGGAGGGGTTATCTCCGCTACCTTCCCGCACATGACCTCTTGTTTATCCCCTGTGTTAGATTAGGGTCCCGGATAACTTTCATGATACTGGACTTTGACGCTCCCTAACTCAGACTCCAATGTTTGATTTTAATGGCCTTGAAGAGTTTCCTTTCCAACCTAATTCAAGGCCCTAACCCTAAACTAGTTGGTTGACCCTACAAACATAAAAAGTCTAATGAATTTTAGATTTAGCATTAATTTTTATGGCTTATCTTAAGTCAAAGGTTATGAAATTGAAACTAGTGATGTTTGAAAGACGAAAGAAAAATAAACAGAAAGTTGGAAACAAAAACCTTTACTTCACTTAACTCTTAAACAACTTTTCAAACTCAAAATTTTTTCTAAGATCTTTGAACAGCAAACTCAAAGCAAGATTTCACTCGACTATGAGCTACTTATGATCTAAGCAAACTGTCAAGAACTTATGAAAGAAAAGACTTTTCCCTGGTTACTAATGCAAAACAACAATTTTTAACCAACAAAGAAATAATTTTTTTTTTTTATTTGAATGCTCACAAAGCAAAAAGGAAAAATACCAACAAGTCAAAACCAAGAAAACTTTCTGGCCTAAGCGCAGATTGCAAAGAGTCTCTTTTAAAAAATCACACACAAGAAAATTAAAATTGGACTCTCACACTTGTCTAAAAACCCTATAACAGAAAAATTTTGAGAAAAACTTTTAAATGAAAAAAGAAAGTTATTGCTGTGATCAAACTTAAGGTACTGACTGCTATGACAGAGACCCAAACCTGAGAGGTATAATTCTTGTCAAAAGAAAGGATGACTGCCTTACCTTCAAAAAACATTCTCTCCACAGGCACACTGCTGATAGTTCCACAACAAGTGTGTGCACGCGAGCTGTGTAAAGTCAGAGAGCGTGTACACGTGTGATGGCCTTATACAGACTGCGTGTATATCTGAAACTCTAAAAAAAAATAAAAAAAAAATAAAAATCCAAGCAAGCCAGCCCAGGCAGAGACTACTGGTACTGAGACCAGAATCTCTTAAAGACTCAGACACTTACTTTAAACAGAAAAAGAAAAAAATTCAAGGAAAACTTCATAGAACAAACCAATCCGAGGTGAAACCTAAGCTATAGACTGCAAACAACAAAGACTAGAAAGAGTTATAGAAAAACCCTGAGAAGGACTAATTCTGACAGGGGAGAGGATGACTGCCTCTTTAAAAGAAATTTTCTAGAATCATACACGTGACTGTCACCTCCTCAACTAGCGTGTACACGCGGGCTGTGAGAATGAAGGGTGCGGGTACACTTGTGTAGACCTTATACAGGTCGCGTGTACCTCTATGGGTCTTGGAAAAAAAAATTACAGTCAAGCAAAGAAACAGAGATAACTGGTATGGAAGACCAAAATCTCTGTTAGCTCAGACTTTTGCAGAAACTTTAAAAACAGGAAAATGAAACCAGTTCTTAAAAACACCCAAAAATATCCCGAGGAACCTTAGAGATCTCCCCAGTATGGTCACCAATTCTTTTGTGAGTGGGAAATCCCTCTATGGACTAGCACTTAGGGTTAAATTATACATGCAGAAAAGACCTAAAGATTTCTACTTTCTACCGTCGTCCCAGACCTAATCCCCATTATTCTTAAGCAAATACATAGTTAAGAAGATCAAGTGAGCATACCTTATTACGGGAATTTGATGTAGATCCTTCCTCACGCTTGATCACTTTTTGATTGTAGCTCTCCTCCCAAGGATGACCTACATTCACACAAAACAAACAACAAAGTCCACATGCATTTGATATATAGATTAATGGGTTAGAGATTCAATAAACAAGTATGAAATAAATCATAAAAACCTCATATGGTGGGATGGGAAAAGTATTTCTTTATTATTAACTTCAACAAATCAACTTACAATGATGAAGTCGATCATTCCTCCACGAACCTGGTCCTGGGCTCCTCTTCAACTGTCCTCCAAATTCTGTGTTCATTCTTTCTCTTTGCACAAGGAAGGCTAAAGGATTGGGACAAAGGGAATGCACAATTGGGTATAGTTTCTTTACTATGATTCTCCTCTTCCAAATGGGACCCCTAACCCTTCTTTTATAGGCTAGAAGAAGCTAGGTATTTGGACGAACCCTTGGCCATGCATGGCCAGAAGTTTTAGTTAACTCACCCAAAGCTGTGTTTTTCGTCGACAACTTTCCTTTTTTCGTGCTTTTGTAGGTACACACGGGCTGTTTTGGGTCAGCGAGCGTGTACACACGTGCGGTAATAAAGCAAGGTGTGTGGGCCTTTATAAAAAGTGTTTTTAAGAAGAGTTGTTCAACAGTGCTTTGGCAAAGAAGGAATTTGAGATGGCCAAATGCCAGGTAGGCATGTCTAGTGAAAATTAGGGTTATAACAAAATACCTTCATCAATATTGGAGTCCAAAACCAATGACTAAGGTTGACATCAATGACAACAACCAATATTCCAATAGTAGATGTACATGTTGTGTATGACTGTTATTATTTGTTATTCTGGTTAAGTTAACTTATATTAATAGTCATGGGACTCTAAGGGAGGATAGAATGGTCATGTGAGTGGGGAATATCTTGTGCACACAAGAGGTTGGATTCATGGTGTGCACGGGAAGCAACCCATGCACACAAGGAGAATAGAAACTGTGTGTGACTCCAGAATGGTTGTGCACATAGTAGTGATTACGTGTTCATAGTGATTTATGCGAACAATAATGTTTGGGTGCTCAACATGCTAGTGCACGCATTTTGGTTGTGTTACTTCCTCTTTTATAAGTGTTGTCAAAAGAGGAACTTCTATGTGGTTCCACCCAACTCTGGTTCATGCGCATTACTTTAAGTATTATTGTGTAGACCAATGTTATAGAGTAGAATCTATGCACTTGATTTTTGGAGTAGCATTGTTGAATAGTAAGTTGGGTATATTACATTATGGTATTTTAGAGCAGTAACTGTTGATATTTGAGTGGCATGGCCCAACCAAGGTGGTTGGGGACGTTACAAAAATCTTGTTGGGTGGCTTGGTGAGCAACGATAGGAGGCCAATAAGTCATCGAGGAAATATCACATAGGTGAAGAAGGACTTCCATCTAGAGATCTGAGCCACATGAGAGCACATAAACTAGAGATAGACTTTTTCTCATGTGTCTGATTCACCCACTTTGGAGCATAGACATACTTTTTCTCAAGTTCTTGAGCCATGAAGGATAGTGACTCAAGAGGATCTCATATGGGTGAAGAAGGAATTTCATCCAGATATCATAGGATGACATATCTATTGGAGTCACTAACTCATAGATAGATAAAAGAAGGAATTTTTCTCACAGAGATCTTAGCACAGCATGAAGAAGGAATTTCACATAGAGATCTAATCAGTCCAAAGAAGGAGGGAACAATAGACACATCTACAACAAGGATAGATATGGGAAACAACATAGTAGTAGGAAGGTTCAACATATTGGAGTAGACTTCCAGAGATGTACGCATGTTTTAGTAGCCTAAGTGACATACATATGTGAGCTAGAAAAGGAACATATGTATACATACAAGGTTTGTAGAAGTGACACATGTGTACATGCGCGTGTTTCAATATCCAAGGGAACATACATACATGGGATGCAGAAGGAACATGTGTGTATAACTTGTGCAAGTTGTAGGTACAGGTTTGTACAAAAATAGTAAAGGTGGTCGGTTGCAGGTGTTGGTTGTTTCTCAATGGATATAAAATACACACATAGTGAGATTGGAGATCTCATAGATTGGGTGGAGAAGGATTTTTCATCCAAGTGTACAAGGGAAGGGTTCGAGGAAAGGAGCAAAGGGGAAAAAAGGGAGATAGAAACCAGCAATATTGAAGTACTAATCTTTAGGTAGTCTATTTGTTGCATTGTATTATTCCTCAGGTGGACCATTATCTTAGAAAGGGAGCCCAAGATTTATATTAATAAAATCAATTAGAGCTAGAAGCATGGAATATATTCAGTGGTCTGATGGAGGACTCAGGGACCCATGTGGATTTTGGTGATAATACCAAGTATGAAATGAAGGGGAAGGGAAATATCATGTCCTATTTTGAGTTAGGAGGTTTGATAGAGATCCATGATGTGCTTTATGTACCAGAACTGAAGAAAACAATTCTCTTAGTTTCTTTTTGAAGGACAAGGGTTTTTTTGTTACTTTTAGAGAGGGAAAGTACTCGTATGTTCAAAGGGATCTATCCATGACACAATAGTGAGAATTGGTGTTAGAGAGGGAAGATTATACAAGGTGTAGGTACAAATTGTAAGAGGATCCAAGGGGATCTTGAATCATGGATTGATGTCAGTGGCAAAGGATGAGGATCATGAGGCTCCGAGGGGTGAACAATCGAATGATGAGCAGAGTTCAAAGACTTCCATTGTGGGAAGTAAACCTTTAGACGAGAAGAGGGAGTTAAACCTTTCCAGTCCTATCAGGAGACTGAGTTGGTACAAGATGAAATTGATGGATGCTTAGGAGAAGGAGGCACTTAGGAGCACACTAAGGGATACCAGACCTTCGACAAAGTTTTCAAACTTTGTGGCATTGATATGTAGCGTCATCAATTCTGAGACTTCCAATATTCAGGGATAAGTTGACCAGTAGGGTTGAAGGAATGAAAGTATGCAGAATGATGTGTGCAACATTGTGCTAGGGTTGAAGGGAGAACCAGTTCGAGGTGGCTCTTCGGGAAATACCCTCCTCGCTAAGAGGGAGTGTTGATGCTAGTGGTAGCATCAAACATGTATTTCCACACAGACTTGGTGTCTAGCATGTGGAAGTTGTACAAAGCCTTCTATCCTTGACTTTACTTTAATTAAAGGAATTATTAAATTAAATTGTTTTTATTAATTAATTGTGTAGTTCTCTAATTGAGTTATTTAAGGAAAGTGATAAAAGTAATTAGCATGTTTTTAAATCTCAAGTGAGGTGAAAATTAGTTCAGGAGGATCAAGGATAAGAGAAGAAAAGGACTTTTTCTCAAGGATTGTATCATGAAGGAATATGATTCAATAACTTGGATAGGTGGAGAAAGAATTCCAGCTAGAGATCATACAAGTCAAGAAGAAGAGAGAGCAGAGGCAGTCGCAGGTGGGTTTCAACTAATTGAAGCCATAGGAAATGGGTGCATTATACAGAGCTTACTCTACATTATTTATGTACATGTATGTGGGTTTCAATGGATACAATTGTGTATGTATACAAGTTTTCTAAAGGAAAGGCACATACACCTCGAAAAACATGCATTTATGGGTCGTACAACAGGTCATGATTTTCCAGGTTTGTCTACAGTTGTATTTCTCTCAGTGGAACATTGTCCCTATTATGGGATCCCTAATTTTAGGATAATAAAATCATTCTCAACACTGGTTTTCCCTCTTGGGTTTTTCCAGGGGTATCTACCCAAAAATATTGGTGTTTATCTATGCATGATTTGGTTTCCTTGTTTATGCTTCTATTGCATGTTTAGTTGATTACTCAATTGTTCTTTAATTCAATAAGTGATTTATTTTAATTAACTGTCAGGTGCTGGGTAGGGGAAATTCAACATGGTATCAGAGGATACCAAGGGTTGTTAGAGAAAAATAAAAAATAGGGTGGGTGTATGTAATTCCTCATTTTATGCCATTGAGTAAACCTAACTTAGACCTTGGACTTATTAGTAAATCAACTCAACCTCCTTTGAATCTAAGTTGACAACACTTGTAAGAGAAAGTGGCATGGGTGAGTACCTAGATATATACAACTCATAGTTATGCAATGTGTGATCGCGGCTAGCATGTATTCTTGCTACCTTGAGATTTTATTATGATTGTTATTGAGTGAATTCATATTTTTCATATTACTATAGTTCCCATTGCTTTTATTTGATTACTCATGGCTTGTGAACCTAGCATGAACTAACCAATATGTTATATTTGACATGGTTCCACTTGTACAATTTGATTGAGACATCAAATGATGTGCCTAAATTGGTTTTCTTATTTATGAATGAATATGCATATTTGAGTTTTATAGTTGAGTTCATTATGATTTGATGGCTACCATGTTGTTTAGATCTTATGTGTAGGATTGAAGATGCATGAATATCAATTGTTGTTTTGAAATAAGTATGTTTACTATGTTATTATTGTATGACTTTGTAGGTGATAATCTTTAGCTTTTCATATGATACACATTGTCACAATAGCCATGATAAATGAATCTTGATGTATATCACATGTGTGATCTTCTTATGTTAAATGAATCTTGATGTACATCACATCTGTGATCTTCTTGTTTCACTCAATTTGATTATGAGTAGGGCATGGATATAGTGACTAGATGAATGTTCATGTTTTGGATGATACACTCTATGATATGATATTTTTTGTTGATGCTAGTTCATTTGGATTTATGTGGCATATGCTAGCCATATGGTGGTCACTTGGTGACAATGATTTAATACACATGATTAGTCATTGATATATGTGATTTATGATTGAATACATGTTATGACTTGATGTCTTGTTGTTCTTATGTGAGAAATAGATTGATATGTTAGTTACTCCATGGGCGTAGAGGTATTATTCAATGATATATCTTATGGGATTTTATTCCCATGAAGGATCTTCATAGAAGTACCATAATATCAATTAGATATAAGATATATGACATGATCATGAATTTTACACCATATTATTTTTACCCTATAAAGAATTAAGGTAATCATTAACCTCTGAAGATAGAAAGAGATTCATCGCCATGAGGATCTTGAAAGATGGAGTGAGATCACTACAAAGGGGAAAACTACTAAATACATAAAGATCACCAAGGAGAGGATAATTGGTGACTACATAAAATACAATGATTACATAAGACTCATTATACTCTCTAAGGTAGACACATAGATGAAAAAAAATACTAGGAGGTGGGAAATTGATAATTGCAATAAACTAAGAGGTGGAAAGCCAACAACAATCAAGTGGAAAAATGGTGACCTAGGAAGTGGGAAACTAGTAATACTAATGGGTAAAATAAATATGCATGACTTCTTGTTCAACTCTCTTGATCCCATGAATTTTAGGTGTTTGGAACTTAAGAAATGTCTTCTTTACACTGGGTTACATCCTTAGAATGAGGGGAAGTGCCTTATATTTTTATAGGGAGTTATTTTCCATGAAAACAAATTACTCACTTAGATAATTTTAAGGGAAATTGCATTATTTTAAAAGGTTTACCTACATGAGTTAGTTTTTAAGTGATGTGCATGATGTTATGCTATATAGTGATAATGATGAGGAGGATTTTGGGTGTATTCATTTCTATCTTAATTATAGAGAACGATTGAGATATTTTATATATATATATATATATATATATATATATATATATATATATATGAGCAGGCTCACATATATGTGAGCATGCTCACATATATTATACAGATTGGTGGATAAGGTCTTGAGGAATTTGTTAAAGCTATGAGATTTAGGATTAAGAAATTTGAAAGGAGAGAGAAATATGATATAGAATTAGTGATTTGGAGAGAAAAATATGATATAGGATTTTGGATGTATTCATTCTTATCTTAACTACAGAGAACTGAGATATTATGCAAATTGGTGGATGAGGCCTTGAGGAATTTGTCTTAAAAAATTTGTTAAAGTTATGAGATTTAAGATTAAGAAATTTGAAAGGAGAGAAAAATATGATATAGCATTAGTGATTTGGAGAGAGAAATATGATATAGGATTTTGGGTGTATTCATTCTTATCTTAACTACAGAGAACTGAGATATTATGCAAATTGGCCTTGAGGAATTTGTTAAAACTGTGAGATTTAGGATTAAGAAATTTGAAAGGAGAGAGAAATATGATATAGCATTAGTGATTGAGAAATTTGAAAGGGAAAAGAAATATGATATAGCATTAGTGATTGTGGGTTTGATGGGCATTCAAATCAAGGACTGAAGGACTTAAGCTAGGAAGAAAACAATCTTATTCCCCCACAATTGGTTATAGATTTGATCGATGGTGATTTCTATCATAAGAGTTGTTTCCATTAGAGTAGTTGCTAGAGGTATCATTTCAGTTTCTAAACACACATTCTAAATATGTATTCCTTAAACCCTCGTGATTTTATTTTAAATTATAAGTGAAAATGGATTCCATTAATTGATCAATTATTCTTTTTCATTAATACTTTAACAAGATGGGTTTATAACATAGGATTGCATGTTGAAAATTTTATGGATTAATTAAGATACAATAGTTTATGAAATTTCCACTAGTTACTTTTATTTAAATTTTTTCATTACGTAAAGCATAGGAATGTTGAACCATTATCATCACAAATTTTTTTAAGAATCATTGATGCTATGTATTATATAATTAATTTAGGGTGCTTCACCTAGATGAAGGAATCGCATAATTGCATTTCCTTTATGTATGTACATGTGTCCCCTTTCCTTCACTTTGGTCTTAGTTTTATAGTTGGTTAAAAGAGTGCTTTTGTACACCAATGCAATGAAACCCCCACACTATGTGGTATTCAAAGGATATTATAGATTCAAAGGATATTATAGAGGATCTAAATTCCTAACATTAATATGAGATTGATGAATGAAAAATCCATAATTTTAATGATTATCATTAATTATTAAAACCTCAACTTCTATAATGAGTTATTAAAACTTCACTCCTATAATGGCTACCAATAATTATTAAAACCTCAACTCCTAGGAAAGAACGTGGTTCTATTTTAATTGGATAATTTTAATTTCCATCAGTGAGTAGTGTGACTCCATGATTTGAAATAATAAACTTCAACTCCTATAATGGCTACCAATAATTATTAAAACCTCAATTCCTAGGAAAGAACGTGGTTCTATTATAATTTTAATTTCCATCACTGAGTAGTGTGACTCCATGATTTGAAATAATTTTAATTTCCATCACTGAGTAGTGTGACTCCATAATTTTCTATGGTGTGATTTTATTTTCCATCACTGAGTAGTGTGATTCCATGATTTCCTATGGTGTGATTTTACCACTATGTTTATTTTCTTAATGAATTTCCATAATGAAATTGGTATGCTTCTAATTTAATAACTCAACCATAAGTAAGTAATCACTTTTTATTAGAGTATGTGAATTTCCATAATCAAATTGGTATGCTTTTAATTTAATAACTCAACCATAAGTAATCACTTTGTATTAGAGTATAGTCTCAACATCTTTTTGTCAAAACACAAAATATTTTTTTTAGAGTATGTGAATTTCCATAATGAAATTGGTATGCTTCTAATTTAATAACTCAACCATAAGTAATCACTTTGTATTAGAGTATAGTCTCAACCTCTTTTATTTGTATTAGAGTATAGACTCAACATCTTTTTGTCGAAACATAATATATTTTTTTAAACATAATAAGATATGATGTGAAAACCCTTCCATTACATTATCTAATGTAGTAAATAGATCATTGAGACTACAAAATTCATTGTGTGAATGTAATAAAGAATAATGCCAAAACAGAAGTTGAAGTGCGATAAGGCAAAGGATTCATGATTCATGCAATGAATACTTAAATAACAATGAAAATGATAATGCATTTGGTGACATTATAGAAAATGGTTATTGTGGAGGTATGTCTAATTGAATGATTATCAAGGAGAGCCCAATTAGTGATGACAATGTGATAATGAGATATTATCTGACGAAATCAAATAAAAAGTTACTTTCAAAGAAAATGTTATGCTAATTGATTCGAATTAGATCATTGTATATTTTTTCAACTATCTTGGTACTTTATGGGTGGAAACAATTGAGGAATTGGCTTGCAATTTTAGTGGTAGGTCCTAGTTTGGAAATTTGGGGCATGGAATCTTCCCAAGCCATTTTGAGGTATAAAACAACATTTTTTAGGGTCAAAATTTTTCAAGAATAGAGCCTAGCCCCTTGACATTGTTATACACACCAATACCTTTCCAACAATGCAAAAAGAACCTCAATCAAAGCTTGTATGTGGAACTTATGCCCCTTGTAAGTTGACCTACCTTGTTGACCGCCATAGTACCGAGTGCATGTCATGTCAGCCCTGTTACTCACAACTGTGGGTCTAGACATGTGTGGAATTTCAATAATATTCTATAAGGTCCAAACCCCTAACTAATTAAGGGTTGAGACATGAAAAACCCTAACCCTAAATGGCTATTAGGCTATGTTAAATACTAGGCCACTAGGAGGAGAAAGGGTTCCATTCCTTTAGCATTGTACTTTTTCCATAGTTGAGTAGAGAATATATGAGTGGGATTTGAGAGCATAATAGAGGAGGAAGTAGATTATGAAGTATCCATTCAGGCCACAATGTCATAGGTAACTCCATATTGAGTGTCCATTTCTTTGTATTTTCATTTTCATAAATAAATAAAAGAGAGAAGAGCACAAGCCTCACCTTCTAGCTGGGTTTTCTCCCGTATTAGGTTTATCGTGATACATATTGTGTTCAATTTTGTGGATGGTGTGTACATTTGCTTGTTCTTTCATTTTCACATTTTAGTTACTTTTATACATATGAGCAATAATCTAGTAATAATTAATTTGGGATCTAAGGAAATAGGTTGCATAATTTAAGATTTTAGAATATTACAAGATTTGTTGTTGTGAACTTTTCCAGTGGAATATCCATGGTAGTTTACATATCATATTAGTGTAAAATTTAGGTTTATTTGGGGTGTTTGTGGAAAGTTGCAAGATCTAGGTATTGGATTAAGAAGGAAGTCATAGAACGCTAGCCATAGCAGATGAGTCTATTAATTACAATCCTTAGGATGTAGTGGAAGAGATATTTTGTATGTTGGAAGTGTAAGTTGATCATATCTCTCACAACATGGCCCTCCTCATGTAAATTTATAAAACAATATCAAACCTTTCGAGGATGTTGGTGGCTAGACTAACTAGAAATATATATCTGATGAGAAAATAGGATATAGTGAAGACCCAAAAAAAGAGTCAATAAAAGAGATCAAGAAAGAGAAACCAAGTTCCATTGTGATCACTCCTTCACAACCTCTATTTAAAATGGAATCCAAATTGTACATCAAACCATACCAAGGTGATATCGATGTTAAGTTGAATCATTGGTTGCAACAGTTAGAAGTGTATTTTAGTGTCCATAATATAGATGAAGAAAAGAAAATTTCATTTTCCTAACTGAAACTAGAGGGATACACACTAACCTAGTGTGAAATCCACATAGAGACACTTAGGTTGGGGTGTGATCCACCAATAACCAAGTGGGATTATTTTAAAACCCTCATCAAGTCCCAATTTTACAATATTTGGTATGTATAGGACCAACATATATGTTGGAATCACTTCAAGGAGAGGCAAGGGAAAAGCGTACAAGAGTACACCATTGAATTAGGAAATATGGTGATCATGTTGGGTATGTCTCCTAAGAACCTAGATGTACTCCTCAAGTATCTTGTGGGTCTACATAGTCTTTTGTGAAAACAAGTGATGCTCTTCAAACCCATGACCATTGATGAGGCTTATGTGCAAGAACAATATCTAGAGACCATATTCCATAAGAAAGGTCAACCAAGTGGTTATAAATAAAAATACCAACAAGATTATTCCAAGGAGGGGAAGAAGAAGTGGAAAGGAAAATACAAGAAGATGAAAGCCACTACACATCAGTGCAATGATCCAAACAACCACTACAACCATTGAAATATCGATGGCCACACTAAAGAAAAGTCTTGGAAGCTACATCCATAGTTGAATCCAAAGAACCATAAGAATTATGCCAAGAAGAAGAACATTCTAGGAAAGGATTCGATAAACTATTTATAGAGAATATCATAAATGGATGAGAATATTATATGAACTTTAGTGCAAAAGGAGGTGAATATGAGTATCCTTCATCAATAGGAAGAGAAGGAAATGAAAAAACTCTTCCATATTAATATCCATGTCGAAAATACCAAGGTAGATGCTCTATTCGATTCTAACTCACAAACCAAACTCATAGAAGATGATCTAGTCATCAAGCGTGGGTTGGAATTTCATGATCATCCAAGACTATATCCATTCATATGAGTGAAAATAATGTAAAGGTCAAAGTCACTAAACAATGTAAGATCAAGTTTTCTATAAGTGCATATTTTATTGATGAAGTGAAGTTAGATGTATTTCCCCTTGATGTTTGTGGTGTAATTTTTGGAAGACCCTACATGTATATGAGAGATATGATCTTCATGTGGAGAGAATAGCAGTACCACCCGATCAAGGATGGGAAGTATTTCAGCATCAACGTACACAAAGGAAAGTCAAATATCTCTATGGTAAATGCTAACCAGGACAAAAAATTGATTAGTTCTAGTAAGAAGTATAAATTTATTTCCTTAAGAGAGACTCAACTAGGGGAGGAATTCCTAAGAGTAAAGGGATATCTAGAGGGATGTATAAAATAATAGAAACAACAATTAGAGGAGTTTTTGCATGAGTAAAAAAGAGTGTTCCAAGAGACTAAAGGTATGCCACCTAAGAGGGAAGTGGAGCATGAGATACAATTGTTGTCTAAATCCCCATTACCAAATATTAGGTTGTATAAGCAATCTATTCTTTAAGAAAATGAAGTGAAGAAACAATTGTAGAATTTACTAGAGAAATGAGTTATTCGAGCAATTACCTCACCTTGTGGGTAACATATCATCATAGTACCTAAGAAGGATGGAACTTGGAGAATGTGTATCAACTACATACCTTTGATCAAGATCACACTCAAGAATTAGTACCCTTTGTTGGACTATGATTGTTGTTAGAACAAAACCCACAGGTGTTAGTCTCTACCAAAATTGTTGGAGTTAGGATCCAAAAGAGGGGGTTAACCCATGTTGTGAAACTCACGGGAAGCGTTGAACCCAATGTCCAACAATCTCCCTCCAACATGTTCCGGGTGAGTTTATAACTAGAGACCTATCGATATGATACCATTTCTAGGATTACGATTGTCATTAGATCAAAACCCATAGGAATTAGTCTGTGCCACAATCGCCAGAGTTAGGATCCATGAGAGGGGGTCAACCGATGTTGTGAAACTTGTGGGTAGCATTGAACCCAATGTCCAACACCCTTTTCCTAGGATTGATTATTTTTTAAATCAGTTGCAACATGACAAGTGCTTCACCAAGTTGGATCTCAAATCAGGATACCACTAGGTATGCATTAAATAACAAGACACCTAGAATACTCCCTTGAAGACAAGGAAAGGCCTCTATGAATGGTTGGTCATGCCTTTTGGTTTGTGTAATGCAAAAAATACATTTATGTGGTTGATGAATGATGTATTGTGTCCCTATTTAGATTCATTTAAAATAGTGTATTTGGATGACACATTGGTTTATATATCTACCGGGAGGAGAACATCTCACATATCATGTAGGTGTTAAGGATTATAAAAAACATCAATTGATGGAAAAAATCAATAAATGTGAGTCTTCTCAGTAGTCATTGGTGTACTTTGGGTATGTGACTAGTGGAGGGGAACTCAAGATAGATCCCACAAGGATGGAGGCCATCATGAAGTGGCCATTTCCTACTAATTTCATTGAATTTAGAAGATTTTTTGGGGCAACATAATACCTAAATAAGTTCATATAATCCTTTTTAGTGGTATTTGCACCACTCCACGCCATATCATCCAATGGTAAGAGTTTCCAATGGGGAAAAAAGTAATAGAAATATTTCAATGAGATAAAAAAAAAAGACCAATCAAGCACTAGTTTTCACATTGCGTAACTTGAAGAAACCTTTCAAAATGGAGATAGATGTAAGTGGGTATGTTATGGGATCATTTATTATGCAATAAGGTAAGTGGATGTGATGTCATTCCAAGATGTTTCATGGGGGAGTTTTGAACTATCCTACATATGATAATAAAATCTATGCCCTAGTTCAAGAAGTTAAGAAGTGGAAGAATTATCTAATGGAAATAAAACCATTATTATTTACAAGTTACTAATAAGCTAAGTTCTATAAAAGTGGACTTTGATGATGAGATCAGGGCTCTTCCAATATTATTCTTGTTTCCAGAAAGTTGGAACAACTTGTTCATGGCTGTAAGTAACTCTATCTCTAGGTCAAACACTTTAAAATTTGATGATGTCATTACTGTTATCCTTAGTGAGGAAATGAAATGGAAAAGAACCGTGGGAATTCTAGGAAGGGAAAATCAAAATCTAAACTTGGAAAGATAGAGTGTTGGAATTGTGGGAATAAAGGACATTTGAAGAAATACTATAGAGCTCCAAAGAAACAAAAAGATGGACAACAGGAGAAAAATCAGGAAGAACATGTAACAGGTGATTTGTTACAAGATGATTTTATTATTTATGTAGAAAATATTATGAGTCTTGGGTAGTATATTTAGGGGCTTCATTTCATGCCACACCCCATAGGAAACATTTTCTAGATTATGTTCAAGGTTATTTTGGACAGGTTCATTTGGGTGATGATGCACCATGCACAATTGTTGGAATAAGAAAGGTTAAAATAAGGAAAAGGAATGGAAACCAATGGTTGTTGATAGAGGTAAGACATGTTCCAGATCTAAGGAAAAAACTAATTTCAACAAGGAAGTTGGAAAGTGAAGGTTTTATATCTATATTTATAGATAAGGCATGGAAGGTCACCAAAGGATCATTGATGATAGAAAAATGAGAGAAGGTAGGTACATTGTATTTATGTACTGGTAATACTAATTCTTCTATCTCTTTATCTTCTACAGGAGTGGATACAACACTGTGGAATCATAGGCTTGGACACATGAGTGTGAAGGGGATGCAGATACTTCACAAAATAATTTTTTTCCAGATCTTAAACAAATTGATTTGGATTTTTGTGAGCATTGTGTTTATGGAAAATAAAAGAGAGTCATATTTATCAGAGTCAGAAAATAAAATAAGAGTGAAAGGTTAGAGCTTGTGCATACAAAGTATGGGGACCAACTCAAGTATCATCTCTTGGTGTTTCTCATTACTATGTTAATTTTATTATTGATGCAACTAGAAAAACTTGGGTTTATTACATTCGACAAAAATCTGATGTGTTTGATACTTTTAAGAAATTGAAAGCTTTGGTTGAGAATGAGACATGAAAAAGGTTGAAGTGTCTTAGATCATACAATGGAGGTGAATATTGTAGAAAAGAATTTGATTATTACTATTCATACCATGGGATTTGTAGAGAGAAGACAGTTCCATAAACACCACAAGAAAATGGTGTGTCAGAAAGGATGAACATGACAATCATGGAGCATGCAAGGAGTATGTGATTGCATGTTGGGTTGCCCTCACAGTTCTGGGAAGATGTTGTAGATACTATTGTTTACTTAATAAACATAGGACCTTCAAGCTATTTGGATGGTAGAATTCTAGAGGAGGGATGGACAGGTAATAAGGTAAACTATTTCTTTTGAAGACTTTTGATTGTGATGCATTTGTCCATATTGATAAAGAAAATAGAACAAAGCTTGAGGCAAAATCCAAGAATTGTACCTTTATTGGATATAGTGTTAATGATTTTGGTTATCCCTTATGAGATTATGAAAATCACAAAATCATTAGGATTAGAGATTTCATATTCAATGAGAAGGTCATGTACAAAGATCAATTGCAGGGAAAGAAATAGGAAAAAGAAAAACCAGAATACACAGTGCTTGATGAGATCACTGAAAAAGAAATTCCAAAGGTACCAGAAAATGAAAATGTACAACAATAGGAGAAGCGGGTACCTCAAACTCCTATAAGTGTTGTTAGAATATCTACTAGGTTAAGTAGACCCCCTGAACAATACTCTCATTCATTGTATTATTTATTGTTGACTGATTCTGGTGAACCAAAATGTTATGAAGAGGCAATGCAGGTAGACACTAAAAAGAAGTGGGAGAAAGGAATGAAAGAGGAAATGGATTCCTTGGTAAATAACCAAACTTAGGACTTGGTTCAATTTCCTACAGGAAAAAGAGCATTGCAGAATAAATGGGTTTACAAGTTGAAGGAAGAAGATGGAGGAAAAAAGTGTTACAAGGCTAGACTTGTTGTAAAGGGGTTTGCACAAAAGAAAGGTATAGATTTTGATGAAATATTTTCTCCTTTTGTTAAAATGACTTCAATTAGGACTATTTTAAGTCTTTTGGTAGTAGAATATTTGCATCTTGAACAATTAGATGTAAAAATAGATTTTCTCCATGGGGATTTGGAGGAAGAGATTTATATGCAACAACCAGAGGGGTATGAGGTCAAAGGGAAGGAAAATTTGGTATGCATGTTGAATAAGAGCTTGTATGGCCTAAAGAAAGGTCCAAGGCAGTGGTATTTGAAGTTTGATATCCTTATGACAAAGAACGGTTATAGTAGATGTCATTCTTATCACTATGTTTATTTTAAAACGATAGAAAATGGAAGATATATTATCTTTCTATTGTATGTAGATGAAATTCTTGTTGCAGGGTCTAATATGCAGGATCTAAATGTTCTCAAGAAGAAATTAGCTAATTAATTTCCGATAAAGGATTTGGGTGTTGCAAAGAAAATCCTTGGTATGAGAATAACAAGAGATATGAAAAATCACAATTTGACATTGTCTCAAGGTGAGTACATAGAGAAGGTGTTGGAGAGGTTTCGAATGCAGAATGAAAAACCAGTTAGTACACCTTTGGCCATCCATTTCAAATTAACAAAATAAATGTGTCCCAAGACACATGAGTAGACAAAATACGTGTCCAGGGTCCCTTATTCATCGACAATTGGCAGCTTGATGTATGCAATGGTTTGCACACGACCAGATATTGCACATGCAGTGGGAGTTGTGAGTAGGAATATGAAAAATATAGGTAAAGAACATTGGGAGGCAGTAAAGTGGATTCTGAGGTATTTGAAAGTACTACTACTCATGCATTATGTTTTGGAGGTTCAAACACTATTCTAGAGGGATATGTTGATTCGGATATGGAAGGTGATAAAGATAGCAAGAGGAGAACCACATGGTATTTTTTTACTGTAGGTTGAAAAAAATTAAGTTGGATTTTGAAACTACAAAAGGTTGTTGCACTTTCAACAAAAGAGGCAGAGTATGTTGTTGCTACAATGGATAGTAAATAGATGATTTGGTTACAGAGGTTTATGGAGGAATTGGGAAAGAAGCAAGAGAATAGAAGGTTTTACCGTGACAGTGAGAGTGCCAATCATCCTACAAATGATTCAACTTTCCATTCGAATACTAAGAATATACATCTCAGGTACCATTTCATACGATCTTTCTTAGAAGATGGGCATTTGAAGTTGGAAAAGATACACACTAGCCTAAATCTTGTAAACACGTTAACGAAGGGAGTAACTTAGCAAAAACTAGTTCCTATTCAATTTTAGTTGGTCTTCAAGCATGAAGGTGAAGATTAGAAATTTCCCAGGTCCAATGTGGAGTATAGTCCAATAGGTACAACATCAGTGGATTTGTTGTGATCAGTATCCAAGTGGGAGATTGTTAGTTGTGGAGCCTGATTATCTTCATGTTTCATAGGTATTTTTGCTCATTCATGTTTACACACCATGAATATTGTACACCCCTCCATACGAGGGTGTTGCAGGCGGGGCTTTCCCCCCTGCGGGGGATCGAGGGCGAATCCCTTGAAGGAAAAAATCCTTGTAAACGTATATTGTAATTTCATAGTAAATATGGACCATTCATTATAAGGTCACAGATATGACGGTAGAAGTTATGTTAGGGTTTTTTCCCTAGAAGAAAACCCTCTTTTATGAGGGAAAAGTATTGTGACTATGCATCATTGCAAATATTGCATTCTAAGAGAGGAGACTGTGAGAGAAAGAAGAGTAAGTTACAGTGGGTGTTTTGTAGGTTGTATCCCTTCATTTTGCTGGATAATAAAAAGGAAGGACTTGACAATTTCTATGGTGGACGTATCCCACACTCATTGAACCATGTATATTTGTGTCTCTATTGTATTGTGTATCTTCTGTGATTTATTTCCTCATTTGTTTTATTGTATTTCTTCGCAATCCTGTTTTTCTAACAAAGGATAGACATAATCAACATAGAATTGAGAAATCATTCAAAATGGTAGACAAATTTTGGTTATATTTGAACAAGGAAAGAATAAAAGGTCCTAGTAAGAAGATAAAGGATTTGTGGTATGGTCCTTTTGAAGTGTTGGATAAGGTGGGTGCTAATGCCTATAGACTAATTCTACCTCTATATATGCACATTTACTCAATAAAAAATGCGGATACTGTGAAACTTTATGAGCCTTCCATGTTGAATCAAGAAACTGAGGAGTAGGTTCTAGCTACCATAGAGCACTTATCACTAGAATCATAGGAAGAGTTGGTAGAAGATATAATTTTATAGAAGAAGTCTAGGACTAGCAGATAGGGGTAGCAAATGAAAACTTCCAAGAAAGGCAAAGTGGTACTCTAGGGAGAAGGTAGAGGAAACATTTCCTCACCTCATTCAATACTTTTTTGGGGCGACCAAAAGCCTCCCAAAATGGGGAGGTATGATCTAGATTGGATCATTATATATTTTTTCATGTATCTTGGTACTTTACGGATGGAAAAATTGAAGGAATTGGCTTACAGGACCCATTTTAGTGGTTGTTCCTAGTTTAGAAATTTAGGGTCCATAAACTTCTTGGGCTATTTTGAGGCATCGAATAACATTTTTAAGGGTAAAATGTTTATCCCCTCAATGTAATTATACATCCCGATACCTTTCCAACCATGCAAGAATCACCTCAATCCGAGCTCATATGAGGAAGTTATTCCTCTCACAAGTTGATCTACCTTATTAACCACCATGGTACCAAGTGGATGCCACATGAACCCTATTACTCGCACATGTGGGGCTAGCCACATGTGGAATTTTAATAATATTCTAGAAGGTCCAAAACCTTAACTAATTAAGGGTTGATACATGCAAAAACCCTAACCCTAGATGACTACAATGATATGTTAAATATTGGGCCGTTAGGAGGAGAAAGGGTTCCATTCATTTAGAATTGTACTTTTTCCATAGTTCAGTAGAGCATATAGGAGTGGTATTTGAGAACATAATAGAGGAGGAAGTAGATTTTATAGTAGTTGTTCAGGCCACAATGTCATAGGAAAATCAATAGTGAGTGTCCCTTTCTTTGTATTTTCATTTTCATAATTGAAGAAAAGAGAGTAGAGAATAGGCCTCACCTTCTAGCTAGGTTTTCTTCTATATAAGGTTTCCCAAGATCCATCTTGTGTTCAATTTTGTGGATGGTGTGTACATTTAATTGTTCTTTAATTTTCATAAATTTGTAATAGCCTAATAATAATTAATTTAGGATCTAAGGAAATAAATTGCATAATCTAAAATTTCAAAATATTACAAGATCTGTTATGGAAAACTATTCTAGTAAAATATCCATGACAATTTACAAAACACTAATTGAATGAAACATCCAGAAAAGTATCAAACCTTAAGTGATGTTATATTATTAAAGGTTGAACAACAAAAACATTATAATTTTTGTAATCATTTTATATTTGTTGAATCCATTTGTTTTCAAAGTTTTTGTTATGAATTTTGTTGTACGAGGGTGTAAAACGAAGGTATTATTCCATGTCAAGGGAGACTATGGAATAAGTAACAATGAATAATGTATTACAATTCTTAGTGGAATGATGAACATTAATGATGTTTTGATATAGTGACAAGTAATAAAGGTAACACATGTTAAATAACAAGTTAAATTCATATAATATTAGAGACCAATTATATTAATGTAACATTATTAGTCTCCGCCAAAGGCCATGAATCTAGTGTTCACTTCAGTGTTGACTTTGAATTAGTTTTCCTTTGACTATACATATTTTTTGTTCTCCTCAAAGTTGTACATAGGAGAAGTAAATTAGTTATTTTTTGATAGTATTTTAATTGCATTTATTAAACTTTCTATTGGTTAATAAGTTGGACGTCTAATTGCAAAGATTTTTTGTCAAGGTTTTCATATCATAATTTTGGAGCCAATTATATATTCATTATGTTCCTTGAATGTTTACATACCCTAAGTTTTCAGGAAAATATTCATTAACGCTCTTTTTGAGGTCAATAAATTGTATTAAATTGTTGTGATAAATAATGGCTAAGTAGAATTTTGCACTGGACCCTTTGAAAAGGCTTCCCATCACCATCCCTAGACCACTTCACCACCTTTAAGAAAATTTTGATTCACTTACCAACTAACAAGACCTATAGATCCATTCATTAAACACTTGCATTAACAACTCTACTATGACCAATATTAATCTATACTGAATATTTATATAAATATTTTTTCTAATCTATAACCCTTATCTGAAATGCTCAGAGGTGTCTCCTTCCCACCACTTACCATCTCCTCATTGTATCACCTTCACATCAGGCATATAAAGCCACCTATCTAGTTAAGAAAAACTGCTTGCATATGCTTTTTCCCTACAAAATTAACAACATGTTAGTATGCAAGTTCAAGCTTATCTTTTGATTCGTCCTCTCACTGTAACTCTTTGCAATGAATCTAGAAAAGAGAATGATGATAACAATGGAATAGTGTTGATTCGTTATCACATGAGAACCGGGGAAGGATTTGTGGTTGCAGAAGATGGTTCTAACCATGACGACCGGGAACACCAACGACTTTCCAAGACAGTACAGATCTCCAAGGATCATGCTTCGACACTGAATCACATGATTATGATGAATTCTACCCGCGAGGAGGGGTATTTGTATGCTCGCAGAGAGAGCTACAAGTATTACATCAAATTGTTGGTGGAAAATATAAAAGATCTATTCATTGTCATGGACATGGGAAGTGATTTTGTGTGGTGAATTGCACCACAAATTATACATGTAATGATTTCCCTGAATACGACATGGTATTTCATCCAAGAAATTTATTTTCTACTCTTCCTGTAAAGTGTGTCGATTCAAAGTGCGTGAGATTTGAGCGTGGAGGTGAGTAAGTTTTGATGCACATGGAGGTAGCGTGGAGCTTGCATGCGTGGAGTTTGAAGCTCACTAACTTTTATTAAGTGGATATGTTTTTATTAAGTGGATAATTTTTTTTTATTAAAAGCCTGAGGTGAAAATAGTGGAAGGAAGGAGTTACTCACTTTTCTTATTAAAGTATATGTGTGTATTAAAACAAAAAGGAAAAGTTTCTTTTTTTTAAAGAAAATTTATATTATATTTTTTTAATATATAAAGAAGGAGTTATAAGTTTTTTCTTTAAAAAGTGGATATTTTGGATATTAAGATGCATGCATGATTTAAGTTAAGAAAGAGATACAGTTGGATCAGTGGATCTGAAGGCAGAGTGACGAACTACTCAGCACATGAGAAAACTCAACAGAAAGTTACATATCCTTGGTAATTCACTTGCAGAGACTAACTTGCAATGATGGCAAATCCACTGGCGGAGACCTACCTCAATAAAGCCAACAAGCTAGATGGCTCGAATTTCATTAACTGGAAATTCAAGATGCAAACGCTCATGGAGGGCTATGGTGTCTGGAACATTGTGAAGGGAACTGAACTGAAACCTAATGCGGCTGCAGGTGCGACAGCAACACAGATCCAAGATTGGGAGAAGCACGAAAACAAGGCAAAGGTATTGTTGCGCATGTCTGTTAAAGATAGCATAATTCCACATATTAGAGAAGCTACAACTTCTGTTGCAACATGGACAACACTTAAAGCATTGTATGAAACTAGCAACACAAATCACATTTTGTTCCTGAAAACTAAATTGCTAGGCATTAAGATGGATGGAAATGAATCTGTTAGTTCATTTTTTGGTAGCATTAAAGAGGTGAAAGACAAGCTAGTAAATATAGGGGAAACTGTTTGCAACACTGATTTGGTTAGTATTACCTTAAATGGTATGCTAGAAGATTATCATATGTTCATAACAGATCTTGCAGCAAGGGAGAAGCCTCTTACGTTTGAAGAACTGACAGGTATTTTGCTGCAAGAGGAAGAGAGGTGCGGGAATCTGAAGCCTCTGAGTAAAGATTTGGCACTGTGGTCAAATAATAGATCTGCGATAGGGAGATTAGGAGTAAGAGGAAGAGGAGGCAGTTCATGGTAGAGAGGCGGTTCATGGAAAAGAGGCAGTTCATCGCAGAGAAGACAATCTCCAAATCAAGGTATGCAATCTGACAGGAATGAGTCAAAGAGTTGTTTTTATTGTGGTCATTATGCAGAAAATTATTCAAATCAAGATCTCAGATTATTTATTGCTAGTGATGATATTGATGAACCCCCAAATTTTGACTCGTGGGATCTGAGGTTGTTTGTGTCTAACGCTGCTTTATCTGTTGAAATGGATGATTATGATGTCTGGTTTGTGGATTATGGAGCATCAGTACATATGACTTGTAATAAAAATTGGTATGCTAATTTTAAAGAAACACATAATGGTGCCATCGTATATCTTGGAGATGACCGCGCTCATCAGATCAAGGGATATGGAGACATTCCTATGACATTTTCGAATGGTACAGTTCATCACATTCACAATGTGGTGTATGTGCCAAGAATAAAGAAAAAATTGATCTTTGTGTCCACCATTACAGATCAGAACTTGAAGGTTGAATTCTTCAAGAATTATTGCATAGTGAAGGATTTGTTGGACCACTTCCAAACTGTTGCAATGGGAGTCAGAGCAGAAGGTATATACAAAGTTGATGTTACCAGCAATGCACATCATGCACTGACTTCTGCAACTATGCCAACAGAGATTCTTTGGCATCAAATGTATGGACACATCAATCATCCTGATTTATTGTTATTACAGAAAAATAATATGGTTAAAGGACTTCCCATGTTAAAGAATGAGAAGGTTGCTTGTGATGGATTTGCATTAGGAAAGATACACAGAGATGAATTCCCCTCTAATCCTGATAAGAAAAAGAGATATGTGTTAGATCTTGTGCATATTGATGTTTGTGGGCCTATGCAGACTAGGTCTTTAGGAGGTGCATTTTACTTTCTGTTATTTATTGATGATTGCACGAGATACACATGGGTTTACTTCCTTAGACGAAAAAGTGATGTTTTCGAGTAC
Organism: Picea engelmannii; assembly: GCA_009831015.1. Taxonomy (NCBI): domain Eukaryota; kingdom Viridiplantae; phylum Streptophyta; class Pinopsida; order Pinales; family Pinaceae; genus Picea; species Picea engelmannii. Next base: position 41,684 of record ML778368.1, on the reverse strand, counting down.
TTTAAGGAATTCAGAACCATGGTGGAAAAGAAGACAGGAAAATCCATCAAAATCCTCCGTTCAGATCAAGGGGGAGAGTATAAATCATGGGACTTCAACAAATATTGCAAAGATAATGGAATAGTACAACAGTTTACAGTACCTCACACTCCACAGGAAAATGGAGTCGTTGAAAGGAAAAACAAAACTCTGGTAGAGTGTGCACGCAGTATGATGAAAGGTAAGAATCTCTCAAATGCATTTTGGGCTGAAGCCATAAATACGACAGTTTATTTAAAGAATAAAAGTCCAACAAGGTGTCTTGATAATGTTATTCCTTTCAAAGCCTTGAATGGTTCCAAACCTACAGTTCATAATTTGAAAGTATTAGGGTGTAAGGATTTAGCTCATATTCCAAAGTAGAATAGGAGGAAATTGGATGCTAAATCCATTAAATGTATTTTCATTGGGTATTGTTCTGAATTTAAAGCATACAAACTATTTGATCCTACAACTCACAAAGTATTTGCAAGTAGAGATGTACTTTTCCATGAGCAGGAAGCAGGAAATCATAACGACAACAGTCATGAGGAATGGTAGAGACTTCTTGATGAAGGAGTTAAAGAAGAGAAGCCGCAACATCCATCCCCGCAGCAACAGCAGTAGTAATAGAAAGAAGGACTTAGTGATATGGACAATTCAAGAAGTCACAGTTCACCTAGAGGTGAAGACAGGTCTTCACAAAGTGGGGAGGAAGATAATCAGTTGAGAAGATCTTCAAGACAGATTCGGCTTCCTGAGAGGTATAAAGACTATGCCCTAATGAGTAGCATTTCAAATGTCATAGAACCCATGAGTTTTGATGAAG
>ML778368.1:0-23212 GCA_009831015.1 Picea engelmannii | reverse complement strand
ATATATATATATATATATATATATATATATATATATATATATATATCCTTAAAAAAATAATAATAAAATTAAATTACACTAAAATGGGATAAATATAGGATATATATTATTTTGATATCACAAAACAACTTATTCCTTTTGGATAAGCCCAAGGCCAAATTGCTGATTGTTGGTGTTCAATCATCGTTTCCAAGGTAATGAAACGAATGAGTGTAAAACACTCGCAATGAAAATATGACTACATATAGTTCTCAGAAATGGTTACCCTTAACCAAGTTGTATGTACACTTGATCGTCTCCCACTATTAAAAACAAGGTCAGTGCATATAGTTTCTTCCATATATCAATAGAAGATAGGGATGACAAGTTACAATGTTTAAACTCAATGATATCTACTATTGAATTTGTGGAATCCTTTGAGTTGTTGCATAATGGTCCTACAGTCAAAAGTCAAGATTTATATATCTCATACAAAAAATATCTTAACATACAAAGAAGACTTATATATGTCATAGAAAAAAATCTATATATATCATACAAAAAAGATCTTAACATTAAAAAAAATCTTTTAACATACAAAGAATTCAATCCAACATGATTGTTGCACCTCCTGGTCTCTCTATTCAGTTGTGGACACACTTGCTTCTGTTAACCAAAGAAATATGCACAAAGCTTTTCATCTTTCTAGTCAGTTGTGGACACACTTGCTTCTATTAGCAATATGCACAAAGCTTTTAGGCACGGACATATCCATTGCAATGACACTTGTTTAAGAAGTGATAGTTGGTAATTGGATAGTGAAACCACCTAATTCATGAATAAAAGGCTTCAACCACATTGTACTATTATCATTTCATTTTATTAATATTTATATTCTTTCTTTTTTTCTCGTAATATGATCATGGTGAATATTATACACCCATGTGCACATTTACTTAGTGTACTTGGTGAATTGGTCTTTTATTTTTTTTAAATAATAAACTTTTTGGAAATAAAAAGGTAGATAGTTGAAAAAACATTATTTATATGTTAAGAGGTTGTTGGAGTTTTCTATTATAATAATAATAATAATAATAATTTGAATCTTTGAAGAAAGAAATACATGTTCTTAACCATTAAACTCACCACATGTCATATTTAAAAGCTATAATTTAACCACCTTAACCATTAAAAAATATTGTATATTATAATAAAACATGTTGTAAATGTGTATTATTAATGCCATTTCAAAATTAATGTAAATGTGTGTTATCAATGTCCTTGCAAAATTAATGATAAAATTTATTTTTTAATTTCTCTCTTTGTCATTGCCTCCATGTATAACTTAAACTAAAAAAAATACAAAATAAAGAAAGTATAGCTAGGTTAAGTGATCTAGATTCTTTAAATTGGTTGACATAATGTTGACTTATTTACTAGCACTCTATTCTTTAAATTGGTTGACATAATGTTGACCTATTTTTTAAACTTTAGCTCTCTATTCTTTAAATTGGTTGACATAATGTTTACCTATTTATTAAACTTTAGTTTTGATGATGAATTTTCAAATAAATATAAATGTAAATATGTTAATTGAATTTCAAATAAAAAAAATTAAATTAAAAAATAAAAAAAAATTAAATTAAAAAAAAAATACAAAATAAAGAAAGAATAAATAATTCATTCTTTAATTTGGTTCACATAATGTTAAACTATTTACTAAACTTTATTTTTTATAATAAATTTGAAAAAATATATAAATATAAATATGTCAATTGAATTTTAAATTAAAAACAATCAATATATATAATACACAGTATATTTATCACTAGCACAGCCGCTAACTCGAGGCTGAGAATGCCGAAAAGTATCCATAATCCATCTATCAATCTGTGGTAATATGAAAAAAATCATATTTATTTCCGCATAATAATCTTCAACAAATATTCCCATACTCAGCGGTCTTTCAAATCTAATCTTATAAAACAGCACAGAACTATTTTCCGCGGCCGACAAAGAGAATGAATGCAATAATCGGGTCAGTTCTTCAAAGGAGTAAGTTTATACAGGAAAATCACAGTGAGGAGGGATCAAGCAGATTCCCACCTACAGACTCGTCAGCATTAATAACAATGAATCGAGATAGAGAGTACAATTCAAGAATCACATAACAATGCGTACAACGTGAAGAGGGTGAGGACTGTCCAAGTCACTACATCAACCCTAGTGATTGATTGATGGCTATACAGAATTTGGCTATCCTTAGAGTTGGTTCCCCTCGAAAGTCTGTCCGAAATGCCAGCAAAAGCAACGCCTGTGAATGATCAGACAACGAAGGTCGAAGTAAAAGCAACGCCGACCACTGATCAGACAACCAAGGAGTTTAAACCCAGGCGATGTTTTAATTGTAGAAAACGCGGGGACAGCTAAGGAAATCGGCGGTAGAGAATGGGCGGACCGCTAACACGCAGAAAGACAGAAAATGAAACGCACAGGTAGCCTGGACAGTTGAGGAAATCTAAATGATAATCTGAAAAGTTAATCATTTAAATTTGGCAATCATATAGTGCTACAGTAATTTCTTAATATGATTAGGTAAGTGTTAAAAAGTAAACAAGGTAACGGATGCATTCAGAAATACAAGGAAGTTATGAAGAGTAAATCATATTCATTGATTTGGGAGGACGACTAAGAATATGCCAGCATCTTCAATTGTTAACCATCAGATTAAAATTTTAAATTAAAAGCTGATTAACTGTACTCATTGTCAATAGGTGTACGTCTTTCAGAATATTAAAAAATATTCTTTAACCCGAATAAATGATTAACCTTTCAGATTACCATTTAAATTAACAAAACAAATCCAATATTATCATATGCAGAAAAACAATTCCGCGTTCTAATTTATAAAACAAAACAAATCCAATTTTATTGATCAATCCATCGGCCAAGTAAGTCTCCATGAAAACATGAGTATATATTTTTAGTAAAACAATTTAACAAATCCAAAATTTTATCAATCAATCCATCTGCCATACAAGTATCCAACAAAACATGAGTAATGGATGTATTTTTATTTCCATGAAATTAATGGATGTATTGAAAATATTACTGGGCACATGTACAATTGCTCTCTGGATTATACACATTATTTTACCACAGGCCAGCCGCCTTGACGTCACGTCAACTGATATCTGAGATCTATATATAGCATCGACGAATGAGCAGAACGTCTTCTACAGAAGATTTATTGGCATGCAATGAACAAGACGGTAGTAAGAACGAGACTGAAACTGAAAGTGAGAGCCACTGTTTTCAATGGTGGCGGGGAATCGGAATGCCTCATGTGGTGGTGTTGGGGATGGTCTCCTGTGTTGCATTTCTGGTCTCCTGTGTTGCACTTCTGTGGTGGTGGGGATGGTCTCCTGTGTTGCACTTCTGGTCTCCAGAATATTCAGCGCTGCTACAACGCTCACCGACTGAGACGGACAGATGGGAGGTAGAGGTAGTACTGCAAGTACAAGTGCAAGTGCATATGACTTCGTCCATTTTCTTGGAGCTAATTTCTTCGTTTACTTTCAGAGAAGCATTTGAGGCTACTTCATCACACGGAGACGGAGCAGGAGCAGGAGCAGGCAGCACTTGTGCGGTGGAGTCCTCCTGGTGCCTACTAGTTTCCCATATTTTCTCAATATCATTTTCCGGCGGAGTCACAGATGCATTCTGGATTGGATAAGAGCAGAGCGGTAATCGGTTCGATTGGGCAAAAAAATCGCCGAGCGGTTCGGGTTCCCAAGAAGCAGTGGCCATCGCGTCCGGGGCTTTCCAGAACGCACAAACGGACAATACATCGACAGCGGTAGGGTTGAGAAAGGCGGTGAGTCCATGAGCGGCAAAGCGGTTGTCGTAATAGAGATCAGGGAAGGAGACGGCCGCATTGTTCACCATGAGCGCGTCGTCCTCGTCCTCCTCCTCGTCTGGGGTAAAGGTCGTAACTGTAAGGCTCCGGTTCCGTAGAAGCGTGTCGAGGTGTGCGCCGTCTGGGAGACTGCTGAGATTGTCATACGACAACTTGACGTTGGCAATATGGTACTTGACGGCGTCCATGTAGTCTCGCGACGATTTGGAAGCCAAATCCAAGGCCTCTAGAGCTGCGTCAGGCGGAGCGAAGAATGTGTACGAATCTCCAGAGGAAAGGAGGGATTGAATATCGACCATCTCAAGGGCGTTGGCGAAGATATGGTACCCCGACCCTCTCAGCACGCTGATCACCGACTGGATCTCGTCCTTCTCTGGAAGTAAATGATCATCAGCCAGCGCATTCATATGAAAGAATGCGAGGAGCAGGAACAGCAGAAATAAGAGAAATAGTATCACACGAAGCTTAAGCAATAGCAGGTATTCCATCGTCATCGCCGTCTCCGGTGAACTGAAATGAATGCGAGGGCTATCTTCTTCTTTTTTCCTCGTCCTTCCTTCTTTTTCTTGTTGCTGCAGAGCAAGAACAGTGGAAGATGGCAGATCTTGTAGGTGTTTCGCGTACGTATATGCTTCCATATTTATTGATTTGAATTCAAATTTAAAAGGAAGTAAGAGTCCGTTGTGAATGAGGTTGACGGAAAACGGCCGAGGCCTTGTCGAGTGCTCTAAATGATTGTGACTGATGTTGACGGCAAACGGCCAAGGCCTTGTCGAGTGGTCTGAACTGAAACCTCTCGTAAGGCGATTCTTGAATTAAGGTGTTCCTTTCGAACATATTTATTTAACAAGATATTTACGCCGAAAAAAGTATACTTATTGGAGATGGGTACAATTCATTATTTTTTAATCTAAAATTTTAATTTGATGGTTAACAATTGAAGATGTTGACATGAATGTGATTTACTTTTTATAACTTCTTTGTATTTTTGAATGCATCAGTGAATTTGTTTACTTTTTAACATTTACCTAATCATATTAAGAAATTACTGTACCACCATATGATTGCCGCGTTTAACTGATTAACCTTTGAAATTACCACATTTAAAATTAACTTTTAAATTCCTCAATTCTATGTTTGTTTCAACTTCACCAACCACTTTGTAACCGTTCTAATTACATTGACATTCATTTATATCATTAAATATTTATATTTAAAAGATTAATTTTAATTATAATTTAAAAATAACTAATCAAAAAAAGTTTAAACAAAAAGAAGTGAGATGATATAGCTTCTATCCATAATGATATAGCTTGTACTGACCCTTCAAACATAATGATGTATTAGGACCAAGACCATACTCGATACCTAAAAAGCGGTACCAAGACCATTCGAATGCCGCAAAATCACACAATGTAATGTGCGTCAGTGCGATCCAGCTATGTTCACACAATTAGAGTGGTCGCAAGTTCTCAAAATGTCATCTGAATCTTAGGCAAGATTTTAGAACCAGTCTTTGAACCCGTCTTTGTATAGGAAAATATTAAAAATAAAATCTCTGATAAAATTTGAATGATGGTTTTCTATGGTTCATAAACTAGGTGGACACTTATTTTGTTTATTTATTTTCTTTTCTTTTTGATTATGAACACTTAATTATATATTTCAAAACTTCAACTTATGAAAGGGAGGCCTAGCGAAGTCACCCTATACCCTATAGAGTTTTTGTGAACATATAGAATCAACTCAAGAAGGAGGAGAGATCTAAACTAACTTTTGGCCCTAATCAGTTTGGAAACTAAATTGGATATCAAATCTATCAAATAGGAAATCAATAAGCTAATCAAGTTGAATCATGACCGTAACAAAAGAGTCAACCTCATAATTTTTTATATAAAAGAAGAGGAAAGAGGAGGACATGCTAGCAATAGTAAAAGAAGAACTAAAAAATAAACCACAAATTGAAACAACCAAAAAGGCTAGGAAAAATAATCAAGCATAAAGATAGGTGACATACTTAACTTATTAAATCTATAAGCTTTAAAAGGTCGGAATATTTATAAGACCTTCCAAAATTTCCAAAATTTATTGTTAGGGATAAAGACTAAATGATAATAATAAATAGAAATTTGGGACAAATAAAATTCCAAAGAATTCCAAGTAATGGACCAATTGAGTCTCAATGGACGTTAATCATCATTATCATCATATACATCTTTTTATATAGTAATTTCACTAAAAATGTGGTATGTTAATATATAGTAATATTCACTTATGTCCTTCAATATAATTATTTTTATACAGTAATTATTATTAAGTTACCATTTTTTAAAATTTAGTTTTGTAAATGTAGTATGTCAATATGGAGTTGTACTTATGGACCTAACCCCCCAAGTAGGTAGAATAATATATTTCCATGTAATAAATGTCAATATTAATAAGGCCTAGCAATAAGGAGGAATAAGTCTAATGTAAGAAGACCTAATAGAAGCTTCAGCTTCTAGAAGGATCTTCCTCTAGATGGTTCTTTTGATAGACATATTTAATATAAATAGGAGTCGAGGGTATGAGAACTTTTGTCTTGGATATTATTGTAATAGAGTTCTTCTCTCTTGGAGGTTGCCCCTTAGAAGAGACAAGTGAACACTTCTCTCAATAATCAAAGTGCTCTCTCTGGTGTTGTTCTGCTTATATTATTGTTCATTTTCCATTTCTAGCTAATTATTTTTGCTCTGCATACTATTTTGTATCTGGAATATTACAAGTGGTATCAGAGCACCTTCCTCAATAGAAAATTTTGGGTTATTTTTTTCAAGGTAGAGACATATTCCAATGTATTTAAGCTACAAAAATATGTCGTTATGCGCATAAACCCGTGGTCGAGGATTCATACACGTAGGAAATACAAGTGGTACTTAAGCGCACATTTGTTGGCCACCCTTGTAACCCCTATTGGTACCCCTTCAAGTGGTAGCACATCAGACAACACCTGTATACAGATCAACCTAGATCTCCTGAAGCCCTCCATAGATAAACTGATCAGACGCCTGACTTCTTTAGTGCCACCGAGAACAACACTCGGGAAAATATTCTCCAGTATATGGATAGTCGGGTGGTATGACTAAGGGCATTGTCTAGCCTCCTTAGTTGGTGCCCTAAGATATTGGGGCGAGTACTATTGTTGGACCCCGCATATATATTAGAGAGCTATAGCACAGGGAAAACCCTTATCTGTAGAACCCTTGAATACCCTAACCTTTGGGACAGAAACAAAAACAAAACATACAAGATCTATTTTCGCGCAACTATGTCTCCTGCATTCGAGTTGCGAAATTACTACACATTTCTTCATGTTAATCATTTGGGGATTTCATCACTGCAGTATTCTTCAGATCGGATTATAACTCCGCAGGAGTAAAAAAAAAAAGTCTGGATCCTGTTGGCACCATTATTTGAGACCTATTCCATTAGATTTCTCTCTTCTCCCTTATCGCAGGCATACCTATCATTTTTCAACACTTCTTTTTTTCTCATGGACCTGACCCCCTTCCAACACCCTTATCTAGACTTTACCCCATTGGATTCACCTCGTTGCCCTGATCGTTGTGATACACTTCACCCATAACCCATTTTTTGTGTGGTCCCACCCACCCCTTTTCGTATTCCCTCATCATCATGGCCCATACCCGTAGCCAAGACTTGGAAGCTCGCTTCAATACCTTACACTCTAATTTCACAGAAACCCAACAAGAAGTGAGATAATTCATTGGCAATATTTTCACCATCAATAAAAACATCCATTCCTCCATCGTCGCCTCAATTGAGGAACTCAATCAAGAGCTCAAACAAGACATTACTACCCAACTTGAATCTGTCACTACGATGATCTACGCCATGCTTGTTTTTAAGTTCTACAATGTTGGAGCACTTTCCATTCAACTCGCTGATTGAAATTGGCTTAGATCCTCTCATTTCCTCCACAAACATTCGAGGCAGGTCTTGTTATGTTCGCCAAAGGAAAATCAACAGATTTCCCTTCATCTCCACTAATGGACATCGGATCCCGGGCCATTAACTTTGTTGAAGCAAGTTAGAGAACTTTATTCAAACTATGTCGAGTGCATCAGAGCAGTTTCGATCAATTTTTTTGATGAGCTTCGAAGTCGTTGGCTCTATCTTTGTCGATGTGATGACTTAGAAAAAATTCAAAATAATTACGACAATCGCTTCGGAAAACTTCTTATTAAATTTTTCAATCACGTTGGTAGACTTATTATTAACTTTGTTGACCACGTTCGCCTACTTATTATTAACTTTATTGGCGGTTTCAGTGAATTTAGTCTTAACTCTTTCGATCAAAATCTAATTCCTTCTCTTTGTTTTCTTCGGTTGGTCGAGTGAAGTGGGGTTTTCATTTAATGTATCTTGCAACCAAAGAAAAGGAAAATTAAGGTATATGGAAGTTCAATGACTACCTCCTCCTATGTTTTTCAAAGCCAATTGATGCCAAATAACAAGAAAAATGCCTCTTTACATTATCATTTTAACAAGTTTAACAAGGTAAAGTCAAATAATTTCATAAATTTAAATTATTCGAATTTAAACATTAAACCTTTAAAATGAATTGTAAACATAATTGTTTTACTCGTATCAATTTTTCCTGGAGGCGAGAAACCAATAATGTAGACCTGTGCTACCGATGTTGAAGGAACATTTTAAGTCTTCATAGCTTTCTAATTTTTCCTCTGAATGAGGTGTCATCTTTTGTGGTGTGAAGAATGTGGAGAGGCACTTCTGGTGAGTCGGATAACCATTTCATACAAACATTTCATCTATGTAACAACCAAAGTGAAAAGTTCGGGCGAGAAACCATCGGTGATTCATTCTATCACTTTTAGGCATCAGATTCCAATTATGTGAGTTGTGTTAGAATTGCAACACCTGAAATCATACAACTAGATTGTTTCAAGGGTGAAAATTTCACTTTGAAAAGCACCGAAAAAATGAGCTCAAAGGCATTTTTTAATGGAAGTTCAGGTCTCGCTTTTGCTAATGCTTCACCCAAATTAGATTACATTAGTTGTTATACCATCTATTCTATATAGGCTTTAAGTTTTTCCATAGAATATTGGTTAATGTGTCAGTAGTATAAAGTTATAAATCCACCAAGATAGCAAACTGACGTTCGAAGTGCTTAGTATTGTCTAGAAGCTAAAAGGACCAAATTTCTCCTGAGTTTTGTTTCAGAGCTAGCGTAAGACCAATAGGTTCTATGGTTAAGCCATATGATGTTAGACGATACTTTCACAATCACAGTTTAGCTGTAGAACCAAGAAACATAAAACAAACAAGTCGATGTGGTATGTGAATGCAAGTTTCTAGTGATATGGAGCAGTTTGATAATGGTTGCAATATGGAGTAGGTTAGGCATAGTAGGAAATAAGTGGTTAATGATCTAATTAGGAGTGGAAATCTTATTCATTTGGAATGTAATCAGATTTACTGATGAGCACAACAAGAAGGATCTGAGCTGTGAGGAGGATGAAATAGGCCTCAAGGCGAAGGTCAACCTTGTTGATTGGGTCAACATTGACGAGAGGGAGAAGATCACCATTGATGCACTTGGCGACGACAATGAGTTGACATTGTTCTGATGACGTGTCTAGGACAGGCGAGGGAAACTTACCAACATGAAATTTGTCGGTGATGAAGAGGAAAACTTCATCAATATGCTGGGCAACAAAGCAAAAGAGAGGGGTGTTGTTGATATGCGGTGTATTGGTGAAAGTTAAATGGGTTAGTTGATGAAAGGCATGCTCTTAGGGAAGATAATATCATGAACACTATGAATGTGTCAGCGTTGGTCATGCGCACTTTGTTGATGACAAGAAGATCGACGGGTTGAAGCGATCTAAGGATAAATTGCAAATGATAAGGCAGGGAGAGCAGGAGGAAAACTTGGGTGTTGTCATTCATATGATAAATAGGGTGTGAAGGTTCCAGTAGGGATATTTGGAGGGGGCATTAATTTCTTGTCTTAGACAGATGCTAAGAGAAGGGAATTGAGTGGTTATTGTTCACACACAATAGTGCCATTTAACAATGCTTCCTGTGAGTGTGCAATGGAATAACCATAACCAAATGGAATCGTCATTCAATGAATTAGAGGAGAACCATAAGTGAAACATTGACACATGATATCCAGGGTATTCATGACTCTTACCTTTGAATTTTGGTATATCTGAAGGCAGTTTGGTAGGAACCAGAGGCCAATTAGAGTTATGAAAAATTGGATTGTTCATTAACTTAGACAAATATGGAAAATGAACATTTTCTAGAAAAGGAAACCTAGGTTATGAAATTAAGGAGGGAAACACAAGATTAACTAACCCTGAGTTTGTATCCTGAAAAGATGATCTTGGATTGAAGATGGCACCATGCTTCTAGGAAGAGTATGCGGATGGGAAAAAGTTTTGTACAAAACCATGTTGGCCCTGGTTAATTGGAGGAAATCCTCCACTGATCTAGTTCCTGAATGAAAAAATAGGATTTCCCCCTACTGACCCACCTTGTGAAGGAAAAGGTCCTTGCATCGGGGTATTCTGATTGAGAAAGGGGTTTCCCCCTTGCAACATCCTTTGCAAGGAAGAATAACCTTGCATGGGATTCCATTGACCATGGAATGGGTTTCCCCTTACTGGCACCATAGACGAAGTGAAAGTATTACTCATGAAACCACCAATTAGTGTGAAAAGATTCAAAGTACATGGCATGCTATTGGATCGAAGTCCACTACCCATAGAACCACCCCATCTTGTGAAACGGTTAGGTTTGAAAGACAGGAACAACCCACTCCCAATAAAAGGAAATGACAGAGAAATATAACCTCCGCCCCAAGGAATAGTTTGGTAAGGGAGAGATGAACTCCCCACACCAACATTGGAAATTTGGGATAGTGACTGGGAACCAGTCAAGGAGATTTGCATGCTCATTGTTGGCATGCCAAATGGAAAATCATTGGTTTTCGAAGGGAATGACATAACTGCACTCAAAGGATGAGTAGAACCAATGATTGACCGGATAGAGTCATCGATGGAGGCGGGTATGGTGGATTGCACCACACTCATCATTATGTTAGAGACACTAGGAGGAATAATTCCTCCTATGACGATTGCTAACATGGGAGTTGTTGGGACTCCCAACATAGGCACTTATGAATTTCCTTCCATTATGTCTCATCGAAGAGGGATATTGTTAGTTATGTTTGATCTAGGAGATGGAATTCACACAAAAACTAGAGTGTGAGGTCCAGTTAATTATAGGGTTGAATGGTTGAGCAAATTCCTCAGCTCCAAGATCTAATATGGCGACTATCTCTAGAGTATAAGTGTTAGTTTCTGCAAGTTCCATATTTACGATCTCAAAAAGACTAGTTATTACAAAAGTTCTTGATTGGTCGAATCTATGCCTAAGAGGAGGTGGAGGATTGACCTCTACTTCTTATTTGGTATGAATACCTTGAAGTCTCCTTGATCGACAAGGTGGTTGGTCAACCAATGTGGTTTTCTATCTCTAGGTGACTACCCACACCTTCCTAAGCAATATGTGATCACAAACATACCACTAAAAAAGGCTTTAAGAGAAACAAAAATCACAAACAACTTTTCCAATATCCCGACTCAGGTGGATTAGGTGGAAAAAGGGACAAGTTTATTTATTCCCATGCATTGGAGAACAAATGAGTGAAAAGCAGTTATCTCAACCTCCATTGATTAGCCTTATTCAATGCAAACACCCACGCTTCGTGGGGCACCTATTGGTTGTGGAGTTTGATTATATTTTTTATTCAGAGGTTTGTTTCAGCCGTGCTTGGACCCCATTACCTAACGGTGGTGTGGTGGGGCTTTCCCCCCCACAACTATTGCTAGGGGAGTCCAGGGGGGGAAACGATAATTTTTGTAGCTCCCCTGGGGGGGATTCAGGGGAAACACCCCTGAAGCGGAATTTTGGGAAAAATTGTCTTGTAAAATATTATAATTTCATAGTCAATATGGATCGTTCATTATAAGGTCACAGATCTGATGGTAGAAGTTATTTTTGGTATTTTTTTCCCTAGAATGAAACCCTATTTTATGAGGGAATTGTATTCCAGTTGGGTTTTATTGTGAATATTTTATTCTGAGAGAGGAGACTGCGAGAGAAAGAAGAAGAAGTTATAATGAGTGTGTTGTAGGTTTTACCCTTTCATTTGTTGGATAATAATAAAGGAAGGACCTGGAAATTTCTCTGGTGAATGTAGTCGACACTGGGTGAATGACGTATATTTGTGTCTCTATTGTATTGTGTATCTTCTATGTTTTATTTTTGAATTTGTTTTATTTTATTTCTCCACGATCCTGTTTTTCTAACAACACCCTTCAGTGGTACTGAAAAGTGTGATATGGAATCTGCCCCAAGTACCATAGGAAACCACTCGTAGTCACCTCTGAGATCCTTAGGAAAAGAAACTGAGGTCACCAACTTACAATTAGTGTTTGGGGGGTACAGTCAACAGTCGGAATTGAACGTATGGGCAGGGTAGATAATCCTGAAGCCTTGAAAGTGTTTCCTCTCACGAAGGTAAGAGAATTGTCGAAACCTATGATATACTATCTTTCCACTATACTTAGTTAAGCCTAAGAGGGGTTATCTTCTTGAATCTCCTTTGCACGACCTCACATTTGACTCTTGTGTCAGAGGATCTTCCCGACTATACTTATACAAAATTAGATTCTTCACACCCTATCTCAAACTCCTAAGTTTGTTTTTGGCCTTGGAGAAATTAAGTCTCCAACCTAAACCAAGGCCCTAGCCTAAACGTTTTTGTTTACCCTTTAAATAAAATCAAAATATCTAATTGATTTTAGTTAGCCTTCATTTTACAGATTCTTATTTACCCAACAAGGGTGTGGATTGAAACTAAATGATTTTTGATGGACTCAATAGGAAAACACTTTAAGAACACAAATGAAAGATGTAGTTTCTTTACATGTGCTTTATTCACTGAAAAACAAGTGTAAGAATGCTTCAAAATTCAATAAACACAAACTCTTTCCTTTTAATATGCAAAGAATGCAATTTTTCTTTTAGATGCAATGCATTTACTAATGCAAGAAAACTAACAAGATTGGGATTATTTTTGTAGAAGCTCTAGAAACAAAATATTGGTTTTCCTTTTTTTTTAAAGGTACAAAAGTAAAGAAAGAGAGAAAATGTGTGTATGATGAACTTTTCTTTTTCAGATGTAAATGCAAAAAAAGAAAGGGGAAAAAATTCGCAAACAAACACACGTTCTTACACTTTTTATTTTTACAACACAAGAAAACAAGAAAGAAAAGGAGAAGAAAGGTTGCAAACAAATGACTAGACACCCCAAGAACACTACAGGAGCATGAAATAGAGTGCAACGAACACCCCATAGACCTTTTTGAAATGATAACTATAAAAATCCAAAAACAAACTTGATTAAATGAGAAATCTATAAAATATTTTGAACTTTTCTTATAATATTGCGCGCAAAGGAAACTAATTCTGAAACCTAAAAACCATTATGACGATCTGGCAAGACCCGGAAAGATTCCCCAAAGTCACAACCCCAACCTCCATAGTCCAGGAAAAGGTCAAAACCCCCTTCATATAACATGTATGTGACTGTCGAATGGATAGGTTGCATATGTACGTGAATTTTACTAGAGAAAATCACATATGTAAGTGACTTTACTAAGGTAAACCCGCAGACACCCTTAAAAATCCTCTCTAACTGAGAGAGGAGGGTCCAGAGGACTCAACAAAGATTGTATAAATTCAGAAAAGGATAAAAAAAGGATCAAAGCACAGAAAAAAAGTTTCAAAAGAAATGAAAAAACAAGCACCCTTAATGACCCAAAAATGGAGACTCCCCAGTATGGTCGCCATTTCTGTTATGAAAATCTAAGTCCTATGGATTTGGGTCAGGAACACAACAAAACAATGCCCTTAAATGACTCCTCTCAACCTCTAATTAGACAATCAATTAGAAATAAATTCCTTGAATAACTAACTTTTAGAACAAAGGAAGAAGGGCATACCTAGAGCCCTATGTCTGAAGTAGATCTTGCTTGAAATCTTTCCCTCCATAAATCCTTGAAGATGATGTTCTAAAAATCTTGCAATCAAGGAAGTATGCTACTACAAGAAAGAAGTTACCACAAACTCAAAATATAATCAATTAAAATTCTTTGTTACATTCAAGATAGGATGCATATAATATCATTGAAGTCATGATTTAACGCAAAGAATCAGACGAAAATGAAAGTTCTTTTATTGATAACAACAAAAGGGGTTGGTTACAACCTGTAACTGTAGTGGCACGATCCTGAAACCAAGATCCAAGTTCCTCTACCCGAGGCCTGAGATGATGAAGTATACCTTTGAACTTTTGTGTCCTGATGGGATAAAGAGGAACAAAAATCTTGAAAATAAGGGTTTTCAGAGGGGGAATACAATCTCATAAATCTAGGGAAATGGGGGCTTGCAGGGATATTAGAAAACACACAACATAAGCTTGCATCTCTTTCATGATGTCTTTCCTCCATACCAAGGCTCTCTTTCATACTCCCTTTTGCTAATTGGAGTAGTTATGCCCAGGATATAGGAGGTAGGGAACCTAGGCAACCCATCAACTCCTCCAAACACGTCAGGAATTATATTTTTTTGAGCCAAATAAACATCTAGGCGAGTTGCTAACTAGAAAGTCCCATGTGCACGTGGGTTTCTTTAAGGAGTTCCACATATATCTTGAAAATGGGATTTTTCATATAATTTTAGGGAGGAAAAGGGGGCTTCAACTCCTGCAAATAGTGAAAGGGTTGTAAATGAGGCCAAGGAGTCATTATGACATTATATGGTGGAAAATGATTCTATAACAATTATATGCAGAGTTTTGTGTACGTCAAAGACTATGACGAAGGCATGGGTTGAAGACTTTGGACTATGTCCATTTTGGTGGGGGGGGGCATTATTTATTATTTTTAATTTTTATTTAATTTATTTATTTTTGTATTTTTATTTTATTTATTATTTTTAATTTAATTTTTGTATTTTTATTATTTGATTTTATTTAGTTCTAGTCTCGGGTAGGTGGGAGGGGGATAATTATTATTATTTTATTACTTTTGTTTTAGTAATTTTTATCATTTTTAATTTCTACATTTTATTTATTTTTATTTTTAGGGAGTAATTACATTAATTTAATTTTAATTTTCATATATATTAGAAGTAGTTTTATTAATTTTGTTTGTAATTAATGTAGATTAATTGTAATTAGTTTTGTTATTTTTTTATTATTTCCCTAATTTTTAGGAGGGAAATTAGCTAAAATTATATAACAAGCCATAGGTCCTATGTGTTCCCAGGTTCTTATTCAAACTATCTATAGGGGATAAAACCATTTAAATCACTAAGTGTTGAAATCTCTCATGCATGTGGGATTATTGTTTGCAAATTAAGGACCAATGACCCAGATTCACCCACATGCATGGTTGACGATTGTTGAGCGACATTTTTCAAATGAGAATAACTTGGGCTCCAGGTGTCAGAATTGATCCCATGATACCTCATTGGAAATTTATTGGATAGAGAAATGCAATGGTATAGGTATACAAGCCAAAAAGGTGATTAAAGATGCCAGAAAACACAAAAAAACAACAGACCACAGATTTGGGGAAACAAATGGCTTTGTCAGCCTCAAACAACCATATTTAGGGCTATGGACAACGAAATCAGGCCTAGGATGGCTCACTAAAAATATGGAAGAGAGAAGAATGAGATGGGATTGCAAGTGTTTGTAGATACTAAGTGGAAATTGTCCAAAAATGAAAAACACAGAAGGAACCCAAATTTAGTTGAAGAACGAGCTATGGTATGTTCAAACAATCATATCTCAAGCTATAGGAAACAAAATTGGACCAATAATAGCTCAATGGGAAGATGAGACAGAGGAGAAGAATATAAAAAGATATTAATCAGTAGGAAAATACCATAAATTTTTAAATTCTAACCTTGTACAATATATACTGCAAATAGATATTCAGTAAAAGAACAGAAAAGATACAATGGAAAATACAAACATTACACAGATATTTTTCCCCTCGAAACCCAAACCAGGAAAACCAACATATTCTATATGCATTCATATATTTTACATTGTTTACAATACAATATACATATAGGATCCAATAGCATCCAAAACCCTAATCCAATGACCTGGATTAGTCCAAAACCCTAATTCCTTAACCAGAAATAGAAAACCATCGACAAAAACCATGTGTCGAAAAACCACCTAAATATGTGACACATTTCCCGAGGCATGTGACACGTTTCCCGAGGCATAATTTTTTTTCCTTTTTTATCATTTTTTCCTTGAGTAGCTATTGTATCCTAAATTTATGGATCTTGACTCCTTTAATTTAGGAGTTAAGGAAAACCATCTAAAACCTCTATGTAAAGATATGGAGGGTGCCTTTTGAGGGGGAATCGTTTATGGATCATCCCATGGTGGATCCCTTTATGGGGTTGGAGAGAGAGAGATCAAATGTAGTCCTTCTGGTGTCTATAGAAATGTGACAAATTTGTGAGAATATTTCAACCCTTTAAAAGGAAGGATAATCAAGTGATTTGTATTCCAAGAAGATCCAGATACATAGCCATACTAGTGAACTTCGTTAACAACTCAGTGATCTATTTCCTTATGTGTTGATTGCATATCTCATGTTTCCTTATATATATTATTTCCATAGTTATGATCCTTTAATGCATTAAGTGATGACATGTGAGATTAATTAGCATATTCACCAAGTTATATTCAATTTGAATTCAAGCCTTCATAACTACACTTTTTCCACCTTTTATGTAATCAAGTTTAATAGATCCCCAAACATAAATATGATCTTTATTAAGTGACATAGAACCAAAACAATATTGGTATCATTGTCACCATGTTTTCAGATCAAATGGTATCAGAGCGAGATTGATAGGGATTGCAGGGGTTGAAGACATCACTGAAGAGGGAATTCACTAATTTTGGAGTGTATGTTGGTAAAATTTAGATTTCTCTCTCAGTATTTACATGTTTTCAACAATTTCAGTTGTGTTGGAAACTTGATTCCAAGACACACCAAAGGGTATTTTTTTCTCTCAATATTCATCTCTATTTAGAAGATATCCATCCCGTAAGATCAAGATTTTGTACAGCCACAGGATAACCAGTCACTAAATGCATATTGCGGGAAGAACACAAAATTGATTTGAGAAAATGATAGGGAATTGGAAATATCTTTAATAGGAGGATAAAATCCCTCTAAAAATCCACTACAAAAATCAACATTGAAAGAGAAAACTGCATTGAAATAATTCTCCCAAAAAGGGGAAAGTGACCACTCCAAACTTCAAACACAATCCACGACCTTTATAGAGAATTTTAGAGGGCCCATAGTAGCTTATTTTGATTTTTGTTTTTTGTTTTTTTATCTCAAATGGGTATTTTATGGAATTCGATTTCATTTCCTAGTTCTTGAGATATCGTTGTTTGAAGCCATATACTTCTATAGAGAATATGCTCCTATGCCCCTTCTGTAGAGAATATGTAGAGAATCAGAGATTGTGAATTTAATTACAAGCCATTAAATAATCTCTAACAAAGTTCCAAAGTGATGAAGGCTTAGCAAAGCCATCCCCCACACCTGATCTAGAATTGGTAACCAAGGTAAACAATACTTCTTTAGTTTCATGTTCTTCTCATTATGATGATGATTTTGGTGCTTTTGAAAAGAACACTACAAGCATTGGCTTGAAGCTAATGAAGAAGATTTGATGCAAAGGAAGAGGAATTGGAGATAATTTACATGGAATTGTAAATCCCATCAAAGTGGTGGAATTACCTCGATATGAAGGATTGGACTATGTCATAAGGGAGGTTGGAAAATGTTGCAAAACCACCAATGAAAAAAAATCCAAAACCACGGAGTCAAGAAAGTCCTAAAATGAAAATTATGACTCAATGTAGGCTGAGAGCACATCATACCATTCTGATGATCGTTATTGTGATCCATCTCCAAAGGGAGATGAATATTACAAAGGAGAAACTGAGGAAAGATCTGCTCACTAGACCTGCACTAGAGACAACCAAGCAATGTATGAAAAGTCTCATTATTATAATGTTCCTTTTGATTATAAAAATATTTTCAATGCAAAGAAAATTTTATGGCATATAACACCATGTACACTTTCCATGTTGAATAACCATGTTGTTGCCAAGTGTTGGTAAATAATGGCCTTGTACAGGAAGATTATGGAAACCGAGAAGAAGCCAAGACATGAAGACCCCTCTCGACATGAGGATAAAAAGGAGGGCATGCAAACCTGGGTAAGGGGGAACCATTTCACCCATTGCAATAAGGGTGGACATCAGGAAGCCACATGTTGGACACTCCATCTAGATCTACGTCCAAAGAAGGATAGAAAGTTGGGCAAGCGCCTGTGAAGGAACCAACCAACAAAGAAGCTCAGAAAGGAAGCCAACTACATGAAAAGATACAACTTGAGAGGGAGAACCTATTCATGTTGTTTACTGAAAGAATGGGTAAATTTTTTGAATTAGTTGAGAGTGGCCATTATTGTAAATCACTTGTTTCTTCTAATACCGCATAGTAGGGAACATTTGTAAAAGTGATGAGATGTATAACATCACTCATTTATGCAACATAGTGATATTTAGGCCTTTTGAGAAAACAAAGAAGGACCTTGGATAACCTTTTTGAATAACTAAGCCATGGGGCTCCAAAATACATCAAAAATAAAAGACAGACTTATTAGTGTTGTGTATGTTGAGTTTGAGCCACAAATTGAGTGCCTTGGCATGAAAACCAATGTAAGATTTATGCATTTATGGTTTTGTCTTGTTTTTGAAATTTGCAAAAGGATGAATGTATGTTGAAAATTCCAGTGGTATTTTAGTTTTACAACAAGGTATAAATATCTGATTTAATGCAGGAAATTCATTGTATAAGACTTTACATGCAAACAAGGTGGTACGATGTTGATAAGGCCATTTTGACACTTCGTCAGAAAGTAGCCATGTTTATAGTCAAAAGTCTCATAATTGTGAAATGAATATGATGATCATGAGTATGCTTGAATATGAGTAGCAGATTCAAAGAGGACCTTTGCCACTAATTGTGATAGATTCCATTTCATGCCACATGATTGTGAGAAATCACCCTTCATTAGAAGAGATCGTCTCTTGGTAGGAGAGACATTTCCACTTGTTTTTTGAGAACTTATCCATTTATATTATCATAAGAGATCATCTATTTGCAGGAGAGATATTTCCACTTATTTTGTGAGAACTTATCCCTTTGTATTATCAAAGGAGATCATCCCTTTGTAAGGATATACATTACCACATGCTTGTCAGAAACAAGCCATTTGCATTGTAAAAGGTTGATTATCCACTCTTAAGTGATGATGAGAGTGAGAGACATTTTCCTTATTCCTAAACCATTGTAATGGGTCCTGAGCTCATTGGGTTTCTGATCATGTAATGTTCATCAATTTCTTCGTAAATTGAAAATTATTTTGTACGTTATACTGAGGAACCTTAAAATTCCTAAAGAAGGAAGAGAAGACAAGCAGGGGTTAATATCACTCATTGAGCAAAATAAACTTATACAACTTTTGATGGGGTTCGTTCTTAATGAGAGAAAAATAATAAAAGGTGGTTTTCCTCCTCTTTTCTTTTGTAAGCCAAAACAAGAGAAGAAAAGATTATATCCACACATTTAGATTCTCATATTTTGGGTTTTTACAAAAAGCTTGCATAATCTCCCACCACAGAAATGAACAAATATTTAGTAATAAATATTCTTCGTTTCTCTGTTGTTCCTTCAACAAAGATTGAAATTAGATTGATCCCTTTTTTTTTCCGATCATATAGCAGAAGAATAAATTGGCTCATCACTTGATTGAAAGGAATTGAATGAAGTTATTGAGTCATTGTATTTGTATGAATTTTATCTTCTAATTAATATGAATATAGAAGAGAATATCAAAAAGAGATTTTGATAATACCTTACCCTTCAAAGAAGGGTAAGGACTTATTTATTTTTCACTTTCGCATATAGTATTCCCCGTAGTAAGTGAATTTACCCTACTATTGGGATGACCCTGATCTGGAATATGAACCATAGAAAAAGATACCTAGTATACCAATCACAATAATACCATTTACAGTACCTATCAACCAAAGATTGATCCTTCCAGTGGTATCGACCATTTCTCTTACTCCCTTTCACATTTTCTTAAGTGGCCATGCTAGAGACATAAACAATCATAGTATAGATAATTATGAGTATTAGATCTCTTCGAATGGAGTGATAATATTCTCATTGTTCCTAATTGAACAAATAATTAGAGAATGGAACAACAAATACAAAAATTATTAGCAACCCCCAGTAGAGACTGGTACGATTCAATTCAACATTTTGGTTGTTCGGGTTCAATTATGTCATATATACATACTTCCTCTTCCTTTAGTATATAGTTTATCATTGGATGAATTGCATTACCATCATTGATCCTGAGAAAAAAACTGTAGGGACAACTAGCCCGTGAATGGCCAACCATATAACTGTAAAAAATGGATAAGTTCTATCTATAGTAATTAGTGCCTCCTAAAAATATCTAGTAAATTCATCGAGTTTCTCTAATTGATCAAAACATCCAGTTATTAATGGAACCTCTTGTCGACATTTTTTGAAATACTCATTCGGTCGGGGGCTCCCGAACACATCGTAAGCCAAACACATGCTGACAAATAACCAACCTGCAATGAATAGAGAAGGTATGGTAATGCTATGGATAACTGAGTATCTAATACTAGTAATAATGTCAACAAAGGAGCGTTCTCCTGTATTCCCAGACATGATCAACTCCATATATTATTGTAAATTCAGTCAAGGGGAAATTGATCCCATGAAAGATAGAGATCAGGAAATGGAAAACTACTGATATATTCTCCAATCCTTGTTTTATTGTCAATGTTATACCAAGGGTATCTTTGAAGTCTCTTGGACCAGTATAGCTATCTTTCTTCTGACACAACAATAAAATTTTGATGAGTATCAAGAAGGAACAAAATAGAAAGATTCTATTCCTCCCAACAGTGATTCCATCTATGTTTGATGGACTAAATCCCAATAGGAATAAGAGAATATTTCATGTTCTGAGGTCCGGGTGTAAGTAACCCCCTCAATCAATGTTGTAACAATTGCATAGACCATGGAAATTTTCGATTGGAATTATCTTCTACATACATGTGGCAGTAGAACCGAAAAAAGGATGAGTGTCGCTTGCAAAGGGTATCAATCACTATCGGTACAACTAATCCAGAATATGATACTTTTACCCCTTCCTTTTTTCATTCCGACATGACATTATGTCCATGTAGATGATTCCAGTTTTTCAGATTGCACAGGGACCATTGTTGAGTGAGATACATTGTTTTTCCTAGGCCTATTTTTGGCAATCATTATAAACTTGTCCATGAGTATTTTATAAACTCTTGGAAAGTATGGTATTTCTCTAAAATTTTGATCATGTATTTTTAGCTATAGATTTTCATTGATGCAAGTGTCAACATCGAGATCCCCATTCTAAATTAAAAAGGTGAAGGAGAAGAAGGGTGCAACCTTTTTAGATAAATTTGTTACACATATCAAAGAATCAACTACATATTTGCATTGGTGCAAGTGTTGGCATCGACATCGTCATTCCAAAGTACAAAGGTGAAGGAGATAAGGGTGTGTCCTTTCAGAGACATGTGTTATTCATATCAAGGAATCAACTATATATTTTCATTGATGCAAGTGTTGGCATCGACATCCTCATTCTGAAGTACAAAGGTGAAGGAGAAGAAGGGTGCAACCTTTCAAGACATTTGCTATGCAGATCAAGGAATCAACTGCAGATTTGCATTGATGCAAGTGTTGGCATCGTCATCTTCATTCTGAAGTATGAAGGTGAAGGAGAAGAAGGATGTGGCCTTTCATAAACATTTTTTTATGTAGATTAAGAAGCAGGGAAGTGCATCGTGGAGTGTAAGACACTTCCTAGAAATTGGTTGCAGATATTCAAGATACAGTTCCTCTCTATACTTTTGGAGGACAAAAAGCGATTTTATGGGGAGTTTTGATCTAGGAGGATCTCCACATGTAAAATTCCTACTTTTCACACCATGGGATAAATCATTAAAAAGTTTGATGATAGGTGACAAAGTTTAAAATAAATAATTAATGCTCCTAAATGAATTATTTAAAATGTAAAAATGATTAATACATTAATGGGTGTGATAAACTCATTTATTAGTCATGCACATTGGAAAAATGATTAATTCTTAAAGTGAGTTTGATAATATCATGTATTATTCATTTAATTGTAAAAATAGGAAATTAGTTGGGTGAGAAATCCAACTCTCAAATTAGTTTCCTAATTTTAAGGGGAAATTAGTTTTATGTGATAAACCAACTCACAAAATAGCTTTCTAGTCTCAAGGAGGAAGTCAAGGGTCTCATGAGTTGACTTGGACTCTTCCTCACTTTATTACTAGTGGATTCCTAGTCTTAAGGAGGAAGTTAAGGGTCTTTATCATTTTTGTACATGAGTAGTTATTGGATACTAAATTTATGGATCTTGTCTCCTTGAATTAAGGAGTTGAGGAAAACTATATAAAAAATTCTATGTAAAGCTATGGAGGAGGACTTTTGAGGGAGGAATATTTTATAGATCATTTGATGGTGGATCCCTTTATGGAGTTGGAGAGAGAGCTCAAATGTAGTCCTTCTAGTGTCTGAAGAAATGTGCCACATTTGTGAGAAGATTTTAGCCCTTTCAAAGGAAGGATAATAAAGCGATTTGTATTCCATGTGGATCCAAAGATGTAGACATACTATTGAACTCCATTAGCAACTCGATGATCTCTTTCCTTATGTGTTGATTGTTTATATCTTGTTTCCTTATGTATATTATTTCTGCAGTTATGGTCCTTTAATGCAATAAGTGATGACATATGAGATTAATTAGCATATTCACCAAGTTATATTCAATTTGGATTCAAGCCTTCATAAGTACATATTTCCACATTTTATGCAAGCAAGTTCAATAGATATGTAAATATAAATATGACCTTTATTAAGTGGCATAGAAACAAAACAAGATTTGTATCAGTGTCACCTCTCTCTCTCT
>ML778367.1:1038880-1060067 GCA_009831015.1 Picea engelmannii | reverse complement strand
GGAACTACAACCCTGTACAATGGAGTACATCTCTTTGTCATAGGTGGGGTATCGACAAACATCATCAGATAGTTTTTCATTGTGATAGGCCATCGAATTCCCATGTTGAGTGAGGGCTACATCAATAGCATAATTTGAAGCATCTATCTCAATATCGAATGGTTGTTGCAAGCCTACCAGAATAAGGATTGGTGTTGAGCAGAGGCGAGATTTCAAATCCTCGATTGCTTTATGTTGGGACACAACCCAAACAAACTTGGCCTTCTCTCCACCCTTGGTCACCTAGCTCAGGGCCCAAACGATACGAGATAACCCCAAAAAATACCTGTGGTAGAAGTAGGTGAGGCCCAAGAAGCTGCAGATCTCGGTTAGTGTCTTCAGGGCTAACCAATCGCAAATGAATTGGATCTGGTATTTGGTTTCTTCATTCTCCATAAAAAAATGCTTGTATATAGGGATGTTAGGAAGAGGATCATCAGGTGTCAAATCAATTGAGTGCTTTACTTGATAGTGCAAAGACACCTTAGTAGGCGAGCCAAAGATGTCTTTATGCTCTTATACAATCTTTTCCACCTACTGCTATCGTGTACATAAACCTCGTGCATAATTTTTTGTAGTTGCAGTGACCTATCATTCACCTTCTGATTGGACCATAAAGAGGACAAATCTCCTGGTCTGAGAGACCACCTTTCAACACTGCTTCGTAGAGATAAAAAAGACCACAATAGTTTGGATTTCCTCTAGTACCCTATAGAGTTGACCTTCCAAAGTAATAATGACACTACAAGGCCTAGATTCATAAACGACATGAAACTTCCACATATATGGTTTTCCTAAAATAACATCACAAATTTCAAAGGGGGATTAATCAATCTTTGAAGGGTTTGATGTCATAGTGTAGGTGACATTGTTGGCTGATGCATATGTCTCGTCCTTGGTTGAGCCATCTGATGGTGTATGAATGAGGATGTAGAATCATTGTTGGGTTCAACATATTGACAACCTATTCTTAGATTAGGTTCTTTTGGCTACCATTGTCAACAATGAAATGGAAAGGGGTCCCCTTCACCCACATCTGTGAGTGGAAGAGGTGTTCCTCTTCTTCACACTCCTCTGGTTCCTCTAGTTGGAATTTTGTGGTAGCAACAATGACATTGGGTTCTGCATCGACAATTCCTTTTCCCTTATTTAGTTTTGAATCAAATTTTGAGTCGACATTTTACTCTGATTCTTTCGTCTCATCCAATAATGATTGTTTGGAGCGAAATTCATCGTTGTTGTGCCAAGAGATTTTGTTTAACTCGTGCCACTTTCCAGTGTCCTTCTTCGACTTCCTATTAACCTTCTTTGTTGGTGGCTTGGACTGGTTGTCTCAGGGATGGCCATCCTTTCTTTGTCCTTTTCTTTGGGAGTTAGAGCCACCTTTACCACACTTATCTTGTGATGGTTTTGCAGAGCTAAAATCCTGCTTATTATTTTGCTTGAACTTTTTCTCGATATTGATAGCATATCAGTAAGAATATCCCAGTGAGGAGATGTCCAGGAACTCCATATTTGTTTGGAGGTACCTATGTAGGACACTATGGTACTTCAAGATAAGGTGTCACTCAAAGTCTTTAATACCCAACGTTTTTCACAACATCTGGAATATGTTTGTGTACTCCGACAACGTCTAGTCTCTCTCCTGACCTAGAGTTGTACATCTTATGTACTAGTCATCATAGTTTCCAAAAGGGTAGTATTGCTCCTTGAGGGAATGAAAAAAAGTCACCCAAGTGGGTTATGACCCAAAAATTGCAGACTCGTCTCTGGCATGTTTATCACAGTAATTTTCCCACCAATATCTAACATGGGGAAGATCTTTAAGGCGTGCAAAGGTGTTTTTTTCGTTGTTGGGAAAAGTTTGGACAGAGAAATAACTCTCTAGTAGACTTAACCATTTTTCAAAAATGTCGACGTCTATATGGCCTTCAAATAAAGGAATATCAAAGTTAACTTGTACCTTGAAGGGTGTCTCACCTTCAAAGTGACCGTTGGTTGAAGGTGTCACCCTCGTTGTTAGCAGTTTTCGAATGCTTTGGGAGAAATTATAATTCATATCGTTCCTATGTTATGTGAGGGATTCCTCAAGCAATAATTTGATAGGATATATTTCCCCATCATCTCTCTTTTCTTCCACCATGGGAGATCTCTTGGACTAACGAGAGCGGGTGTCCTAAAGAGAAATTAGCTCGAGACCCAAATCTCCATACCCTGACCTCATTGGGGACATGCACTAACAAATGAAAAGGAGAAAACTTCTTTGATGCCACTTATCCAAATTATATTGAGAATGACATGAAGGAAAATATATAACAAGGAATCACAAATAGATATTGCAAGAAACATATTAATAGAGTTAAATTCATATTCTATTAATGACTATCTAAAATACAAAAGATTGTAAACTGCAGAGCACACAAGCTAGCTAGAATGGTGGTAACTTATCTCTGAATATAGAGATGTGATGGATACGCTCATTCACAATATGTTGATTACAAACAGGACAAAAAGGCCTTTTAACATAAATAATTAATGAGAAAACCCTAAACATACAAATCCCTAACACCAGAAGATTAAACGCCAAAGGGTTTATGGGCCCTGATGTGGTTAGTTGATACACCAACTTCTCGGGGGCACAAATTTTGCATACAAAATCTGTTTGGGATGCTCAATACCCTATCAGAAAGGTCTAGTCAAGGAGAACACATTCCATTCGACTAAGAATCTTCCTTCAATCACTCTTGGGGCGTTGTTGAGCCAAAAAAAACATCGTTTAGGGCCTCAAAACGACCTCAGAAGTTTAGGACCTGAAAAATTGTAGAAAAACTACCAGGATGTGGAATTTTTTTGAATTAGTGGAATAGGTTGGTGGCCAAAAAATATCCAACTAGATCATTCATCCCCCCTTAGGAAGAAATGGTCCCCATTGCATCAAGTTCCTCCATCAGATGGGGAAGCTTCTACTAAATTTGACTCCTGGTGAGCCACTTGCCCTAATGAAGAAGTTGCCCTGCTTTGAGGATTTGATAGATTTGGATGTTCTGTTGGCAGGTGCCCTTCCTCTTGGTGTCCATGATATGATCAAATTTATCTTTTTCAATGCAGTCAGGATTGATTTCTTGGGGGACAAGTGCTCAACCGCATTCGAAGTGTCCAAGAGAGGTGGAAAATATGGTCAAATCAGTTCCACATTAAATACTAGGTGCAAGCCAAGGAAAGGTGGGATACTTAATTCAAAATCATTCTCACCCACAACCTTGGTGATGGTGTAAGTTCCATATCGAAGTGGGAAGAGATTCCGATGGGGTCATGTGAGGCGCTTTTTTTGCAAATGCAACCATACCTTGTCTCCTACCTGAAACTTGTGTGGTACCCGATGTTGATCATGGAACTCCTTGTACTTGGAATTTGTTTTATGCAAAATTTCATGAATTTGTTGGATTCTCTCAACAAATTTAGCTACTTGATCAACCTCGGTCTGATCATGGGAGGACTCTTCCTATGAAACTGCAATGAGAAGAGATACATCAATGGGGACAATGGATGGAACCCCAAGAACACCTGAAAAGGGTTGTGTCCAATAGAGTTGTGGAGGGATCTATTGTAGCTATGTTAAACATAAAGAAGGCTCTCATCCCATATGCGTGGATGTTGGGAATTGTACATCATCGGGATATGGACAATCATCTTGTTGACTACCTTTATTTGTCCATTAGTATGTGGGTGGAAGGCAGTTGATTTGGTCATCTTGGTTTCCATCATTGACCATAGGATGGAACAATAAGTACTCAAGAACCTATTGTCTCAATCTGAAATAATGGTCCATGGGAGCCCAAAATGAACCCAAACATATTCCAAGAAGATCTTAGTGGTGTCCTCAACTATGATGCTCTTCTTGTACTTGATGTTCAAGTGGAATTGTTGTTGGTACATGGACCACTTCTGATGGTGGTCATTATGTAGCTTTCCCTGTGTCTGTATGAATTGCAGAGTCATATGATCAATGTAGATGATCATTTCCTTCTCTAGAATGTAATGCTTCCATTGTTGACATGCCTGCATAATAGGGTGTCTCTTTGTCATAGGTGGGGTATCCGTGAAAAAATCATATAGTGTCTATAGTGATAGGCCATTGGATTCCCATGTTGAGTGAGGACTACAATGATAACATGATTTGAATTATTTCACTCAATCTCAAATGGTCATTTCATGTCTAGTAGAATAAGGATTGGTGCTCAGCAGATGCAAGATTTCAAATCCTTGAATGCTTTCTGTTGGGACGTGGCCCAAACAATCTTGGCCTTCACTCCACCCTTGGTCACCTAGCTAAGGGCCCACGTGATATGAGAGAACCCAAAAACAAACCTGTAGTAGAAGTTGGTGAGGCCCAAGAAGCTATGAAGCTCAATCAATGTTTTTAGGGCCAACCAATCGTGAATGAATTGGATCTGGTGGTTTATTTATTTATTCTCCATAACATAACACTTGTATACAAGGAATTTAGGCAGAGGAGCATTGAATCTCAAATCAATTGAGTGCTTTACTTGATATTGCAAAGGCACCCCGATATGTGAGGAAAATATTTCTTTGTGCTCTTCTAAGATCTTGTCCACCTATTGTTGATATGTAGAGAGACCTCGTGAAAAGGTTTTGGAAGTTGCAGTGACCTTTCGTTCACCTTTCGACCAGACCATAAAGGGAAAAAATCTCTTTTTATTAGATACCACCTTTGGACACTACTTCATGGAGATCAAAGAGACTGTAATAGTTGGGACTACCTCCGATAACCTGTAGATTTGACCTTCCAAAGTAATAATGACACTACAGGGCCTAGATTCATAAACAACATGACGCTTTCACATATATAGTTTTCCTAAAATAACATCACAAACTTCAAGGGGGGAAACATCACACAATACCTCATCTTTGAAGGGTTTGATGTTGTAGTGCAGGAAACATTGTTTGTTGACGTCGATATCCTTTCCCTGGATAAGCCAATAGAAGGTGTATGGATGAGGATGAAACATCATTGTTAGGTTCAATATTTTTATGACCTATGATGAGATTAGGTTCTTTTGGATACAACTATCAACAATGAAATGGAGGGGAGTCCCCTTCACCCACATCTGGTGAGTGGAAGAGGTGCTCCCCTTCTTCAGGCTCCTCTGGTTCCTTTGGCTAGAATTCTATGGTAGTTAAGGTGACACTGGGTTATGCGTCAATGATTCATTTTCCCTTATTTAGTTTTGAATCAGAGTCTGAGTCAACATCCGACTCTGAGGCTTTCATCTCATCCAACAATGACTATTTGGAGCGACATTCATCAGTGTTGTTCCAAGGGATTTTATGGATCCCACACCACTTTCCAATATCCTTTGACTTCCCATTACCCTTCATTGTTGGTGGCCGAGACTGGTTGTCCTAGGCCTGACCATCCTTGATATGTCCTTTGATTTGGGAATTATGGACACCTTTATCGTGCTTCTACTACGATGGGTTTGTAGAGTTGAAATCCCACTTTTATTTTTCTTTAAAATTTTCTCGATCTTAACAACATATCGGTAAGAATTTCCCAGTGAGGAGATGTCGAAGAACTCCATATCTATTTGGATGTACCTACGTAGGCCACTACGGTACTTCAGGACCAGGTGGCACTCAAATTCTTTAATACCTATCTTTGTGCGCAAGGTATGGAATATGTTGGTGTACTACGACATCATCTGATCTCTCTCTTGATGTAGATTTTTCCATCTCATCTACTGGTCATCATAGTTTTCAATAGGGTAGTATTTCTCCTTAAGGGGATTAACAAAATCCACTCAAGTGGGTTCTAGCCAAAAAATTGCAGACTCATCTCCGACATGTTGCTCACGGTAATTTTCCCACCAACCTTTGACATGGGGAAGAGCTTTAAGGAGAGTGAAGGTTATTTTTTCACTATTGGAAAATTTTTGGACAGAGAAATAACCCTCTAGCATACTTAACCATTTTTCCAAAGTGTCGTTTGTTAAGATGTGCTCATTTTACCATACACAATATCACTATTGTCACTCAACCATAGGAATGCAGCCACCCCCAAGCACCATAACCTTTTATAGATAGAATGATTCCAGAAGAAGCACTAGAACCAACAGATAACCAAGAGATCTCATCTTTCTCCAAAGATAGCTCACCAAACAGAAAGTCCCAAAGCCACATAACAAGAACAATACTCAACTACAAGAGTTGTGGTTGCAACAACTACAGTTGCAGTTGCACTTACCAAGAATACCACCAAGAAATATCACCAAGAGCACCACCAAGAGATATTAGAGGATAGGGTGCACATCTTAGGCTATATGGCGCTAGAGAGAGAGATGAAGAGCCATACCATAAGATCCAACTTCCATCCTTGCAGTTGCAGCTCCAAAATTGCACCATCCTTGAGAGAGAGAGAGAGAGATTGAAGTGAGTGTGTACAAATGAACTATAGCATCTCTTATTTATAGTGGTTCTTGTCACTTGTCTAGGCCGACTTGTTCTTTTAGAATCTAATACTTTAATATTAATTCTTTTATTGAGCTGACTTGTCTTCTAGGTTTTCTACACATATGTTTAGGGTTTCTCTTGTTTCCGGAATATTCTATTCTAGCCAAAGGTTACACATGGAGGTTAATACCTCCCACAGCTACCGTAACATCAACACTCCCTCCTAGCTAGGGAGGTATTAATGGTAATGGTATTGAGCACAAATATACCATTATGCTGGTAGCATCATCATAGCCACACATGTTATCTCATGATCATGTATATCACATGAGCAACATCACCACTATCAGTATCATCTGATAGCATCAACTACATCATCTCTTGATGTCATACTCCATTTGAGTAATCAAACATGATGATACATAATTCACTCACTCAACAGAGTGATACAATGACCATTCTTCTAATCTGAACATACGTCCTAGAAGAATGAATGTCCCAACAAATGTTGAATGTCCTCAATGGCTCCAAGAACCATCCTCTCCACTACATCATCTATAAGTTGTATGATCATATCTAATTTGTACTAGCATGATGCTCTGCATCATATATAAGTTGTACTATCATGATCATATCTAGCATGATGTAGAGTACCATCTACATCATCTCTAAGTCGTATTAGAATGGTGTCAATGCATCATCTCTAAGTTCTACTCGCATGATGTAGATTAATGTCTCTGCATCATCTCACTATCCATTTAGGTGAAAATAATCTCCAACACTAGTGGTAGTCTCTATGGCGATCAGAACAATTCCATCCAATAGAACACAATTGTGTCTATCCATAGTAGTACAAAACTATTTTCCAATGGTACACAACCACTCCTAGTAGCACACAACTACTAACCAGTGACACACAATCACTACTAGTGGAGCACATCCACTACAATAGCATACAAATACTATCCAAATACATATAGTCTCCACAACAATCAAATCATATCATCTGATATCATCCTGCATTAACAATGTCATCAACTGTATCACCTCTAAGCTGTACTAGCATGATGTGAATGAATCATATCTAAGTTGTACTGGTGTGATCTAGAGTATCATATACATCATCTCTAAGTTGTACTAACATGACATATCTAGCATGATGCAAGTGCATCATATCTAAGTTGTACTCGCATGATGTAGATCAATGCCTCACTGTGTCATCTCTAAGATGTATGATAATCTCTAAGCCATACTAGCATGACATATCTAGCATGATGCTAATGCATCATATCTAAGTTGTATACCACATATAATCTATACTCGTATGATCATATCTAGCATGACACGAGCCCCCTGCATCATCTCTAAGATATATGGTCATCTCTAAGTCGTACTAGCATGACATATCTAGAATGATTTCAATATATCATATCTAACTTGTACTCGCATGGACATATCTAGCATGATGTGGCTCACCAACATCGTATCTAAGTTGTACTATCATGAACATAACTAGGATGATGTCAATACATCATATCTAAGTTGTATGTCCACCTCTAAGATGTACTAGCATGATGCACCTCAAGCCATTGTATCATCCACAACTCCAACCATATGTATCATATATAAGTTGTACTAGAATGATGCAAACATCATCTCTAAGTTGTATTACCATCTCTAAGTTGTACTAGCATGATACAGATATGCAACTCACTGACAGTCCATGATGCCACATATCAAAGCTCCCTCCTAACTGAGGAATTCATTTCCTCCCTTTCAACCAAGGAAGTAATCTCCATGAGCCCCAGCTTGTCGCTCAAGTATGAAAAAATTATCTTGGACAAAGGCTTCATCAAAATATTTGTAGTCTGCTCATCAATGGAGATATACTAGAGAACCACTTCTCCCCTCTTGATTTTGTCATAGATAAATTAGTACTTGATCTCAATGTGCTTCGACCTGTCATGGAACACAGTGTTCTATGAAAGCTTCACACATATTTGATTATCACAATATATCATAGTCGAATCCAACACCTGATCAAATAGTCTAGAAACTAGCTTACGGAGCCACACTGCTTCCGTACAAGCATCACAAGTTGCAATATATTCTGGTTTTTCAGTTCTGAGTGCAACTGAATTTTGATTTCTACTAGTCCATGATATCATAGAAAATCCCATACTGAAACACATACCAGAAGTACTCTTTCTTTCATCTACACTCCCTTCCCAATTTGAATCAGTAAATCCATGCAGTTGTACATCACTATTTGAGGCATATCTCAAACCATAAGTTATCGTCCCACGAAGATATCTCAAAATATGCTTTGCATTTATCCAATCCTCATGTATGGGTTCCACCTAAAACTGGCTCAATGTGTTCACAACAAATACATCAATGAGCCAGTTAACTGCCAGTACATGGACAAGTCTACTAGATTAGAATCGAAGTCTCTCAAATTTCTCATATGAGTCACCATGGGAGTTTCCATGGATTTTCAATCCATCATACCAAACTTTTGAAGGATCTTTACAACATTCTTCCCTTGCCCTAGGAAGGTTTCACCACTCTTTTGTCATACTTCTAGTCCCAAATAGTAATGCATGAGACCAAGATCCTTCATCTTGAATTCATAGGCTAGCTCCTTCTTACATTGAATAACGAGAGGCTCTGCACCTTAACACCTTGATGTTTCTCTATGTATACTTCTTCCTTAATTACTTCATTGAGAAAATCGGTATTTACATCCATCTAATGTAAACTCCAACCCATTGATGCTTCAAGAGATATAGAGGTACATCTGGAAACTGGAGAAAATGTCTTATCACAATCTTCTCCCTCCTGCTGAGAAAACCTTCTAGCCATGAATATTGCCTTGAATTTATCGATACTTTATACACTTTCCTTCAGGTCTAGGAACAATTTCCCATACATCATGATGGATTGATATTCTTCCATCATAATTTCCTTCCATTCTTTCTTTCTGCTACACCATTCTACTAAGGATTGTAGGGAGTAATGAGCTCCCTCCTAATCCTGACCTTTCTGTAGAATGTCTTGAAGTCATCCAAGGTGTACTCTCCTGCTTAGTGAGGAGGTTAACATTGGTCCACACACATTTGAGTGAACTAATGTCCAAAACTTATTTTTATTTCCACGCTTCCTTTATAATTGGTACTTGGTGAGATCACCTACCTCGCCACTTGATGGAGTCATCTGTTCCATGTTTTCAACTGCCACTCTAGCTCCTTCTCAGAGCTATCGCCCATGACCTCTCGGAACAAGAACACCAAGAGAAAAATTATTTCCAATAACATTTTCACAAGAACATATCTATGGTAACAAGGATCATAGAATTACCAAGGTGACCTTCCCGGGAACAAGAAATATCCCCTAGAGGAGATGTTAGTTTATTTTACAAGCAAGTACAATAAGCATCTATATCAATAGTAATTACATACAACCAAGTATGCCTAGTAGTAATATAACCCTTCAAAGATTGTTGTCTCAACTATAGTGTTTATTTGTACTATAGAAACTATCAAACTTGAATTGTGCAAGTTGAAACTTGACAATTTGATCAATCAAACTTGGAACCTAGAGCCTCAACTACTTGTTCCTATGAATGTATTGAATCCAATATCACTGCTTGGAAAAGGTATCTTTTACATTCCCTGCAAAATGCACTCATTCTTTTATAGATGATATAACATGAAAAGCATATACAAGTGCATACCTTTGAAATTTGTAGCATCATTCAACTTGTCTTCTAATCTGAAACTAGACACCATCTTGACAAGAAGAGGTTAGAAACTAAATAAAAAAGGTTCAATGATTAGAACAAGTTATAAAATCTGAAGTTTCAACTTTGACCTAAATTCATTTTTGACCAAAATTCAACCTTTGACTTTGACTAATCAACCTTTGACTTTGACTAGTCAACCTTTGAATTTGACTTTGACAAAAAAACTCAAACTTGACATTTTTTCTTGCTAAGAGTACCAACATGTGCGCTAGGCTAAGATGCACTAGAATGTCTAGGAATTATGCCAAAATTCTCACTTGAAGTGCCCATAAGGTTAGGTTAGGGTTTGTTGCAGCTACATAATAAGAAACCCTAGCTGCAGTTGTTATTGGTGCCACAACGAGCTTAAAAAAGAACTGTGATGCTACCTTCCAATGGTTAGACTGTGTTGAAGGTGGTGTGGGCCCATAACCTATTAATATATGCTCATTTTACCATAGACAATATCACTATTGTCACCCAACCATAGGCATGCAACCACCCCTGAGCACCATAACCTTTTCTAGATAGAGTGATTCCAGAAGAAGCACCATAACCAATAGATAACCAAGATATATCATCTTTCTCCAAATATAGCTCACCAAACAAAAATTCCCAAAGCCACAAAACAAGAACAACAATCAGTTGCAGCCGTTTTAGTTGTAGTTGCACTTACCAAGAATACCACCAAGAAATATCACCAAGAGCACCACCAAGAGATACTAGAATATAGGGAGCACATCTTAGGCTAGATGATGTTAGAGAGAGAGACCAAGAACCATCCCAAAAGATCCACCTTCCATCCTTGCAGCTGCAGCTCCAAACTTGCCATCCTTGAGAGAGAGAGTGAAGTGAGTGTGTAAAAATGAGCTAGATCATCTCTTATTTATAGTGGTTCTTGTCACTTGTCTGGGCCGACTTGTCGTTTTAGAATCTAAAACTTTAATATTAATTCTCTTACTGAGCCGACTTGTATTCTAGGGTTTCTACACATTTTTTTAGGGTTTCTCTCGCTTCTGGAATATCCTATTCTAGCCAAAGGTTACACATGGAGATTAATACCTCTTGCGGATACTGTAACATCAACATCAACATCTATCTGGACTTCAAATAAAGAAATATAAAATTTAACTTGTAGATTGAAGGGTGTTGCACCTCTGAAGTGACTTTTAGTTGAAGGTGCATTGTTTCTCTTGGAAGTCATCAAAGGATCTGAGAAAAATTATCCATCATCTCATTCCTCTATTGCACAAGGGATTCCTCGAGTAAGAGTTTGATAGGATATCAAGCTCACTCCTACTCTATTTTCTCTCTTTTCTTCCAGCATGGGAGTTCACTTGGGCTGGTGAGAGTGATTGTCCTCAAGAGAAACTAGCTCGAGACCCAACTCTCTATACCCTGACTTCGTCAGGGACATCCACTAAGAAATGATAAGGAGAAGAATACTCTGATACCACTGATCCATATTATATTAAGAACGACACGAAGGAAAATATATAACAAGGAAACAAAAAGAGATATTGCAAGAAACACAGTAACACAATTTAACTAAGATTATATTAATGACTGTCTGAAATACAAAAGACTGTAAAATGCAAAGCACACAAGCTATCTAGAATGGTGGTAACTTATCTCTAAATATAGAGATGTGACGACTATGCTCATTCAAAATAATATGATTACAAAGAGGCTGAAAATACCTTTTAACATAAAGAATCAATGAGAAAATCCTAACCCCAGAATATGAAATTCCAAAAGGTTTGTGGGCCTCAATGTGGTTAGTTGATATGTCAACTTCTTGGGGGTACACCTTTTGCATACAATGTTCATTTGGGGCACTTTTGGTTCGATTGTGATGATATTCTTGTACTTTATGTTCAAGTGGAATTGTTATAGGTACGTGGACCACTTCTTATGGCAGTCATTATGTAACTTTCTTTCTATCTGGATGAATTGTAGAGGCCTATGATCGATCTGGATGATTATTTCCTTCCCCAAAACATAATGCTTCCACTGTCAAGATTCCTGCATAATGGAATACATCTCTTTGTCGTAGGTTGGGCATTTGCGAACAAGCTCATATATTGTTTCACTATGATAGGCCATCAGATGCCCATGTTGAGTGATGAATACATTGATAGCATCATCTGAAGCATATGTCTCAATGTCAAATGGTCGTTGTAGGTTTGGAAGAATAAGGATTGGTGTTGAGCAAAGGCGATATTTTAAATTCTTGAATGCTTTCTATTGGGACACGATCCAAACAAAATTGGCCTTCGATCCACCCTTGGTCACCTAGCTTAGGGCCCAAGCGATATGAGAGAACCCCACCACAAACCTGCAATAGAAGTTGGTGAGTCCCAAGAAGCAACAGAGCTCGGTCAGTGTCTTTGGGGATGGAGAATCATGAATGAATTTGGATATGGTGTTTGGTTTCTTCATTATCCATAACATAATGCATGTATACAGGGTCGTTAGGCAGAGGAGCATCAAGTGTCAAATCAATTGAGTGCTTTAATTGACAATGCAAAGGCACCCCAATAGGCAAGGAAAATATGTCTTTGTGCTCTTCTATGATCTTGTCCACCTGCTGCTGATGTGTAAAGAGACCTCGTGTACAAGTTTTTTCGATTGCAGTGACCTTTCGTTCACCTTCTGACTAGACCTTAAAGAGGAAAAATATCTCGATCTGAGAGACCACCTTTCGGAACTACTTCATAGAGATTAAAAAGACCACAATAGTTGGGATTTCCTTCGGTACCTTGTAGGGTTGACCTCCAAAAGTAATAATGACACTACAAGCTTAGTCACTGGGTTCAATGAATTTCAAGAATTAAGTTCGAAATTCACCAAATTTTATCCTAATTCGAACATATTTGATTATGTTCATCGCACTGTAAGATGAACTCCAAGATGAATGTGAACCCAAACCTGAACATAAAAAAAATGTTAAAAATCGTTTGCAATCGACTAGATTCAATTAGGTTTGGTTGACGCAGGGTTTAAAAAAAATTAAAAAAATGAAAATAAAACGCTCGGTTCTAATTCATGTCGCTTTTTTCACCCACGTCCCGTTCCCACACTCCTATTCTACATTCAATTTGCTAGAATTTACCCATGGCCAGAGCCAGTCCACTGTTCTGGTTGCCAGCCCACCTGACAGGAGACAACTCTAAGTTTTCCCTACGTCCCATGGACTGTGCTCGATTTGGAGTCTAGAATTTACAATTGAGTGTAATGAGTCTGGAGTTTGGACTGTTGCAGTCGTACCCTCGATGGTCCACCAAATCTAGCCAGTGGGTCGCTACTATCCCGACAAGTAACTTATACTTTTTTATATATTTTTAAACAACATATTAATTTATTATACTATAACTATTATCACTAATAACTATTATAGCTAAATTAAATAAAAAATAATAACTAATAACTACTATGCAATAATTTAATTTAATTATAACATATTGATTTAGTTATAATTTAGTTATTACATAGTTATTAGTTTTCAAATTTTATACTTTTATATTTGTATTATATATTTTTAATTTTCAACTTTTTTAGTATGTCGAACTTAATGCCGAATTTTATCCCCAAAATTTTCACTGTCGAAATTTTTTCGAACTTCAAGGTCGCCGAACTCAAACATGAACACGAACCAAGTGACTAAGACTACATGGCCTAGATTCATAAATATCATGATGCTTCCACATATATGGTTGTCCTAAAAGAACATCACAAAATTCAAGGGGGGGGTACATCACACAATACCTCATATTTTAAGGGTTTGATGTCGTAGTGCATGTGACATTGCTAGCTGACACAAATGTCCCATCCCTAGCTGATCCAACCGATGGTGTATGGTTGAGGCAGCGACATCATTTTTAGGTTCAACCTCTCGATGATCTCTGTTGAGATTAGGTTCTTCTAGATACTACTGTGAACAATGAAATGGAGCAAGGTCCCCTTCACCCATATCTGTGAGTGGAAGATGGGATCCCCTTCTTCAAGCTCCTCTAGTTTTTATGGCTATGTAATGTCCCCCCATCTTAACCATGGAACATTACTATGCAAAAAAACAAAAACAAAAATTTGTTTTGCTAATAAAATCTTGTAGCTTACCTACTATGATTTAAACATATTTTTCAACTAAATTCGGATACCCATAATTATATGCAACTACATCAATCTAAACAAGAATCTATAAAAATGATGAAACATCTATAACAATGTATAAAAAACTATTATCATTCACAGATTAATTGCACAACCATGAACTCATAAATATCTGAGTAAAATAAACAACACATATCTTTAAAAGAAATTTTGTGCAACAAACTTCTTGGGAAGGTCATTCCACCCAACCATAGACTTGTTATTCTAGTTCTCAACAACTAGTCACCCCTAAGCTGGGGCTAGGAATCCACAAAATAAGGGTGCATCTCACAGTCCCCTCATAGCTCAATATCACACAACCCATTGGTTCTCTCCTACAACTATCACAAATTCCTCCATCTCTCTTCCTCTTGACCTTCCCAACCCAAGGAATGTACCCCTTCACTACTCTCATTCCATTGGGCATCCCATTCAAGAAACAACCCAACCTATTTTGCCTACTATTTAGTGTTGGTTGTCCAAATAAATGTTTCAGAACATAGTGGTCATTTTTAGCTCAAATATCCTCCCCGTGAGGTAATGTGTCCTCATTTTTAATGCATGTACAATTGTTGCTAACTCTAGATCATGAGTAGCATAATTTCTCTCATGCTCCTTTAGTTTTCTAGATTCAAAACATATCACATGATCTTTTTGACTAAGGAATCCACCAATCCCTTCCTTGCACACATCCATGAACACTACAAATTCTTCATCTGGATTTTCAATCTTTAATATAGGTGCACTTGTCAAAATGTTTTTCAACTACTGGAAACTCTCTTCACATTTTGGAATCCACTCAAATTTCACTCCCTTATTTTGCAAAGAAGCGATTAGGATTGCAATCTTTGAAAAACCCTTTATGAATCTTTGGTAGTAACCTGCAATACCCATAAATAATTTAACTTCTGTCACATTTCTTGGCACTGGCCATCCTTTAATGGGCTCTATTTTCTTGGGATCACTTGTTATCCCATCTCCTGAAATAATATGCTCCAAGTAGTGGATCTTCTTTTGATAAAATATGCACTTACTTAACTTGGAATAAAAGTTATGTTCCCTTAAAACCTTTAGCACCATTCTCAAATGCTCCTCATGCTCCTCTTCAGACTTAGAGTAGATGATAATATAATCTAATAAAACAATTACAAACCTGTCTAGGTACTCCCTGAACACTCCATTCAATAGACAAATAAAAACAACCAGGGAATTTTACAGTCCACATGGCACTACTGTGAATTCATAATTCCCATACCTTGTTCTAAATTTTGTCTTGTTGATATCTTATTCCTTTGTCCTCACTTGATGATAGCATGATTTCAAGTCAATCTTGGAAAATATTCTTGCACCTTCCAGCTGATCAAATAAATCATCGATCCTTGGCAAGGGATATGTGTTCTTTATAGTGACCTTATTCAACTATCTGAAATCAATACACAACCTTAAGGTTCCATATTTTTTCTTCACAAAAAGAACTGGGGATCCCCTTCTTCAAAAGTTCTTCTAGTTGCATATGCAACTCTTTCAGTTCTGGTGTGCCCATTCTATAAGGTGTCTTTGACACTGGGGCAACACCTGACACCAAATCAATAGAGAAATTTGTCTCTCTTTGGTGGAAATATTGGTATCTCCTTAAAAACATCTTCAAAATATTTCAAGATTGGATGGTCTTCAAGACTTTCCATTTTATCACTAGTTGCCTCTTCCATGTGGGCCACAAAAATTTGACATCCCTTCTTAAAACTCTTTTTCAGTTGCATGGCTGAAATTTCTCTAACAACTACAACTATCAGAATGCCTTGATTCTTTCCTTGGTATCATTTTTCATCAAGACAAGTTATTTTCTTGTTGTAACAATCTAGGACAACACAGCATTTTTGTTGGAGAATTTTCTATTTTCGGCACACTAGTTTAGTGGGAGTTAACTGACTAGTTATGTTTTAGACTTTCTAATCTTAGACCATCACTATTATGTATGCATTCCTAATTATAGGATGTCATTGCCTATATGAGTGAAGATCACTCACTCATTGATAAGAGCATAATATACATTGATTCTCATTCTTCATTGTGTATCTCTCTTCCTTTTCTTGATAAACTTTGTTTGTGTATGTTTTAGCTAGGTCTCCTATGCAAGTTTCCATGAAACACTGACATGGTATCAAAGCTGAGATACTTGGAGCAACCCAGACAAGCCAGAGAAGAGTTAAAGAGTCCTTGAGTAAACCTAGTTTCCATAATCGTCGCGGCCTATCCTTATCGAAAGGTGCAACAATTGGAATCGTCGCGGCCTATCCCTGTCGAAGGGTGTGACGATTGGAATCATTGCGGCCTATGCATCGTCACAACCTATACACAACCAAGGTGCAATGTCGTCGCACTGTGTTCTTCATCCAAGGTGTGACGATTCAATTTTTCACAATCGTCGCACTTTGTCCTTCACTAGGGTGCGATGATTCAACATCATCGCACTTTATCATTCTCTAGGGTGCGACGATTCAACAACCCTCCAAAAATTGGTTTTCTGCAGTAAAATTGCGATATCTCGAATCCGCGATATGGGTTGGGATAAAATTTTTACTAGAGACGTATAACATAGGGATGCTTATGCTTACCAAAAATCTCCAAAACCCACATCATATTTTAGGATATATGGTTGTTTTATCATATTTATAGTTGTCATAGCACCGTTAGTCATATCTCAAAATCCACGATCTGGGTTTTCAGGATCTTTTCAAAATCAATAACGAGATGGAGGTGATGCAACTTCTTCAATCAATTCTGGTGATAATACTCACACCATACAACTATTTTGAATGGAATCTGAAGGCCACATTCCAACTCAAAAGAAAAGGATTGTATAATTTGACGATGGTGATAGAAACAAAGCCTACATCAGCGCTTGAGAAGACCAGATGGGCGAACCGTGAGGATGAGACCACATGACTAATTCTTGAGTTAATATCTACCTATTTATGGTTTCATGTTTCTGCATGCAAGATTCCAAACAAGATCTGGACCACCTTGGAAGGACTCTTTGGAAAACATGATGAGATGCGAGGTCATATGCTTGATGTAGAGTTGAATACCTTAGACCCTGAAAGTTTTGATAATATACAGGATTTCTTTACTAAATTTAAATATTTGATTTTGAGCTTGGGTGAATGTGGTATTGACAAGTCTACACAAGATAAACAACTTATTCTAACAATACTGGCCAAGTTAGGACCAAAATATGTTGTATATTTCTCCAATTTCCATTCTGGCAGATGTCTTTTGGGCACAAATTGGAAAATGCCTACGATGGCTCAGTTCATTGAGTCTTTCACACAAGAGAAGACAAAACTCATACAGATGGGCCTCATGAAATATCCCAAAGCACATGCACTCACCATGCATGATGTAAAAGGGTCATCCAAACAGAACGGGAAGGAGGGATATTCCAAACCCTTTAATGATTCTTCAAGTTCCAAAGACTCTTCAAATTCCAAGAAGAAGAAGAAGGGAAAGTAGTTCACTTACTACAATAAACAGAATCATGAAGAACACACATGCATGAAGAAACAAATCAATCTTATGGCATAGGCACTTTAGCAGAACAACCTTGGAAAATTCATTCCAGAGGGAGTCAAGAAGAAGAAGGAAGAAGATCATTCTCCTAAGAAAGTTAATAATCATGCTCTGGTTACAATTAATTCCTCATTTGATTCATAGATTATAGATTCTGGTGCATCCCATCATATGGAAATGAAAGAGGAAGTTTTCTCTTCTTTGAGTCCATTCTCAAGACCCCCTATATTCTCATGGGGGATGATACTACAATAGCAGTAGCAGGAGAAGGGAGAGTGGAACTCCACAATGGTAGTTTTGAGAATGTTCTACATGTTCCAAAGATTTCTATAAATCTGCTCTCAGTTTATCAAATCACTCAGAAAGGTAAAAGGGTTGAATTTACATCAGATTCAGTTTCAATAATTGACATCCATGACAATTCCATCATTGCAATTGGTGAGGTGGATCACAAGTCAAGGTTGTATAAATTCACTAAGTTTTGTGATGATGAATCCTCTATTCTACTTACACATAAGAAGAGTAATTTGCATGCACATCCAATGCAACATGAATATACTCTTGTGCTTCCATTAGTTTCAGACATCAGAGATGATTCCATTCACTCAGATTCTGTACATGGAAATAAGAAGGTAGTACATCCAGATAAGAAGCGAGCGTCGAAGCTTCAACAGATTCCCAAGAAGGCACAGACCACACTTCAACAAACAAGAAACGTTGCATGGAATCCATTGGATTCGAGGAGGACTCGATCTCAGCATGAAGAGTCTTCTCATGTATTTTCAGCTTCAGAACTTGTGATTCCCATGCATTGCTATATGGTTCAATGTACTGATCCAAAAACCTACAATAAGGTTGTGGTAAATCCATTATGGCAAGAATCCACGCAGGAGGAGCATGACTCTCTCCTAGAGAATCAGACTTGGCATCTAGTTCCACTTCCAGCAGAAAGGAATATTTTCAGGTGCAAATGGGTCCACAGGATCAAGCGGTGCAAGGCCTGACAAGTTTCCAAAGGACTTCATCAGATCCATAAATATTTCTACATCTTCACGAAGACTTTCAGTGAGAAAAAGTTTCAGACTTTGCAGGATCATCTTGCAGTGAAGAACATAGTTTCCTAGCAGCTTCCATTTTCTTCTTTTGAT
Organism: Picea engelmannii; assembly: GCA_009831015.1. NCBI lineage: Eukaryota > Viridiplantae > Streptophyta > Pinopsida > Pinales > Pinaceae > Picea > Picea engelmannii. Next base: position 1,040,903 of record ML778367.1, on the reverse strand, counting down.
ACATTATCTTTTGAGGGGGGATTTTGTTCCCACGTGGTTTTCCATCGTTCCTCATTTTATTCAGTATTCATTAGTTTCATTGTACATGAGTACCTAATATGGCCTTATAGCCAAGACTCATTTTTTACTCCATAGTGATGTTCAGGGTGTTAATATTATGGTAGCTGCGGGAGGTATTTACCTCCATGTGTAAACCTGACGAGAATAGAAGACTCCAGAAAGCAAGAGAAAACCCTAATGAATTGGCTAATAACCCTGGAATTCTTGTTGGCTCAAGAAGATAATTTATATTAGGTTATTAGCCTCCAAGAGAAGAAGTCGACCATAAATAATAATAATATATTGAATAGACATGTACCCAGAAAGAGAAGTCGGCCCTAGCAAATCTGGCAGAACCACTATAAATACAGGGCGCCAGTTCTCATTTGACACATCTCAGAATTGCAGAGCAAGCAACTAGTGCGCAATACAGTTCCCAGTTTGGTGCGCATGTGTGGAGGAGAGCTACAGGTGCAGCTGCTGCAGCAACCAATTTTCAGTGTTGGCTTGGACCTTCTCTTGGCTAGGGTTTGGACTATCTGATCAGCTATTGTTGTTGTGCTATCCTTGGAGGAAGATGCGCTACACCTTGTTTGGCTATCTAGCCTAGGGTTTTCTTCCGGAGTAATTCTCAGTCAAGGTTAAGGTACTTAGAGGGTGGCTTCGGCCTATGGTTGGGTGACAAGGGTATTGTCAATGGTAAAATGAGCACACAATCTTCTATATTCTAACAGGTTATGGGCCCACACCTCCTTCATTCAGTCTAAACATTGGAAGGAAACATAACTGCTAGGATATTGAACTTGTTGAGGAACTACCGCTAGGGTTACTAGCAAAAGAAGTTTCCAAGACACTGTCGCTAGGGTTACTAGCAGGAGCAGTTACAGAAACCCTAAACCTCTTGTTGGGGCACCTTAAGTGAATGGATTGACCTAATCTCTGGATAGATCAGTGTGCTCTAGCCTAGTGCATTCCTTGATACTCTCAACAAGACAAGACATGAAGTTTGAGTTTGTGGTCAAATCTAGGGTTTGACGAAGTCAGAGAACAAGTTATATGGAGCTTCTAACTTCAGAGCGTGGAAGACAAGGATTGACCTCATCCTTGCTAAGAATAAAGTGTTGGATATCGTGAAAGGAAATGTCGTGAAACCAGAGTTTGAAGAAGGAAAAGAGAAGGAACCACAGAACGTTGCAGCTATGGAGAAGTTCAAAGATGTTGACATCAATGCCATGAGTATCATAGTGGATTCGTTAAAATACCACTTGATACCCTACTTCTCTTATCTTGACTCATCGAAGAAGATGTATGATACCCTAACAAATCTCTTCTCAGACATAAACACTGGACAAGTTATGAGTCTGAAGAATGAGCTCCATGACATGAAGATGAATAATGATGACATCATAACATCATATTTTGTGAGGATCTCTCAGTTAAGAGATCAACTACAATCTATTGGAGAGACCATTTCAGAAAAGGAATTGGTGAACATAGTACTCAATGGTCTTCCCAAGACGTGGGATGCATTTGTCGCAAGCATAAACACAAGGAAGGAGTATCCGACATTTGAAGAACTTTGGACTTGCTGTGCTCAAGAAGAATCAAGGATCAATGCAAAAGAGAAACCCCAAAAGAAGTACGACGATCAAGCCTTCACAACAAGATTCAAGAACTTCAGGAACAAAAGGAAGTTTGGCTGAAGGAGGAATCCAAATCAAGAGAAAGACATTTCAGAAGTACAATGCTTCAACTGTTGAAAGTATGGTCACTACAAGAATCATTGTCCTGAGCTAAAGAAAAGGAAGGAGAAACATGAAGCATCAATTTTCGAAGAAAAGGAACCTACAAAGAAGGCTAAGCAGGATGGAAGAGACTTCTTCTTCTAAAAGGTAACAACACTCTTCTTATTTCTTGTACATATCTTGTTTGCATCATCTTTGTACATATCTTGTACATCTATCTCTTGGAAGATAATGTGTTC
>ML778367.1:1022964-1038780 GCA_009831015.1 Picea engelmannii | reverse complement strand
TCCCAGGTTGGGAGGGAGCACTGAAAAATATTATTGAAGACATTCATTGAAAAATAGTCCATCTTGGACAGATGCTTTCCTGTTCGGAAAGTGGATTGAGATTTCTAACGGACAGTGACTTCCCATTTTGGTTAACATGGGAAGTAGTCTGATTATTGATGTATCATAGACAACGACTTCCCATTGTGGTTAACATGGGGAGTGGTCTAGGGTAGTCTCTCTTCTTGAGGGTTACTCAAGAAGATTGGCCCGCCTTGTCGGACAACGATTTCTCATTATGGTTAACATGAGGAATGGCCTTTTTTGGAGGTTGATGTAGGACAGTCTTTTCCTCTTGTGGTTAACAGAGGAAATGGTCCGGACAGTCATTCCTTAGGGTTTATACATTCTCTCCAGGGTGCACTTTGATTAGTGTAGTAGGAATGGCCTAGGGTGGGGAATGGTCCAGGCTCAACAATCAGGGACAGACATTCCTTAGGGTTTATACATTCTCTCCAGGGTGCACTTTGATTAGTGTAGGAGGAATGGTCCAGGCTCAACATTCCTTAGGGTTATTCATTCTCTCCAGGGTGCACTTTGATTAGTGTAGGAAGAATGGCCTAGGGTGGGGAATGATCCAGGTTCAAAAGACAGGACAATTATTCTTCCTTGCTTGAGAAGAATAGTCCAGATATCTCATTATCTACTCTGAAGGTAGATATTCTTTCAAAGCTCATAGATGTGAGTGAAATATTGGCCCAGATGATTCAATTTATATCATAACATTGTTTCTGTGCAAGTTGCTATCAGATGTTTGTTATGAAGATTGTATGACAGTAGATATAGACTACTGTTGTGAATATGTTCTACTGTTCGTGAGGTATATATTCTTTCAGAGCTCACACATGTGAGTGAAATATTGGCCCAGATGATTCAGTTTATATCATAACATTGTTTCTGTGTAGGTTGCTATCAAATGTTTGTTATGAAGACTGTATGACAGTAGGTGTAGACTACTGTGGTGGATATGTTCCACTGTTCGTGACTATACGTTGTTGAACAAGTACTTGTGTGTTACTTGGTGTGGTAGTGTACCACTGGATTGTAGTTATGTACTACTATGGATAGACACAGTTGTGTTCTATTTTTGTTCTAATTGCCTTGAATACTATCAGCAGTTTATTGGAAATAATCAACATCCAGATGAATGATGAACAAAGATTTTCCAGACGAAAAATGGTTCAGAGCATTTATTCCTCTAGATTATAAGAATGACTCTTGTGTCACTCTATGATATGAGTGACTTATCCAACATCATGTCTAATTACTCATATGAAGTATGGTTTCGAGAGATGATGTAGCTAATGGTGATGGTGATGCTCATGATCTAGTCATGAGATAGTCTAAACGACTATGTTGATGCTACCGGGTAAATGGTATGTTTTTGTGCTCAATACCATTGCCTGTAATACCTCCCTAGCTAGGAGGGAGTGTTAATATTATGGTAGCTGCGGGAGGTATTTACCTCCACGTGTAAACCTAATGAGAATAGAAGACTCCAGAAAGCAAGAGAAAACCCTAATGAATTGGCTAATAAACCTAGAAGTCTTGTTGGCTCAAGAAGATAATTTATATTAGGTTATTAGCCTCCAAGAGAAGAAGTCGGCCATAAATAATAATAATATATTGAACAGACATGTACCCAAAAAGAGAAGTTGGCCCCAACAAATCTGGTAGAACCACTATAAATATAGGGCACCAGTTCTCATTTGACACATCTTAGAATTGCAGAGCAGCAACTAGTGTGCAATACAGTTCCCAATTTGGTGCGCACGTGTGGACAAGAGCTATAGGTGCAGTTCCTGCAGCAACCAGTTTTCAGTGTTGTCTTGGACTATCTCTTGGCTAGTGTTTGGACTATCTGATTAGCTATTGTTGGTGCAATATCCTTGATCCAGGTGGATATCGGTGGCCACCCACCTTTTCTAAATGGCTCAAAACAGTTTTCTGGCCATTTTGGCAATTTACTATTTTTAGCAGGTTTTAACTTTCGGGGCCATTTTGAGGGTCCAAATGAAGGTTTTTCGAGATAGAGATTCTAAATGATAGCCAAAGGAATGATTGAGCCCCCAAAATGAATCTCCTCGACAATACCTTTCCAACGAGCTATCACAATCCTAAAACGGAGATCGTATGCAAAAGTTACGACCCCGGGAAGTTGATGTACTCACTTACCCAAACGTGGCCCACATGACTTTTGGTGCTTCATCTCCTAGGGTTAGGTTTTTGGATGTCTATGACTTTTGGCATTCTCTTCTATTATAAAAGGGCCTTCCGAGCCTCATTTTAATCATATTCTTGTGAATGTGAGTAGCCGTCACATCTCTTCTCAGAGATAAGCTGCCACCATTATAGCGAGTCTTTCACTCTGTATTTTTACAGTCTCTGTACATTTTTCTGATTAATAGAAATCGTGTATTACTGTATATCTGTGTTTATGGTTTCATATCTGATACATTTTTGTTATATTATTGAATATCTGCAATATCTCTGTGCATTTCTTTATTATATCTCCGCTCTCATTTCGTGCCGAAAACAATCCGGATCAATCCTTGGAGGAAGATGCACTACACCTTGTTTGGCTATCTAGCCTAGGGTTTGCCTCTGGAGTAATTCTCAGTCAAGGTTAAGGTGCTTGGAGGGTGGCTTCGGCCTATGGTTGGGTGACAAGGGTATTGTCAATGGTAAAACGAGCACACAATCTTCTATATTCTAACACCGGGGGGGTGTTGGAGAAATTTCTATTTTCGGCACACTATTTAAGTGGGAGTTAACTGACTAGTTCTATTTTAGACTTTCTAATATTAGAACATCACTATTATGCATGCATTCCTAATTATAGGATGTCATTTCCTATATGAGTGAAGATCACTCACTCATTGATAATATCATAATATACATTGATTTTCATTCTTCATTGTGAATCTCTCTTCCTTTTCTTGATAAGCTTTGTTTGTGTATGCTTTAGCTAGGTCTCTAGTGCAGGTTTCCATGAAACACTAGCAGTTTTTCCAACCAATCCATGCCAATTAGATAGTCATGTGAAACCAAAGGTATAATTTTCACATCTACCTTCGAGTTAGGTCCATTCATGTCTATTGATAAATCTTTAACCAACTCATTGATCTTTCTCTTAGCCCCCATGGCTAATTGAAATAACCAAGATTTTTTATGCGTACTCCTTTGCAAGTGAAATATTTCAATAATGTTAGAGTTTATGTAACTATGGCTAGCTCCATAATCAATTAAAATTTCTGTGAGTTGGTTATCAATCTTACCTTACACTTCGATCATGGGGGATTTAAAATATGCTTTCTTGTTGTCCAAGGCTGCATAGATCCTTGGCATGCTTCCTCCCATATCTTCCACTATTTCGACCTCCTGAATGTTGTGGAAAATCCTCATTATTTCTCCTTTTTTAGGGAAGTCCTTATACAAGTGATTCCCCTCATCCCCAACATTGTACAGGTTGTTTGCCTTGGCCTTTTCCCAAAAGAATATGATGTATTGTGTTCATTTTGGGTTGAATGTCCTCACTGATTTGCTTGAGAGTTATTATTGAAAAAGGGTGGATTAAAACCTTTCTTCCTTTGCTCCCTATTTCCTTTCATCTTGTCATTCTAAGTCTTTTGAAAGACTGGATTCCCTCTACTCTCCTCATAGAGATTCCTTTATCTCCTTATCGTCTCCTTCAAAGTCTTGGGGTTATCATATTGTATCTTGTCATTGTAGAAGGAGGGAAAGCCACTAAGAAACCTTTGGATTTTTACCTTCTCATCCTTTATGAAGTCAACATACTTCAACAATTCAAATAACCTCTTCTCATACTCATCCATTGTCATGCTTCCCAATTTTATTTCAAAGAACTATTTCATCTTCCTCTCATAGTAATGCTTAGAAAAATATTTCTCTTGGAAATATCCTTTGAACTTCCTCCATGGGACTATCTTCTCATCAAGATGTTTGGCTTGCTTAAGTTTATCCCACCACATGGTTGTTTTTCCCTGCAAGTGGTAAGTTTCAATTATTGTTTCTACCCTAGAGGAGTAATCATGCAGCTGAAAATATTTCTTCATTTCCAACAGCCAAGCCTCAACCTCTTCTCCCTTCCTATGCTCACCATTGAAATTTGGTGGCTTGATCTTCCTGATTTCACCTTTCAAGATGTTTCCCTCAGGCCTTCTCCTCTGTCTCCTCACATGGGACACACTTGGGATACTCCTTGGATCTGAACTATCATGAGCTCTCCAAGTGGATTGGTCTAGGGAATTATGACACCTACTCCTACTCCTTGACTTCCTATCATTCTCATGTCCATCCCTTCTATTATGGGTTTTAGATGTTGTCACTTGTATAGCACTAGGTTTGGGCTTTGTGCTAGAGTCCCTTTTGGATTTCTTCTGCAACATGTTCAAGCTCTGGAGTATCTCTTATTGAGCCTTCATGATCCTTTCATTATCATCTATATATCTCTACACTTCTCTATGTAGGCTTCTCATAGTTACAATCTCCTTCCTATCTCTTCTTCCATTAATTGACTTAGTCTCAAAAATTACCCATGTTGACATGTAGACATATGATCTCTTCGTCATGATTATAGGATTGTTGGGAATCTTCCATTGATGTGGTTCTCATATAGGAAACCAAACACCCTTCTTGAACCATGTAGAAAATGTGCATGCAAACAATTTTCTATTAGAAAAAAATAAATACATATGTAATTTTGGAAAATAATGCATAATTTTTTTTCTTCTCTTTAATTCCATCAGTCATCTTCTTTTGAGTTGTCTGTAAACTTTTCTTCTCAAAAATAATTTCCTGGGTTAATAGATGGATTCTCCCCCTCAATACCTCTCCATCGACTATTTATTTTCCCAATTTTGATTTTGAGCAAAAGTTTATGGTCTTCAGAAGTTTTGATCATTCTCCCTCTTTTGACCATGCATGCTACATTTGTGCTCTTTCTATCCCAACACATTTTTAGATACTTAGAACTCAACTTTGCCTCCATGGTTGACTTCTACAGTCCATGAAATTTCCATAGAATACTCATGGGCCCCAAAATGACTCATGAGCTAGGATTTATGCCCTCTAAAATAAATTTGATACTAAATTTTACCCTTGATTTTTTTGGCTAGAACTCCCTCATACAAGCTCCGTTTGATGAATAATTTAGCCTGCTGAAAATCTCTCGCCGAACTCTATATTTTTAGAAGCAAAAAAAATCCTAGGAGGACACATACTATTATACAAATTTGATTTTCTAAAAACATTGTTTAGGCCCTCAAAAATGCCCCACAAGATGAAGACCTTCAAAATTTGGATTTTTCATGGAAAAAATCATTAAATTACCGTTGTAATAGTATTTAGATACAATTAGTTGATCTTGAAATAGGTATTAATCCCAATCGTTCATATTCTTGGCCTTTCCAGTATCTTTCTAGTCTTCTACAGGATCGTCAGAACTCATCTTCAAAGTATTCCCATTGGGAACCCCAAGTGGTTGGATGCACAAATTCCTCTGAAAAATGTATTCCAAAACACTTTCGGAACCATCTCATCGAAAAATTCAATTGTCGGGTATACAAATCCTCTTGAAACTCGTAGTGTGATGCACTATCGGACTCCTCCCATCAGAAACCTCCATCAGACACACAACTTGCCATGTTCCTTGACCCTTTCGAACTCTGAGTTCCAATAGCCTATCAGGCTCACTCTTTTGAACTCGTTGATTGGAACCTTCCTTCTAAACGAGACTTTGTCAACTACGAATAACCTTGATTGATCCAACAACTCTTGTTCTTTTGAGATTCTACCATCAGACTTCTCTTCTCTGGACTTCAACTCATGTCCTGCTTTAGAACTTTTCCAAAACTGGACTTCTAATGAATGACTAGGATTGACCCTCGACATGATGAACAATCCTTGTTTGTTCATCTCACACCATCAGACTCCTCCCTTTGCACTCAACCTCATTCCCTTCTCCAATTCCTTTTGAAACCTTCTTCCCAAAGGCCTTTTGGGAATGCTCTTCTCTAATCTTTTGTGGTTGAATATCGATGGTTGGTTCTCCAAGTCAAATTAATCTGGGTCATCCATCAACAAAACTTCACAATTTCCCTGAAACACACATGAATTCAACCTCCAAGGCCAAATTCAACTCTACAACTTGCAGATCGATGCCATAATTTTTTTTCATTCTTTGATTGTTCTAAAGCATTTAAACTCGAAATCTACTCATAATTTGGAGATTTCACTCATGTCCACCATTTCTCCCCAAATCCATCACAGGAAAAAATATGCAACCACAAATTTGTTCAATTTTCACCAAATCCTAGCCCATACAAGCTCAGTGTTGAACCTTGAGCTCTTATACCATTTTGTAGCGTCCCCCAACTTAACTAGGGAACATTACTTCCTGGAAAAATACATAAAATAAAATTTTATTTTGCTAATCAAATCTTGTAGCTTACCAGCTACGATTTAAACACATTTGTCAACTAATTTCATATACCTATAATTATATGTAACTGCAACATTCTAAACAAGCCTCTATGCAACTAATGAAACATATACAACATCATATAAAAAACCTTTATCATTCACATAGTAATTGCACAACCATGAACTCATAATTAACTCAGCAAAACAAACAACACTTGTCTTTAAAAGAAATTTTGTGCAACCAACTTCCTAGGAAGGATGTTCCACCCAACCATAGACTTGATGTTCCATTTCTCAACAACAATTCACCCCCAAGTTGGGGCTATGAATCCACAAAAGAAGGGTGCCTCTCATAGTCCCCTCACATCTCAATATCACACAACCCACTGGTTCTCTCCTATAGCTAACCTAAATTCCTCCATCTCTCTTCCTCTTGATTTACCTAACCCAAGGAACATACCCCTTCACTTCTCTCAGTCCATTGGGCACCCCATTCATTTATTAAGGTCTCTCTGGCACATGTAGCTATGAATCTCTCAACTGGGAATTCAAGGGAACTCACTTCTAAGAAAAACACCAACAAAAGAAACAACAAACACTTGTTGTTACAAGGCAAAACACCCAGGAGTTCACTCTTCAGGATTGACAACCTGACTCTTCAATTTACAGCTCCAACATGCTCCAAAAACATTTTATTATACTCCATAATTTGCCCAGCCTTGATGTTCCAGCTCCCAAGCTCTTCTCCCTTGTTCTCTAATTGTTGTTCATGTCAAAAATTGAATGTCTAAAATTGTCTATTACTACCCATACAAATTTTCTCTCTTTTCCCAAGACATTTGAATGCTCACTCTGCCCAATGTTGATTGTACCTCATCCCCATGTTCTCCAATAACTATGGTATGTGACTCTCACACCCACCCTATGATAGATATTCAATGATTGGGCTCTCATACACTCAACAAGAAATATTTTTTTTCCTCAAATGGTAATAACATTCAAAAATGTGGGTTTTAATTAATACCCATAAATTATTTTCCTTTGAACCCATCTTGGACACTCTCTAGGCATTCCCCCTCTCTTATGGATTAATCAACCCCATATCTATCCATATCCCAACAACTGGTATTACATTATATTTATTTACAATTCAGAAAATACATTTTTCATTTACATTGCTTAGCCTCAACCACATTTATATCTACATTATGCATTAATTAAACTAGGGATTATAGTGGGGATGTTACAGGTTAGAATTTTGTGGTAGTGACGGTGACATTGGGTTCTGCGTCAATGATTCATTTTCCCTTATCCAGTTCTGAATCAGAATTTGAATCGACATCCAATTCTGAGGATTTCGTCTCAATCAACAATGAATATTTAGAGCGACATTCATCAGTGTTGTGTCAAGGGTTTTCGTGGAACTCACACCACTTTCCAATGTCCTTCTTCGACTTCGCATTACCCTTCTTTGTTGGTGTCTTGGACTAGTTTTCCTGGGGCTGACCATCCTTGCTCTGTCTTTTTCTTTGGGAGTTAGGGCTACTTTTACTGTTCTTTTGTTGCGATGGGTTTGCAGAGCTAAAATCCTACTTATTCTTTTGTTTGAACTTTTTCTCAATCTTGTTGGCATATCGGTAAGAAGATCCTAGTGAGGAGATGTCTAGGAACTCCATATATATTTGGATGTACCTATGTAGGCCATTGTGGTAATTTAGGACCAGGTGTTGCTCAAAATATTTAATACCTATCTTTGTGCACAAGGTATGGAAGATGTTGGCGTACTATGGCACCATCTGGTTTCTCTCTTGATGTAGAGTTGTCCATCTTGTGTACTGGTCATCATAGTTTCCAACATGGTAGTATTGGACGTTGAGGGAATCAAAAAAATATTCCTAAGTGGGTTCTAGCTCGTAAATTGCAGACTCATATCTGACATGTTGCTCACAATAAGTATCTCACCAATCTCTGACATGGGGTAGATATTTAAGGAGTGCAAAGGTGATTTTTTCACTATTGGAAAAAATTTGGACAAAGAAATAACCCTCCAGCAGACTTAACCATTTTTCCATAGTGTCAACGTCTATCTGGCCTTCAAATAAAGGAATATAAAATTTAACTTGTACCTTGAAGGGTGTCACACCTCCGAAGTGACTGTTGGTTGAATGTGTCACCATTGTTGTTGGAAGTCGTCGAAGGATCTGGGAAAAATTATCCATCATCGCATTCCTCTTTTGTGTGAGGGATTCCTTAAGCAACAATTTGATAGGATCTCCCACTCCATTGTAACTCTTTTCTTCCACCATGGGAGGCCGCTTGGAATTTTGAGAGTGGTTGTTCTCAAGAGAAACTAGCTCGAGACCCGACTCTCTATTTCCTGACCTCATTGGGGACATGCACTAAAAAATCACAAGGAGCATATTTCTTTGATACCACTGATCCAGATTATATTGAGAACGACATGAAGACAAAGATATAACAAGGAAACAAAAAGATATTCCAAGAAACACAATAATATAGTTAAACTCAGTTTCTATTAATGATTGTCTAAAATACACAAGACTGTAAAATGCAAAGCACACAAGCTAGCTAGAATGGTGGTATCTTATCTATGAATATAGAGATATGATGGCTATGCTCATTTGCAAGAAGTTGATTACAAAAAGTTCAAAAAAACCTTTTAACATAAAGAATCAATGAGAAAACCCTAAACATCCAAAACCCTAACCCTAGAAGATGAAACACCAAAAGGTTTGTGGGCCCCAATGTGGTTAGTTGATAAATCAACTTCCTGAGGGAAATTTTTTTGGATACAATCTATGTTTGGAGTTCTCGGTACCCTGTCAGAAAGTTCTATCCGAGGAGTACACATTCCATTTATCCTAACATCTATCTTCGGTTAAATACTAGGCATTGTCGAGCCAAAAAAAACGTTATTTAAGGCCTCAAAATGACCCTAAAAGTTTGGGACTCAAAAAACCGTAGAAAAAATGCCAAGATGTGGAACCATCCTGATTTAGTGGAACAAGTGGGTGGTCACAAGTATCCACTTGGATCAATAAACCTATTCCTGAGCATTTTTTTGTTAAAATCTAAGAGAAAAATACTAAATACAACTCAAAATCCACGCACATAGAAATACAAACAAGCACATAAATCCAATGTTTACCATGTAAACCTTTTACCGGGAAATCCAACACTCAAGATATATATATTTATTGACCTTATTGAAACTGGCCAAACACCAGGCCGCTTGATGTATTTTACAATGGATTTCTTCAAGCCTTTAAATATGATTCATCACATCAAATACCATGGGTACTCAATACCATGGGCCTGTAAACCACCAATTGTAAACCAATCAATGATTGTATCAAGGTTATCTTATCTACTCTATGACTGATTCAATATTAACACATCATTCCCCCCTTTAAACTTGCCTTGGGATATTCATCTACCCCCCTCAAAGTTTATTTACCAGGTTTCTAGGAATGCAAGATGTCGCCCCCATATCACATAGGTCTACATCTATACTTTATACCTATGAAATTTCAAACTAATGCAAAACCCCACCACTCCTGGGGTTCGCACGACCTCCCGATCTAGGATCGTTCACTTAAGGGAGTTGAATTAGCTCTCGGGCTCTTGCTGAACCCTCGAAATACTCTACCATAGGCCTTTTCTCTTTTTCCTATGCACAAATTTGCGTGCACAAAGGTCTTATCACGTTAGCAAATAAATCCATGTGACCTTGGGCCGAAATTGTGGGCTAAGATCTTTAAACAATAGGAACTTCGTCACTTTAGAGCTCTGGGCTTCGGGATTTCTAACTACAACACACAACAATCCTCCCAAACGTCGAATTCACGAAGTCTGAAGGAATTAAAGTGTTAACACCCATGCACCTTCTCCATCTCTGATGGTTGTGAAAAACTTTGGCTTTTCCTAAATGGATCTCGTCCGCTCAACCTCCAAGAAAAGTGAATAATTTCTCCAAGAACATTCGCTCGCTATTCTTCCTGAACTTTGTCACTCTAAGTGATTCGAACCTTGGCGCACACCTTGCGCTCACTCTCCTTGAGAATATCTCAACACTTCACTAAGTGTTGGTTCCGTGTACTCCTTGAATGGGTCTATCCTTCAAGCTTTTTATACTCAAACGAGTATATGTGCACTCCTTGCACTCACTCTATGAAATTCACTCTATCTCTCCTGAGCTATTGAGTTTGTAAACGACTCTTCCTTCACACTCCTTATGTGGCCACTGTGCACTCCTTGCACACGGATTTCAGAAGAGAAACAATTGAAACTTATAGAATATCAAAGGTTCATTCATTCAACCATGAAATACATACACAGGCATATAAACACAGAAAATAGATAACATAACATTACCCAAATAACTAAGATATAAGCAAACTCGGACATGTGAAGTAAATCTACTCTATTATATTCCTTCAAGAAAACATTTAAAAGAGTTCCCACAGCTCTTAGTTTCTCTCTTTCTCCGCAGTAATCACAACGATCTCAACAAAAAATACAATAATCTTCAACAACCTCTTTTGGGCATAGAATACATATATTTATACATGGAGGGTCTTCTCGAGCCTTCCCTTTATCCCATCTTAGTGCTATCATTTTGCGATAAAAGTAACCTACCACTAAGTTTGTCACATTAAATGGATAATTACAATTCAGGTATGAGTCGACGCTCGAAATCTGTACAATCCTATAGGTAATTAAGATGATTAAAATTATCTGGAGTGCACACAATGGCTCTTGCCTCAAAATATTAAAGGGTCTTTAATTACAAAGGTTTCAAAATTTAAGGTGACACGCCCTCCTTGGAATCCAAACCAGCTCTAAATGCACTGTGCTGGGTGCTGAGTTGTCCTCCACTTGGCCTCATTGAATGTTGATGGTGATTCTCATGCATCACAAACCAGGGGTACACATGCCTAAATAGGTCTTACAACCATATTCCCATTTACACGTGATAAAAATACAACTCCATAAAAAATATTTACATTGTATGTATGAGCAATTGATGCAAGAAGCATCCTACCTACTTCTTTACCTACATCCCTCCTGAGCCAATCAAACACTCATTAGCTGAGTACTTCTTCATATACTATCCTTAGTGGACTTCCACTCTACGTCCATGTGCTTTTTCCTATGCTCATCAATTCTTGTGATGCAGTTCTAAACCATGAGTTTGTATGTTTTTGGTTTCAAATAATATGCCAATTTTTCTCCAAACGTTCTTGCAAATCTGTTGGACCAATCACATTGTGGTTTCTATAATAATAAATTCTACCCATCTTGAGCCTCGTCCACCAGGGTTGAGTTGATGATATTTTTAGGTCCCTCTCCTCCAAGACCTCGAAGCCGATGTTGCTAGCCATCTTGACAATATGCTTGTAATTCCATATCTCGGGAAACACATTGCCCTACTTGATGCCATTAATGATCTCAGCATGCTCAGTATTATTGTCCTTAATCTTGGGAGTGGTCACCCATTCATAGGTAACATAGAGGTGACCTGGTTTGTAAATCCTTCCCACAACATTGGTGCCCTAGTGCATTGTGTTGGCCCATATTGGCCCTCCAACACCGCAACTGAAATCAAGAACCATGTCCCTAGCTTCATGCTCAGTGGATTTGTGATGCATTCCTTGTGTAGGAATGTCTCCTTGTGGGATTTCCTAGGAAACATAGGTGAGAAATGAAAGCTTTTCTTGCACCCCAACTCGTAGATGTTTGTCACCAATTTGTAGAACGTGTCCACCGACTTCACACCTTGTTCTCCTTCTCAATCTCCTTCACTACCCGCCCATCCACTTCTATCATCAATTCCAGATACATATTTGAAAAACCCCAAGGAAAAATTTTATGTTCTCAACATAGCCAACACAAAAGCCCAAATTCTATCATGAGTTCCCTCCATGAGAACAAGAGTGGAACCATCATTGTTCACTTGCCAAAATGGGTCTACTATCAACAAGACTCTACCTCAACCAACAAATTGACCATGGATCCTCAATTTTCTACTTATATTTCATGCTGAGGTATTTTCATGATCTCACATATGAGATTCCTTCCGTTAGCATATTCTTATTAAGCTTTGGCTTGTGGCTCCATTGTATCCTCTACACATAAGACAATCAACCATGGGACCATAAAATGAAAACTCTTGTAGATCATGGTCACTGACAAGCATATTCATTATTAGTACCAACGTTCCACTCCCCAATTGTTGATTTGCATTTCCTTACAATAGTCCATACATACAGAGTCAATCCATAACATATCCATAACCAAATAGTGAATCTATCATCACAGAAACACCTAGGTCACTCTTGCTAGAGAGTCTAGTCTTATCAGGATCTAATACCACATGTTGGAAACCAAGAGCAACCAAAGAAGAAAATTAATCACAAAGTATCAAACACATGAAAACATGTACAAAAGAGACAATATTTATGTTGGAAACCCCTTACTGAGAAAACCAACACTGAAGATATATATCTTTATTGACCTTATCAAAGCCGACCAAACACAAGGCCGCTTGAGGCATATTACAATGGAGTTATTCAAGCATTTAAATATGCTTCATCACAT
Source organism: Picea engelmannii (assembly GCA_009831015.1). Taxonomy (NCBI): domain Eukaryota; kingdom Viridiplantae; phylum Streptophyta; class Pinopsida; order Pinales; family Pinaceae; genus Picea; species Picea engelmannii. Next base: position 1,025,676 of record ML778367.1, on the reverse strand, counting down.
CAAATATTGTGGGTGCCCAATACCATGTGCCCGTAAACCACTGATGGTAAACCCATCAATGATTGTATCAAGGTTATTTTATCTACTCTATGAACGAGTCAAGATTAATCCAACAGTTTGAGCTTTGTGACCTAGGATGATCCTTTTGGGGATGGAAAATAACTTTCTCTTAGCATGTAGGGCTTGCAGTCTATCCCCTAAGGATTGAAAATGGGGGATGAGTGTGGAGTCAGATCCAAACCATTTTCCTTAGAGTTGATTTTGATGAACTAGTTGAAGGTAAAGTAAAAAATCTTATGGAAGTGGAAGAAGAAATTGCACAACACCATGAGGGGGGTTTGAAGACTACTCTAAAGGGATATCCTCATAAAATAAAGGTGAAAAATCAAAGAACCCTATGGACCACTGGAAACCCATGTCCATGATAGATGAATTAGCCCATATTATTGAGTATTGTAGGGTGATGATGATATTCTATGAGAAAACTTTAATATCATTCAACTTATCACTGCTAACACTTCCAAAGTCACAATGTCACAATGTCTTTTGTAAAATGTATATTGTCTTTTGTGACTTATTGAGAGAGGTCAAAAATTGAAAGTGGGTAAGTACACAAGTAACCTATTCTAGGCTACTAGAGTAGGTCCACACAAGGAGCACTCCTCTCCAAGGTACATGTCATAAGGTGGTTGGATTCCACCTCCCAAGTGGTGCACTCTCCAAGCTAAGGCTCCACATGTCAAGCACACATCATCACAATGTTTCATTCTCTCCAAGCAAGGCTACAAGATCCAACACTCCTCCACATGTGTGCAAGGCCACAACAAACTCCAAGTAGTGCACCCTACAAGCAAGACTCCCTCAAGCCAAGCACTCAACCTCCTAGAGTGTGCCACATTGTCTTGATGCTCCTAGGGCTATGCGCCCTTCCTCCTAGTGCCTAATTCTCCTTCACATGATAGATCCACAACCTATGATAAGGCCCCATCCTCCTCAACATGTGTGCCATGTAGAATATTTCAATGCTACATACGATAACTACCTCCAAAAGAAGTGCACCTCATCTAGCACATATGTCGAGGACAAGTATCCACCTATAGTTATCTCTCCAAATGTTAATCAACCAAGATAGTCTAAGATAGAACAAGGGGGCTAGGGTTTTACCATGCACTCCACATCACATGAAGCACACCCCTAGCATGGTGTAAAAAATTTTAGAGAAACTCAAAAACTAACAACTTGCAAGTAGCTCATGTGTTATTTGCTACAAGGCAAATGGAAAAACTTGTTGGTGCCAAATATGAATGCCCAAAAAAAAAAAACACATGTTTCTCTAGAATTACATTCCATATTGACGAGGTTCACCTCTTCCTTGTTGATGCACTTCTTGTTGATAATCTTCCCTCTCATGTTGCCAATGCACCAACAAAATGATGTCGACCCCTCGTCATCACTAAGCACATTGACAACGATATTCTCCCTCTCGTCAACCCTGACTAGGTCAGCATGGAACACCTTCGTTCTAGGTATTATTTCATCCTCCTCCATCTCAGACCCTTGTTACATCATCAATCAATCTCCTAACATTTCTAGTGACTAAACTCTCCATGCCTATCTAGACAGTTGGTCAATAATTTCCTATCTCACCTGATCCACTTTAGATTGCAGTCGTAATCAAGTTTGTAGTATCCCCAATGTCTTTCTTCGGGCACATGGTACTAGCTTGTTTTCTTTGCATTTCCTGATGTTATGACTAAATATTCATTGTGAGAGCATCGCCTAGCATCAGATGGGTTAAGCAAAACACCTAATGGTCTTGCGTTGGTTCTGAAACACACTTATGAAGAAATCTGATCCTCCCATCTCTTACATAGTGGTAAGTGCTTCAAACATCAGTTGATTGTTTTGGAAAATGTATAATTTCATGCTACTGATGAATCAAAACAATGTTAATGGATGAACCAAGTCCCTATACATCATAGATGGTGCAGGAATTGATGAAATCTAATTTGGGTGAAGCATCAACGAACGTGAGACCTGGACTTCCATTAAAAAATGCCTTTGAGCGCAATTTTGTGGCGTCTATCAAAGTTTAATTTTCATCCCTGAAATAGTTTAATTATATGATTCGCGCCATTACAATTCCAACACAACTGACATAATCAAATTCCGAGGCTCAAAAGTCATAAAACAATCACCAAGGATTTCTAGCCTAGTTAGCCTCGACAACCGTGACATCAACAAAATACTTGAATGGCATATCCAGTTGTCTCGCTAAAAGTGTCTCTATTTTCTCTCTGCATCACAAAACTTGGTACCCCGATCCAGTGTTGTATGAGCAAGTTATGATCTTTTAAAGTCAATAAAATAAAATAAAATAAAAAGATTGAAATCCATATTTATTTTAAAAAGCACAGAAAATTAATTAAATATATATATTTGAATTTTTTTGGATACTTCTCTCTATTTTAAGAATGATACTTAGTGGTATAGATTTAGTGCTCCTAATATTACATGAATGGAATCCGAACTTATAAAATACTTCAAATATTATTAATATTTGAGGAACAACAACTTCAATTAATTAAACTAATGGTTAAGAACACGTGTTTCCTCTTAAGAAATAGTCAAATTCATGTGAAGAGAAAGTCTCACTTAACAAGAGATCTCATACATCAATTTGATGTCTCACTTGACAATAACCTTAAAATT